>MCJB01044938.1:100008-123243 GCA_002018475.1 Nicotiana obtusifolia | reverse complement strand
GGGGGGGGGGGGGGTGGGAGTGGAGAAGGGAAGTTCCAACAACTTTTGCCTTGATATAAATTAGATTTCAAATGACAAATATTTAATAGTCGTAATATTTAATTATCAACAAGATTATTCCTTAGATGATGTAAGAGGTCTATAGAAAACTCCCACCGATTCACCGACCCTAGGATGATGCTACTCTACTTTTTGAAGAGTTAAAATGTTTTTTCACTTCTAATTATAGAAGATTGTAAATTATAGTAATTCAATGCATTGATGCAGAAGTTTCCATAGTTTTAATTGTTTTTCATAGTGTTATGAGTACTTTGTGGTGACAGAACAGTATTTTATTTCAAGAAGGGTTTGAATGTACTTTTTCACCCCCATAAAGTTTTTCGAAATTATTTCTTGAAAGGACTTTTTGACTAGTCACATTGCAGGTGTACCCGACAGATTTACGTATAAAAGTTGGGTGCTCAAGCAATTATTAACCTCGATCAAAATATATATAATTATATAAAAAAATTAAGAAAAGGAATATAAAAATATAGCAAGCTCCCTGGTTAGAAAAGGCCTTGGGAGTGCTTCGGCTTAAGTTGGGTGCTGAAGGGCTTTGAAAGTCAAAGGGTGAGAGATCGAATCTGATTTTCTCCTCATTTTTTCTCAAATTATCGAGTACTATCTTTCTTTGAGTTCGGAACTAAAGGGTTTTAAAATCGGACTCAAAACATTAAAATACGTGTAAAAAAAGAGATGAAAATATTTTTATATATAGCGCATGAAATTCATACGCTATACCTAGCAAGTTTCTCTGTTAAGGTATAGCGCATGTAATTTATGTGTTATGCTTGTTTTTTATTTGACTTATAATAATCGGCGGGTGTAGCGCATGTATTATATGCTCTATATGTACAACGCATATAAGACATGCCCTATACCCACCAATTATTGTCCCCTCACATATTTGCTTACTTAAGGACCAACATTCCTTCTTAAAAAAAGCATTCCGAAAAATTCATTCTTCAGCATCCTTTGTATTTTGCTTACTCATTCTGAAATATTTGCTTACTCAATTTTTTCTGCATTTTGCCAGAATGCCTGAAGAGCGAAAAATTAGAGTTGCATTATATTGGAGGGGGGAGGGTGAGGTTGTGGTGGGGAATAACTCAGTACACTATAGTTGTTCTCCATAGAGTATTGTTATGTTGCCACTCACATTGGAGTACGATAGATTGGTATCTTTGATTTGTAAAAGAATGAGTGTGAGTAAATGTTCGGTTAATATTAAGGTATCCGGAAGATATCCTTATTCGCTTACTCCACAAGAGGTTGCTTCTTATGCTGAGTTTAACATCGAAGACGATGAAAATCTGCAAGATGTTTTGAGGACTTCGGATGAACACGGGGATTTTCTTGTGATAAAAATGCTGAAAAATGTACATCAAGTTTGAAGACGTCAACAATATTGAGGTTCCGCAAAATATGGATAACCCTCAATCATCTTGTAGTATTTTTGGAGCGGTGTTATGATAATAGGTTCCTATGAAAGAGTCTGGCCAGATCTAAACTTATATCAACGGGCGAAGGAGGAGCGAGGACATAATTTCTCCCTAAGTTTACATAATTCACATGCCGAGTGGTAAATTTCAACTTTTCTTGTTGTAGTATGATTATTTTTTTATATATCATATTCGTACTAACACTTATATCTTTCAAAGCGGGTACCATCCACATATGAATTTTACAAGTTATGAACCAACCAACAGTTGAATATACCTAATTTTGGAGCTTTGAATCATGTTGGTCTATCCGCAAGTCATCAACAACTCGATAATGTGCATCATGAGCTATCTATAGATTATGAATTGTAAGTTAAGAGATAAAGTTAATATATTATTTTGGGATGACTTCGAGAAACTCATTATTTTATTAGTTGTGTAGTGAAAAGAGCAACATGATGGACTTGTCCTTACTCAGTTACCCAAAGACGATATATTTAATCAGGATCTGGTAGATGCACAGAGTGAGGAAGATGACAATAATTATGACAACAACGCTGATGAGTCTGGAGATGATACACCCTTCCTTGATGAGAGCGACGATGATGAGGAACCACACTTTGCTGATGAGAATGAGAATGAGCAACCCGATTTGACGAGGGAGTATGATGCCACAAATAATCATGCTCTATATATGCAGACTCAACCTCCGTTAGACCACAGTGCATGAGTCCTGTGTGCACTTTCATCTAAGGGAGATTCCCTACCTTGATCACTTGCCAGTATGCCGGATGTGGATGTCCTTACAAGGGATCTTGATGACATTCGTACAGCAATGTGGGATGAATCTAGACCAACTGAGCTCTGTAAGAATATGCTTTTTGCTGGTAAAACGTGACTTAGTAGGAAAAAAAAGTTGTCGTGAAATCGAGGTTAATGAGTCATCTAAGCAAATATATAAGGTTATTTATCGTAGATGGGATCAAGATTGTAAGTGGATGCTGCGTGCAAGAAAATTGAAAACTAATATGTGGATGGTGGGGGAAATACATTGGAAAACACACTTGTGATATGGACATATTCAATGGGAATCATTTTAACTTGAATGTTGACTTGATTTTCCTTGTCTTGATTCCACATATTGAATCTTCCATAAGGTACAAGGTGAAAGAGTGTATAACATTAGTCACGCAGGTATATGGGTGTGCCATTACCAAAAAAAGGTATTTCTCGGGCATAAACGTGTGTTTGAGATTGTTTATGGTAATTCGGATAAGTCATTTGTCGCTCTACCGAGGTACATGGCTACTTTCTTTGATAGTTTTGTTCATTGTCAATAGGTAACCTCCATAGAAGGCACACATGTATATGAAAAGTATGATATAAAGATGTTGATTGCCATTGCAATAGATGCTAATGGAAGCATATTTTCCCTCGTATTTGCTATTTGTGTCAATGAAAGTCAAGAGACTTGGATATGGTTTTTAAACCACTTGAAGGAACATGTTGTGAGACAGTGTTCAGGTATTTGTCTAATATCTAATCAGCATGGTGGCATTTTAAGTTCCGTGCAGACTTTGGATATATAGAAGGAGTCGTATGCCCATCACCATTGCTGTGTTAGGTACTTGAAGGCCAGCTTCCAGCGGGCTCATCCGAACAAGAGCTTACATGATTTAATGTGGATGGCTGCAATAGACCATCAAAAATGTAAGTTCAGGATGCGAATGGAATTGATTAGGTAGGAAGATGAAGGAGCTTATCATTGGTTAATACAACATGAGCTTGACAAGTGGACTTTGCATAAGGATGGTGGCAGAAGATGGGGAATTTTGACTACAAACGTGTTAGTCTTTCAACAGGTTGTTGAAGTCTGCCCGTGGATTACCTGTCATTGCCATGGTGCGGATGTCACTCAAGCAGATGGCAGAGAGGTTTTTTGAAAGATCCTGCAGTGCATCGTCCTTATTGGAAATGGGTGTTTAATTTATGCCTTAACCGAGGAAACTATTTGAGAAATATAGGAAGTGGGCATAGTGACATACATATTTGCAATATTGCAGCGATCAAAATATTTTTGAAGTTTGCAGCGGTGCATCAAAACCACGGTAATAATATCCATACCATCAATGAATCCAGGCGATTATGTTCATTTGGGAAATGATCGATTTATCACTTGCCATGCTCACATGCCATGAAGTACTTTCAACATGCTGGGTTTGCAGCTATGAGATATGTTGATAAAGAATATAGTGTGGCTGCATATGTAAACACCTATAGTGGCCACTTCCAACTAGTGGATTCTGAGCATTATTGGTCGTCAGAACCATTTAAAATGGTATGTAACAAGGATTATGTACGTCGCCGGCAAGTGCAAAAAAGAACGCAGATAGGAACCAAATGGAAGTGGTATATATTCCCAATCAAGACACAACCACCATAAATGTCCCATAATCGGTTTGGGAAGCGATGGCAATTCAACTCCTAGTGGCAGTTCATCCAATGTTGGTAATTTTCAAGCATAAAATTAGTTATTTGTAGCAGTATTTTTTATTGTATTAAGTGTCTGTAATGGTGATGCCTGCAACATTTATGAAATAAAATTATATTCTCAATAGTCTTAAATCTAACTGACAATTAGCATTGAAGATTTAATACAATACTTAAAAATAACTTGAAGAAATACACAACGATTTTCATTCGCCATTATCATCATTGTCGGGCACTATTTCACTGTCATTGTCTTCATCTTCTTCGTCAATGTCTTATATGCATCTGTCTGGACCGAGGGCATCATAATCTAGGCCCTAGTTGACATACATTTCTCGTACTTTATCCCTATCATCAATAAGACCACTTGCTTGATTTCTACAACAATATGGGACTCCTACGTCCAACATCTGTGGTAGAAATTTTGGTAGTCCCTCCCTCAACAACTGTTGGGAATACAGGATAATCAAGGTCTCTTGCAATTTTTCATTCTCTAATAAATCCCAATGCTGATCCTCCATTCCTTAGAGGTAGTTAAGATTATCCAGTGCATGATGAACGGCTAGTGCATTTTCCATCTCTAAAATCTCCTTCATCAACTGTCGAATAACTTCTGGTTCATTTTTGTGTGTGTTTATTTGGAATGCTGCAGACAATGCTTGTGGTACAACTAGCCAATGAAAATGGCATAGTACTTCATAATCACACCTTTTTTAGTATAGGGGAACTCATTGTAGTTTTTCACCCCAAATTCGCATACCTTCAGGCTTTTTAGAATGCGCTTCCCCCTCAATAATGTTCCCTGCAACTTTGAGATCAATATGTATATTGATAGGCTTATTTTTCAGAGGACGTAAAACACCATATCACCTGTCATCTACCAAACCAGTATAGCAACCTAGCATGTTTTTTTCAAGGTAAGGATCGATTGTGTTATGACGTGTTCCATGTGGATATTTTGAACTATCTTCACCCTTTTGCCTCTTCTTAAACCACATATTAAATGTAAGTGGCATTTTTGAATTGATTGTTGAAATGAATAACTGAAAAATTGGTTCAACTTAAAAAGAACTAAATAGGAGGTAGTTCAACATGACGCATGTGCAATATGCGTTATGTCGGCCTGAAACATAACACATAAACAATATGTGTTATGTGTCTTGTCTTGTCGACCTGAAAAGCCTGCACGAACTTGTACTGTAAAGAATCCTTTGTATGTGAAATATAGCGCATAAACAACATGCGTTATGTGTCTTATCTTGTCGACCTGAAAAGCCTGCACGAACTTGTACCATAAAGAATCCTTTGTACGTGAAACATAGCTAATAAACAATATGCGTTATGTGTATTGTCTTATCGGCCTAAAAAATCCTGCACGCACTTGTACAAATCATGTTTGTTAAACCATTGGAATAATAAAAACCATTGGAATCGTATGGGTGAGTATGAAATACAGATCTGGAAACTCGAAGAACAACTTGCGGCAGCGATAGAGCAACTGAAAGAGGCAAAAGAAGAAAATAATTGGTTGCAAGAAAAATTTCAATGGTTGAAGCAGAGAATAATGGGCGATAGTGACTAAATAAACACATCGCTATTTTAAGTGTAGTTTTTATTTTTATGTTGTAGGTTTCATGTATTATGTGTTTTTTTGAAGTATTTGGATATATGTTAGTCTGCCGTATTTATTGTGTTCTAGTTTTAAACTAATCAATAAGACTAAAACTAAAAACGCGTGCGCTTATAATATAAAACATCAATAATATTAACAAAAATGGTAATCCTCAGGCGGCATATACGAAACATCAAAACCTAATCGCGCATCCTCTTGGGCAGCTCTCAATGTGTAAGCAGCAAGATAAGCAACCTGACGACCCACTCGTGCACAACTAGCGCTCCATCGCCTGCATATTGTAGCATCTGTAGTTGCATCTGGTAGAAATAGTGTAAGATAATAGCCTGCATAGCATATAACATATTAATTAAGGAAGGATGTTAAGGAAATCTAACATGATAAGTAAGTATATCAAATAACATACCAGTGTGTAACGACCCGATCAATCGTTTTGCTCTCTAGAACCTCATTTCCCTAAATAAGACTCATCGTACGTGCTTTTACTGTTTTATGACTTGCGGGAATGGTTAGTTCGGGATTTAGAAGGGTTCGGGTTGAAATCGGAACACTTGGTTCCTTAAGGTTGGCTATAACGGCTAAGTTTGACTTTGGTCAACGTTTTGAGTAAACGACATCGGAATCGGGATTTGATGGTTCCAATAGGTTTGTATGATAATTTTAGACTTGGGCGTAAGTTCGGATCGGGTTTTGGGTGAACTGTGAGCGTTTCGGTGCCTAATATTGAAAGGTTTCTCTTTGAAGGTTTTAAAATTCTTAAAATTTGGTTTGGAGTAGGTTTTGGTGTTATCGAGGTCCAATTGGGATTCCGAGATCGAAAATAGTTCCATATGGTGATTTACGGCTTGCACGCAAAATTTGGTGTAATTTCGAGTAGTCTAAGCATGATTCGGCGCATTCGGAGCGATTTGGAAACTTAAAGTTCATAACTTGATTCAATTTGGCTTTGGGGTGTGCTTCTTGGTTTAGTTGTTGTGTTACGCGTTTCGAAAGTTCGAGCTGGTCCGTATTATATTTATAGACTTGTTGGTGCATTTGGACGGGGTCCCAAGTGACTCGGGGGTATCTCCTACCGCCCGAGGCTGAGTTAGAAAAAACAGATTTCCCAGTTTTGGTTTCCTTTTTCGCGAACACGGACGGCCCTTCGCATTCGCGATGAAGGGATTTGGACTGGGTGGGTTTAGTGCTTCGCGTTTGCAAAGTCAAGGTCACGTTCGCAGAGTCTTGGGGGTCAGTGGACTTCGCGTTCACGGGAGACTTGTCGCGTTCGCGAAGGACGCAGGCCTGGGCGACCCAATTGCCTTACACGATTGCGATGAGAGGCACGCGTTCGCGATGAGGAGTCAACCCAGTGCTTCGCGTTCGCGAGTGACCTTTTGCGATCACGAAAAAGGAGATTTATGGGTACTTTAGTTTTGCTTTCTCGATTGCGAAGGATTGATCGCGATCGCGGTGAAGAGACAGGTCTGGGCAGAATGTTTTAAAACGGGACTTAGGCTATTTTTGAGTTCATTTATTACTCACTTAGATGATTTTGGAGCTTTAAAGAAGGGGCTTTCAACCTAGCTACTGAAGGTAAGTAATTCCTACCCGTTGTAAGTTTAATAGATAGATTTTGGGTAGATTTTTAACATAAAAAATTGTGAAAATTATGGGTTTAGATGAAAAACCTAGGCTTTGATATTAAAAAAATGGGATTTAACCACGAAAATGGTTGTGGAATTTAGTGAGAATCATATATTTTAGTTCATGAGGTTATGGGTAACAACTTTCTTCGAAAAATTTCTAGAATCGGGGCACGTGGGCCCGGGGGTGAGTTTTAGGAATTCTTCAATTGGGGTTGGATAATCACTTTAATGGTTAGAATATGAAATTTTGAACATACATTGATTGATTTATACAACATTTGACTAATTTCGAATTGTTCAGCACCGAGTTGAGGGTTTAGAGTGAATTAGAGGCCGGTAAATGAGCTTGAGACGAGGTAAGTCTCTTTTCTAACCTTGTAAGAGGGAACTCATACCCTTAGGTGTATTTTGTTGTAAATTACTTGTATAGGGAGCTACCTACGCATTAGGTGAAGAGAGTCCGTGCGTAGCTATATTCCATATGGTGTCCGAGTAGTCTTAGGTTTACATCAGACTTTGTTGGCATCGTTATTTGATTATGCTTATTAATTATCTTGAATAAAGCTGAGACTGAGGATTTCAAGATTTAAAGCTTCCTGTTTAAACTCCTTACTTTTGGAAAGAATTGAAGAATTATATAATAACTTTGAGAAAAATTATGTTCACTCGCATCGCAAGTATTTCCGCGAGCGAGGTAAGTTTAACTACTCTCATGGGAGCGGGCCATTCGCTTCGGTAGGTTAATAATACTTGGAGCCCAATTATACTTGATATTGTTTTATTGTCTTGAGGGGTTAAATCGCTAAACAATGGAGATTTATTTGGCATTTACAATCAGTAAACGATGTTTATTTATTTCTTGTTATTGAGTTTTCAGTTCATTTATATCGCTCATGTTTATTTGGAATTTTCATTATTATATTGTTAGCCCATAGTAAGTGTCGGAGTCGACCCCTCGTCACTATCTCTTCGAGGTTAGACTAGATACTTACTGGGTACATGTTGTTTATGTACTCACGCTACACTTCTGCACTACTCGTGCAGGATCTGAGGCAGGTACATCTGGTTATCATTCCGGCGCGCATCCTTGATTCCACGAGACGTTTTGGTGAGCTACCTTCCGAGCCCATTCCGCAGCACCCAAAGTCCTTCTTTTTCTTTTATTTTCTGTCTATTTCACTTCAGACAGTAGTGTAGTATTCTTTTATATATTCTACTAGTAGCTCATACACTTGTGACACCAGGTCTTGGAGATTACGCTAGTAGACACTTGTTGTTTTTGAGTAATTACTTCATCCCAAATTGCTTTTAAAATTGTTTACATTCTCATTTTATTAACTTTATCACTCCTTGATTATTGAATAATTAAAAATCAACTATTTCAAATTCCTAAAAGAAAAGATCACCTGATTAGTTCACTGTTGGCTTGTCTAGCAGTAACTTGGGCGCCATCACAGCCCGTAGGAGAAATTTGGGTTGTAACAACATGGTATCAAAACCCTAGGTTCACGTAGGTGTCACAAGTTATGAGCAGGCCTAATAGAGTCTTGCGGATATGTGAGGAGACGTCCGTACTTATCTTCGAGAGGCTATATGGTGTTAGGAAAATACTCCTTCTTCATCTCATATCGTGCAGTTGATCTTATACTAAGTATCTTTCTTTTATTCCCCCACAGATGGTGAGAACGCGCACAATGGATGTTCTAGACCAGGGAGGAGCTGCTTCCCCTGTTGCTAGAGGCCGAGGCAGAGGCCGGGGGAGGGCACCAGCCCGAGGTAGGGGACGAGGATGTCCCAGAGTTGCTCCAGCTATGCCACCAGCGGATTTAGTAGGGGATCCTATTATTGAGGAGCAGCGCGAGGTGCCTGCAGTGGAGCCAGCCCCGGTAGATTTCATGTCAGCACCGGGCTTCTAAGAGGTCATGGGCCGTATGTTACGGTTCATGGACACTATGACTCAGGCTGGTTTATTTTCAGCCCCAGCCACATCTCAGGTGGGAGGGGGAGCACAGACCCCTACTACTCAAGCTCCTGGGCATGCAACTGCTGTATATCAGACCCCGAACACATTACCCGTGGGCGGAGCCCAGCTAGTGGCAACAGCTACACCGGAGCCCATACCAGCTACGACTGATGATCCGCATAGGCTATTGCACAGATGGACCAGAATACAGCCTCCTGTCTTTGGGGGGAGCGGCACGAGGATCCCCAGGACTTTATTGATCGGTGCAGGGACTGACTGCACAACATGAGGATATTGGAGTCCCATGTGGTGGATTTTACTACTTTCCAGCTGGAGGGCAGGGCCCGTAGGTGATGGCAGTCACATCTTCTTCGCAGACCAGCAGGTTCTCCTCCCATGACCTGGGATCAGTTTACATGCCTTTTCTTGGATAGATATATTCCATCCTCTCAGACGGAAGAGTTTCGATTTCAGTTTGAGCAGTTCCAGCAGCGTTAGATGTCAGTGACCGATTACGAGGCGAGATTCTCTGGGTTGTCTCGCCATGCACTTATGATACTTCCTACTAAGGCGGAGAGAGTACGGAGGTTTGTTGCGGGTTTGCACTCCGGTATTCAGGCCACTATGGCCCGAGAGTTGAGATGGGGACTTCTTACGAGCTAGTTATAGAGATAGCTCGGAGGATCGCGGGTGTCCATCAGCGGGGTCAAAAGTAGATGTCGTGGGACAAGCAGTTCCATTATTCCGGAGGGTTTAGCGGTGCCCCATCTGGGGGCAGGGGTCAGTTTGGGAGAGGTCAGCCTAGCAAGCCCACATATCTAACACCGCCGACTCCCCGGGGTGCTCCAGTGCGACCTTATTCAGCGCCTTGACAGAGAGTTCCTACCGCCCACTAGCTATTCAGGATCAGACTTCAGGGCAGCAGTCCATCGCTCCAAGGGGTTGTTACGAGTGAGGGGATCCTGGCCATATGAAGAGGTTTTGTCCCAGACTTCCGGGCAGGAAGTACAGTAGGGTCATCAGCCTATGATTTCAGCACCAGCCGTCCGACTGCCCAGAGGCGGAGGGCAGGTGGGTAGGGGCCGTCATAGAGGTAGAGGCCAGCCAGTTACGGGTCAGTCAGGTGGAGACCAGCCGGTCAGCGCTACAACTAGGTTCTATGCTTTTCCGGCCAGACTAGATGTAGTGGCCTCAGATACCGTGACCATAAGTATTATTTCTATCTGCATAGGGATGCTTCGGTGTTATTTGAACCAGGGTCTCCTATTCATATGTGTCATCTCTGTTTACTCATTTCATGGATATTACTCGTGAGTCCTTGGGTACTCCTGTTTATGTGTCCACTCTAGTGGGTGATTCCATTATTGTGGATCGGGTCTATTGGTCCTGCACTAGAGCGGATTTTCAACTGCTTGATACGACTGACTTTGAGGTCATCCTGGGCATGGACTGGTTATCTCCATATCACGCCATCCTTGATTGCCATGCAAAGACTGTCACCTTGGCGATGCCAGAGTTACCTAGATTGGAGTGGAAGGGTTCGTCTGTCAGCACACCTAGTCGGATAATATCTTTTATGAAGGCTCGACATATGGTCGAGAAAGGTTATTCGGCTTATCTAGCCTATGTTCGGGATACTACTGCAGAGACTCCGGCAATCGACTCAATACCCATAGTCTGGGAGTTCTCCGATGTGTTTCCTTCTGATCTTCCAGGCATGCCACCAGATCGTGATATCGATTTCTGTATTAATTTTGCTCCAGGTACCCAGCCTGTCTCTATCCTACCGTACCGTATGGCTCCGAAAAAGTTGAAGGATCTGAAAGAACAACTTGAAGAGTTGCTAGTAAAGGGGTTCGTCAGACCAAGTGTATCACCTTGGGGTGCACCAATGTTATTTGTGAAGAAGAAAGATGGGACTATGCAGATGTGCATTGATTACCGCCAGTTGAATAAAGTCACCATTAAGAACAAGTACCCGTTGCCGCGTATTGATGATTTGTTTGACCAGTTGCAGGGTGCTAGGGTGTTCTCTAAGATCGACTTGAGATCGGATGTTCCGAAGACTGCTTTCTGGACTAGATACGACCATTACGAGTTTCTAGTGATGTCCTTCGGTTTGACTAATGCCCAGGCGATTTTTATGGATTTGATGAACGGGGTGTTCAGGCCATATATTGATTCATTTGTCATTGTCTTCATTGATGACATTTTGATCTACTCGCACAGCATAGAGGAGCACGAGCAGCATTTGAGAGTGGTTCTTCAGACATTGCGGGAATAGAAGCTATATGCTAAGTTCTTCAAGTGTGAGTTTTGGCTAGATTTAGTATCATTCTTGGGGCCTGTTGTATCGGGCGAGGGTATCAAGGTGGATCCCAAAAAGATCGAGGCAGTGCAGAGTTGGCCTCGTCCTACCACGGGTACTGAGATCAGGAGCTTCTTGGGGTTAGCAGGTTATTATCGCCGGTTTGTGGAGGTCTTCTCATCTATTGCAGCACCTTTGAATAGGTTGACCCAGAAGGGTGCTCCGTTTAGTTGGTCCAATGATTGTGAGGCGAACTTTCAGAAGCTTAAGACAGCTTTGACTACGACACCAATTCTTGTGTCGCCTTCCAGTTCGGGGATGTATAATGTGTATTGCGACGCTTCACGCGTTGGTTTGGGTTGTGTATTGATGCAGGAGGGGCGAGTTATTGCATATTCTTCACGTCAGCTGAAGCCCCATGAGAAGAATTTTCCTGCACACGATTTGGAGTTGGCCGCAATTATTCATGCTCTTAAGATCTGGAGGCATTATCTTTATGGGGTGTCCTGTGAGGTTTACACCTATCATCGCAGCTTGCAGCATTTGTTCAAATAGAGGGATTTCAATTTGAGGCAGCGCAGGTGGCTTGAGTTACTAAAGGACTATGATATTACCATTCTTTATCATCCGGGCAAGGTGAATATGGATGCGGATGCTTTGAGCAGAAAGGCGGAAAGTATGGGTAGCTTGGCATTCATTTCAGCGGAGGAGAGGGCACTAGCTTTGGACATTCAGTCCTTGGCTAACAAACTTGTTAGGTTGGATATTTCAGAGCTCAACCGAGTTCTTGCATGCGTCGTTGTGCAGTTTTCACTATTGGAGCAGATCAAGGCTCGACAATTTGATGATCCGCACTTGTTGGTTCTCAGAGAGACGTTACTACGGGGTGGTGCCAAGGAGGTTACTATCGGTGAGGATGTTGTTTTGCGCCTCCAGGGTCGTCTATTTGTTCCTAATGTTGATAGGCTGAGGGAAAGGATTTTAGAGGAGGCACACACTTCTTGATATTCTATTCATCCAGGTGCTACGAAGATGTATCGCGACCTGAGGCAGCATTATTGGTGGCAGCGGATGAAGAAGGACATAATCAAGTATGTTGTGAGGTGCCTAAATTGCCAGCAAGTTAAGTATGAGCACTAGAGGCCAGGTGGCCTACTCCAGCAGATGACTATACCTGAGTGGAAGAGGGAGCGTATTACTATGGACTTTGTAGTTGGGTTGCCACGGACCTTGCGGAAGTTTGATGTAGTTTGGGTCATAGTCAACAGGTTGACCAAGTCGGCACACTTTCATCCACAGACCGATAGTAGTCAAAGCGGACAATTCAAATCTTGGAGGATATGCTCAGAGCATGTGTGATTGACTTCGGAGGGCGGTGGAACCGGTTCTTGCCTTTGGCCGAGTTTTCTTACAACAGCATTTATCAGTCCAGCATGGAGATGGCTCCATTTGAGGCTTTATATGGTCGACTATGTCGTTCACCCATCGGATGGTTTGAGCCCAGCGAGGCCAAGTTATATGGTACTGACCTGCTGAAGGATGCCTTGGAAAAGGTAAAGACGATTCAGGAGTGACTTCGCACCCACAATCCAGACAGAAGAGTTATGCGGATCAGAAGGCGCGTGATTTATTATTCATGGTGGGCGAGAAAGTTCTTTTGAAGGTCTCGCCGATGAAGGGAATTATGAGGTTCGGGAAGAAGGGCAAGTTGAGCCCAAGGTTTATAGGTCCATTTGAGGTGTTGAGACGAGTTTGGGAGGTTTCTTATGAGTTTGCCTTGCCTCCCAGTCTATCGGGAGTTCATCCAGTTTTCCACATGTCTATGCTCCGGACATATCATGCCGACAGGTCGTATGTGTTGGATTTCAGCACGATTCAGTTAGATGGGAGCCTGGGTTATGAGGAGGAGCCAGTTGCCATTGTTGACAGACAGTTTCGCCAGTTGAGGTCCAAGAAGATTTCTATGGTAAAAGTTCAGTGGAGGGGCCAACCAGTCGAGGAGGAGACTTGGGAGGCCGAGGAGGACATGTGGAGCAGATATCCACACTTATTCAGCACTCCAGGTATGATTCTAGACTCGTTCGAGCATAAATATTTGTTTAAGAGGTGGATAATGTAACGACCCGACCGGTCGTTTTGCTCTCTAGAACCCCGTTCCCCTAAATAAGACTCCCCATAAATGCTTTTACTGTTTTATGACTTGCGGGTATGGTTAGTTCGGGATTTGGAAGGGTTCGGGTTGAAATTGGAACACTTGGTTCTTAAGGTTGTCTACAACGACTAAGTTTGACTTTGGTCAAAGTTTTGAGTAAACGACAACGGAATCGGAATTTAATGGTTCCATTAGGTTCATATGATAATTTCGTACTTGGGTATATGTCTGATCGGGTTTTGGGTGACCTATGAGCGTTTCGGCGTCTAATAGTGAAAGGCTGCTCTTTAAAGGTTTTAAAGTTCTTTAAATTTTGTTTGGAGTATGTTTTGGTGTTATCAAGGTCCAATTGGGATTCCGAGACCGGGAATAGTTCTGTATGGTGATTTAAGGCTTGCACGCAAAATTTGGTGTAATTCCGAGTAGTCTAAGCATGATTCGGCGCGTTCAAAGCTATTTGGAAACTTGAAGTTCATAACTTGATTCAATTTGTCTTTGGGGTGTGATTCTTGGTTTAATTGTTGTTTTACGCATTTCGAGGGTTCGAGCAGGTCATTATTATGTTTATAGACTTGTTGGTGCATTTGGATGGGGTCCCGAATTGCTCGGAGGTGTGTCCTACCGCCCGTCCGCGTTCGCGATGAAG
Organism: Nicotiana obtusifolia; assembly: GCA_002018475.1. Classification (NCBI taxonomy): domain Eukaryota; kingdom Viridiplantae; phylum Streptophyta; class Magnoliopsida; order Solanales; family Solanaceae; genus Nicotiana; species Nicotiana obtusifolia. Next base: position 108,939 of record MCJB01044938.1, on the reverse strand, counting down.
GGATTTGGACTGGGTGGGTTTAGTGCTTTGCGTTTGCGAAGTCAAGGTCGCATTCATGGAGGCTTGGGGGTCAGTGGTCTTCGCATTCGCGGGAGACCTATCGCTTTCGTGAAGGATCACGGGCCTGGGCGACCCAGTTGCCTTACGCGATCGCGATGAGAGGCACGCGTTCGCGATGAGGAGTCGACCCAGTGCTTCGCGATCGCGAGGAAAGAGATTTATGGGTACTTCAGTTTGGTTTTTGTGATTGTGAAGGCTTGATCGCGATCGCGGTGAAGGGACGGGTCTAGGCAGAATATTTTAGAATGGGGCTTAGGCTATTTTTTAGTTCAATTATTACTCACTTGGACGATTTTGGAGCTTTAATAAGGGGGGTTTCAACCTAGCTATTGAAGGTAAGTAATTCCTACCTGATGTAAGTTTAATACATAGATTTTGGGAGATTTTTAACATGAATATTGTGAAAATTATGGATTAAGATGAAAAACCTAGATTTTGATTTTAAAAAAAGGGATTTAAACACAAAAATAGTTGTGAAATTTAGTGAAAATCATATATTTTAGTTCATGAGGTTATAGGTAACAATTTTCTTCGAAAAATTTCCAGATTCCTATGTGGGCCCGGGGTGAAGTTTAGGAATCCTTTAATTGGGGTTGGGTAATCACTTTAATGGTTAGAATATGAACTTTTGAACATAGATTGATTGATTTATACAACATTTGACTAGTTTTTGATTGTTCGGCACCGAGTTGAGGCTTTAGAGCGAATTGAAGGCCAGAAAGTGAGCTTGAGATGAGGTAAGTCTCTTTTCTAACTTTGTAAGAGGGAACTCATCTCCTTAGGTGTGTTTTGTTGTAAATTACTTGTATGGGGAGCTACGTACGCACTAGGTATAGAGAGTCCGTGCGTAGCTATATTCCATGTGGTGTCCGGGTAGTCTTAGGTTTACATCAGGCTTTGTTGGCACCGTTATTTGATTATCCTTATTAATTGTCTTGAATAAAGATGAGATTGAGGATTTCAAGATTTGAAGCTTCCTGTTTAAACTCCTTACTTTTGGAAAGAATTGAAGAATTGTATAATAACTTTGAGAAAAATTATGTTCACTCGCGTCGCAAGTGTTTCCGCGAGCGAGGTAAGTTTCACTACTCTCGTGGGAGCGGGTCGTTCGCCTCTGCAGGTTAATAGATGCATCTATGGTTTGTGCCGTATGACCCTTGGCAGTGCACAGTATGTATATTTATATTTTGGATCGGGCCGTACGACCTCGGCATAATTCGTCCGTAATAATACTTGGAGCCCAATTATACTTGATATTGCTTTATTGGCTTGAGGGGTTAAATCATTAAATGATGGAGATTTATTTGGGATTTACTATCAGTAAAAGATGTTTATTTATTTCTTGTTATTGAGTATTTAGTTCATTTATATCGCCCATGTTTATTTGGAATTTTTATTATTTTATTGTTAGCCCATAGTAAGTGTCGGAGTCGACCCCTCGTTACTATCTCTTCGAGGTTAGACTAGATACTTACTGAGTACATGTTATTTATGTACTCACGCTACATTTCTGTACTAATCGTGCAGGATCTGAGGCAGGTGCATCTGGCTATAATTCCGGCGCTCATCCTTGATTCCACGAGACGTTTCGGTGAGCTGCCTTCCATGCCCGTTCCGCAACACCCAAAGTCTTTCTTTTGCTTTTATTTTCTATCTATTTCACTTCAGACAGTAGTGTAGTATTCTTTTGTATATTCCACTAGTAGCTCATACACTTGTGACACCAGTTCTTGAAGATTACGCTAGTAGACACGTGTTTATTTTTGAGAAATTACTTCATCCCAATTGTTTTTATAATTGTTTTCTTTCTCATTTTTATTAACTTTATCACTCCTTGATTATTGAATAATTAAAAATCAACTATTTCAAATTCCTAAAAGAAAAGATCACCTTATTAGTTCACTATTGGCTTGCCTAGCGGTAACATTGGGCGCCATAACGGCCTATAGGAGAAATTTGGGTCGTGACACAGTGTCTCATGCCTGCCGGCGTATGGAACGTACTGACCACCCTCCCGATGAACGGGACTACCGATCAGTGTGCGAGCAACACGGCGATACCAAACCATATTCTCATGCTTCCCATCAACACAATCATGTGGAGGGTATGGCGGAATCAGGCCCAATCTCCGATCACAGTCCTCTATCTAAGCCTCTAGCCAGGCCAAGTATGCCTGGACAACCTTGGTGTAATAATCCCGCTCGTAATGTGCGGAATGCCAACTGGGAGGAATAGGTATAAGCTGGCGGCGACCAAACTGTCGCCGGACTCGTTTGGTGGCATGATGCTCGACTATATTGAGACATATCAGTGGGACCTTAGACATCCACACAAGTCGACCGCGTGAGCGATAATCCGGCAAACCGGTAGTTGTATGGCCTTCATATGAGCTATTTATCAAACGCAAGATTAGTGAATAAACGCAAGACATATCAAGCATTATCAAGAAAACTTAGTCAAATATTTACCTAAGCATCTTCAAGTAGATCCAATAGATCCCTGTAATAAGGAAAATGATGTCGAGCCTCTACCTCGTGGGCTCGACCTCGCCTATCTACCCACCTCCTAGCATATGGTAGAAACGACGGAGGTGGTGCATCTGGAGCTATAAATTGAGGAGTTTGATGACCCGATAGGTCTTTAGCCTTTATTTTCGTGTTTCGAGACCTCGACTAGCTCCGTTTAGTATTTCTCGATTTGTGTGCGCAGTCCGTGTCTTGTTCCAGAAAGGTTTTATGTGAAAATTTTAAGAAAATGTGAAATTTTACCTCAAAAATGATTTTAGTTGACTACGATCAACATTTTATGTAAACGGGCTCGGATCTTTGTTTTGACAGTCCTGGTGGTTCCCAAACTTGATTTAACGCGATTTGTTGAAAACTAGTAATTTGAAGGTTTAAAGAATTCTTAAGTTTGACCATAGGTTGACTTTGTTGCTTTCGAGTTCAGATTTCAATTCCGAAACTTGGAATAGGTTCATTTCACTATTTATGACTTGTCTGCAAAATTTGGTGCAAAACGAAATTGATTTGACGTGATTCAAATGTCCAGTTGTAAATTTGCAAGTTCTTGAGTTTTTTTGAAAATTTCATACATTTTAATACCCGATTCGTTGTTATAGGGGTTATTTTGGTGTTTTGATCGTGCGATCAAGCTCGTATGATATTTTTGGACTAGTGTGCATGTTTGGTTTGGAGCCCGAGGGGCTCGGGTGGGTTTCGGACGCGTAGCGGAGTATTCTGCTGTAGAAGCTTCAGGTCTCGCAATTGCAAGAAATGAGTTGCAATTGCGATGATTACCTTGAGTCTACTGGGCTCGCATTTGAGAACTCAGTGTTCGCATTTGCGATGGGGGACTGGGTAAGCTTGGTTCGCATTTGCAATCATCCTGATCTTGCAATGTGTCATTTGTCCGCAATTGCAAACAATATGTCGCATTTGTGACTGCAGCAGGGGTGTAAGGGACTTCGCATTTGCGAACCCCAGGTCGCTATTGCGACACCTACAACTGGACAAAAAGCTGAGGGACGGGATTTTTAGCCTCATTTTCATATTTTGGAACCCTAGGCTCTGTCGGAGGAGATTTTGAAGAGGGAATTTCATCTACTAACTTTGAGTGAGTGATTCTAATCCATTTCTAATCATATTCCATCAATCTATCTTAGATTTTAACATCAAAATCATGTGAATAAAAGTGAAAATTTGTGAAACCTTGCCATGTTTTTGAAAAATAAGAAAGTAGTTTTGAGAGTCGATTTGGACTCGGATTTTAAAAATAATAACATATATGAACTCGTGGGGCCATGGGTAGTCGAAATCTCCCATTGGACCCGGGGTTTTGAACGGGCGGGCCCCAGGTTGACTTTTGTTGACTTTTGGAAAAAGTGTAAAGATCTTAGTTTTATCTATTGTAATTTATTTTCCTAGCATTGTTTGATGATATTAAGTCGATTTTAGTTAGATTCGATTGGTTTGGAGGCGAATTTTAGAGGAAAGGTCGTGGTTGAGCTTTGATTTGATTGCGGAACGAGGTAAGTGTTGGGTCTAACCTTGATTTGAGGGAATTAGAAACCCTTGAACTGTATGTTATGTGAATTACGTGTGTAGTGGCGTATATGTGAGGTGACGAGTATATATACGCTGTCAAATAATTATTTCCATGCCTTCTCGTATTTCATGAATTATCTCATTCTATGCCTTAACTGTTACATTCTTTAATTGCTTTCTATATTGTAATTTGTTAGTTGTCATTAATTATTCTTATATTTAATTGTTCATCCCTTCCACGACTCCTTGATTAATTTCTACTCTCCTTAATTGTCTTACTTGCACACCTTAATTTTCACATAAGTATTATTTGTAGCATTCCTTTAATTAGTACGTGGTTCCTTTATTGCTTTATTTTCATATACTTTGATTGTAGAGATTCTTGTAAATTGAGCTATTGGATTGATTACATTTATTGAAATTGTTTGTGGATCGGGTTGCACGCTACAGCAGTGTGATATAATGAAACAAGGGAGGATTATGATATTGATTCTAATAATATGATGGGATCGGATTGTACCCCGCAATAGTGGTTTACGTAATACTTGATATTGATAAATGATATGGTGTAATAAGGGAGAATTATGACGTTGATTATGATGATATAGTGGGATCGGGTTACGCGCCGCAATGGATTGTATATATGATCCTTGATATTGATAAACAATGCTAAGGTGAGATAATGGAGGATTGTGTGTGTACGGTGGGATTGGGTTGCGCGCCGCAACAGATTGTGTATGTTATACTTGTTGCTAGATTGTGTTGGGTTTCAGCACTTTTATATGAAATTATGAGATCTATTATTCTGGATTCTCTGATTGCGAGGAGAGTTCATTTTCATAAATTAACTGCCTTACTTTCATTTTTTGTTTTTCCTTCCCTGTTATTATTATTATTATTGCGTACAAGTTATTGTAAGTGATTCGCCTTATCCTCGTCACTACTTTGCCGAGGTTAGGCTCGGGACTTACAGAGTACATGAGGTCGGTTGTATTCATAATATTTTCTGCACTTCTTGTGCAGATTTTGGAGTGGGTCCTAGCGGTGTTCCGTAGATTTGCTCGGATCTAGTTCTTGGCGGAGACTTGAGGTGCAGCTTCACATCGTTCCCAGCCCTAAAGTCCCCTTCTACAACACCTTAGCTGTTTACTTGATTCAGACAGTTATGCTTTGTTTCAGACTATTACTTGTAGTACTCTAGACGCTCGTGTATTCGTGACACCAGTTCTGGGATTGTATTTGGATATCACCGTTTATTAGTTTGTTTACTCTATTTAGTTTATTCAGCTTATTGGTTTTTATTTGATTTGAATTGTTAAAAATGGTTAATAACTGTATCTAACATTGGCTTACCTATCAAGTAAAATGTTAGGCATCATCACGGTCTCGAGGATGGAAATTTCGGATCGTGACAGGGAGGGTGCTGGATCTGCAAAAACCGCTCCCAAGCCCAAACCTAATATTGAATTTTGGCGTAAATTTGAGTAATTTTTACTGTCTCTGTGATAATCATGAAAAGAATTGATAATGTTATCACATGCAGTAGTAGAATAAATCCGGCAATGTCTCTCACGGTGCCCGTGGACGCCCTACACAACTGCCTATAAAGGTAGGCTAGAATAGCTCCACCACAGCTGTACGTAAGTAACTCATCTAGCCGCTCCAAATGATGCAAGAACCGCAGGCTAACAAGGTTTCCCGAAGTGTTAGGGAAAAGAATACCACCAAACATCATCAATAGCAACAGCCTTGACTGCTGCTCAATAGCCTCTAATGGTGAGTCATTCATGATTTCCTCATGCAGCGACTCCAGATGCTGCCTAATAGACGATAGTTGAAATCGACTAGCGCCACTCATACCAGTCGGCGGAATTTAGTGTGCCTCTGCCACATATGTAAATAGTCGAGCCTCCTATAATCCCTAAGAGCGGGCAGGTAGTGGACAACCAAACTATCAACCGGCAACCCGAATAATATCTCCACGTCCTGTAGCGTGATGGTCGTCTCGCCGATAGACAGATGAAATGTGTGAGTCTTAGGTCTTCACTGCTCGATCATTGCCGTGATCAGGGGCCAGTCGAACAGCAATCGGCCGACCTCTACAATTCGACAAAAAACAGTCCGCTGAAGGCATGTAAGTGTACGAGGAAGAAGTGGGTGGTCCATAATAAACTCCCAAAAATCGTCAATACGTCTGGGGTGAAAGGTCTGGGACATCAATTGTCCATCTCAAATGTGTGAAGACTTATGGCCACCTTGGAGCAATAGTAGCTCTCGAACAACAGGTCTAGGATGCACCGACCGACGATCCATGACGATGTCTATAAATTAAATAATATTACTTAAATATTATTCTCTTTAATCGTTTAACATCTTGAAATATATTGCGATATTTTTCATATTAATATTTAGTTAATAAAATTTTATATTATTACTTAGTTTGATATAAAGTATTTATTTATATGTTAGTTTTTTGGATTTTACGACTAAAATTCGGCATGGTTTTGTTTTGTATTGTCAATTTTTTTTCATATTTATTCGTCGTTATAAGAAAATTAAACATTTAATTCATTTAGCTTATCAAGATATTTTTAATAATTATTTTTATAAAAATTACTATCAAGTATTTATTGCGTTCGTAACGATTTATATCTTGATTTGATACTTTTACCCAAAAAAACAGCACCATCTCTTTTTAACGTACTATCAACATTTGAACAATCATATTCCTCATTAAGATAATACTAAATATTTAATTTTTTAACTCTTTGATATTATTTTAAAAAAAGTACTATTAAGTATTTATTTTGTTCATAATATTTTGTATGTTAATTTGTTATATTTTACACAAAAATCCGGCAGCGTCTCTTGTACACTGACAACTAATTATTTTATGATTTATATCTAATAATATATTTACTATACACTTAATAATTGATTAATATTTGACCTGTACATGATTACTCTAACCGGATTCGTTAATGAGGATACGTAGTTATTGTTCTACACTAGAAAATACTAAAGAGCACTAAAGGCACACTACTCTAAATGGTAATAAATAACATCAATTAACATAAATTAAAATTTATTTACAGTTCTACTACACTAAAAGGTACTAAATAACACTACTCAATAACACTAAAGTCACATATTATTGTTGTACAATTATAAAAATAATCAACATGCAACACAAATTATTCAACAACTAACAATTTTCATACAAATTTGCTAAACATTAAACTAATTTGGATTTAAAAAAATAGCACAATCTCTTTCACGTACTATCAACATTTGAACAATCGTATTCCTCGTTAAGATAATACTAAATACTTAATTTTTTAACTCTTTGATATTATTTTTAAAAAAGTATTATTAAGTATTTATTTTGTTCATAACGTTTTGTATGTTAATTTGTTATATTTTACACAAAAACCCGGCAGCGGCTCTTGTACACTGACGACTAATTATTTTAGGATTTATATCTAATAATACATTTACTATACACTTAATAATTGATTAATATTTGACCTGTACATGATTACTCTAACCGGATTCGTTAATGAGGATACGTAGTTATTGTTCTACACTAAAGAATACTAAAGAGCACTAAAGGCACACTACTCTAAATGGTAATAAATAACATCAATTAACATAAATTACAATTTATTTACAGTTCTACTACACTAAAGGGTACTAAATAACACTACTCAATAACACTAAAGTCACATATTATTGTTGTACAATTATAAAAATAATCAACATGCAACACAAATTATTCAACAACTAACAATTTTCATACAAATTTGCTAAACATTAAACTAATTTGGATTAAAAAATAAAAATTCAAAAAAATTCACAAAAGAAGCACAAAATCATACAATATATATATATATATATATATCACTCATACTAAAAAAGTCTTTCAAAATTCCTCTTTTTGGATTTTTTTTGAATGGAGTAAAAATGACACTTTGACAACTAAATCGGACAATAAACGAGTTCCACTCCACGAGAAGGCCTTGGATCGAGTGTTAGATCGATAAAATACGAACGTCACAAAATTTCGGGGAATGTGCAGGCACCAATGGAGCTTTTCTTTTTTAAAAATGGGGGAGGGATCGTTTTTAGATGAACTTTCGGGGAAGAAGAGGATTCAGTTTATTTAAATGGGTATAGCGCATGAATTACATGCACTATACCTGATTGTCTTTTTACATTCAGGTATAACATGTATTTGATGTGCTATACTAAGTCTTTGACCGCCTTTTCAAACTAAGGCATAGCACATGAATTACATGCGCTATACCTTAACAGAAAAACTTTCTCCGTTAAGGTATAATGCATGAATTTCATGCGCTATATATATAAATGTTTTCTAGTCTTTTTTTCACCTATTTTGATGTTTTGTGTTTGATTTTGCAACACTTTGGTTCTGGACTCATCTTTCTTTTGCTCCAATTATTAGGTCCTCTTTTTTGCTCTTTTAATTTTTACTAGCGACTTCTTTTGAGCCAATACTACTATCTTTATTCTTTTGCTTCTGACTTTGTTTTGCCTTTTCTTTTTTAACTTTTCTTTTGTTACTTTATCTAAGTCACTAAGCAAATAAAGAAAAGAAAATTTGCTTTAGAAAAACAAAGAGGTCTTCTAGAACCACAAAATCTACTTATCTTTTTTCTCGCTAATTATATTATTCATTACAGTTTCATGGCATTTGTAATATTAGTAACCCCGGCGAGGTAGTGACGAGGTTAGGATATATATATATATATATATATATATATATATATATATATATATATATATATATATATATATATATATA
>MCJB01044938.1:39273-99994 GCA_002018475.1 Nicotiana obtusifolia | reverse complement strand
ATATATATATATATATATATATATATATATATATATATATATATATATATATATATATATATATATAACAGCGGAAAGATAGAAGAAATTAAACAATTAAAGCTGGAGAAGGGAAACATGCTTCGGGTAGCAAATAAAACAGATCATCAAAGAATAATAAGGAAACTACAATTTAACTTCTAACATGAATAAAGAGAAATACAGGCAACTTTCACTTTCAATTCCATCTTGTTGTAGGCGTGCAACCCGATCTCATTTCTCATATCTTGTGGTAGGCGTACCACCCGCTCCCATTTTATTATATCTTGTGCTAGGCGTACCACCCGCTCCCATTTCATCAATCTTGTGGTAGGCGTACCACTCGCTCCCATTTACATCATATTTTGTGGTAGGCGTACCACCCGCTCTCATTTACAAGTCATCACAAAGATCACAAGAAATCCCGGCAAGGGAACTAAAAGCAATATAATAACTTCCCAGCAAGGGAACAATAATATCAAAGCAAACATCCCGGCATGGGATAATCAGCTATAACCAATCTTAACTCAACTTCTACTCAGCTCAACTAATGCCAATACTCAATTATAAATAAAGTTCACAATAAATAAACTGAATTCTTGCTCAACATCGAGAATAATCAATTAAGGCTTTCGTAGTATCATTTAAGAACACAACAACTATCCATTTAAGACTCACGGTCATGCTCGACACCAACGTATAGATACTCGTCACCATGCCTATACGTCGTACTCAACAAGAAGCAATTAACAAATATGACACAACTCCTAATCCCTTAATCTAAGGTTAGACCGGATACTTACCTCGCTTTGCAACCAAATTCAAGATTCCAACAAACCTTCGCCTTGAAACTTTGTGTCCAAAGGCTTCAAATCAAAAAGAAAATGTGGTGTAGAATTTTTTTGACATGACAGAAATAACTGCTGGCCGAACAGCAGTTAACCCATTGTAATTCGCCGAGACCAGGATAAAAGATTGAATTTGAAACCCTAGACATGAGAATGAATTTGAGACCGCGCCAAATTGCAACCAGCCTTCTCTTTTCTATCTATCGAATTACTTGCCGCGAAATATATCCGCACCAAACAGACGATGGAAAGAGGAAAATGTCAGATATATGTGACGACCCTTCGTTCACAATTAGTGCGAGTTAACTTCATTGCCCATTCCTTGCCCTCCAACAAATACACGTAAAGTTTCATTCTCTTTAGTAATTAGAAAATGCAATGTTTTGTCTTTAGCAATGAAAAGAAGTAATATGCCGACCCGATTTTGCTTTGTCGCGGAGGAGAGAGGCACGTACAAATAGAAAAGGAAGTGCATTAGCAAAAGTTAATTTGCTATAGCAGGATTCTAGGGAATTCTTATTCTACGTGGATCCTTGGCTAATTTTAATACCAAAGATTGTATACTGGTCCAAAGAAAGTTAATGGATTAACTAAAATGGGCTTGTAGCTAGATTGATGGATATGCTATGTTGGTTGTGTAAAGTTGTGCGCAAAAGATCAATTATGCTCTAAGAATTATCTTGGCCCCCAACCTAAAGGGCAAGTATTTTTTTTTTCCACATAAAAACGTTCTGAAAAATTATACAGACTGCACATGCAAATCGAGGTGAGGTAAAAAGGATGTTTTTAAGCCTCGGAACACTGAAATCAAATCTAAAAACAAGTGATGACCTTTTGGGTCGTCACATTCTCCACCTCTAAAACAATCGTTCGTCCTCGAACGGACAGAAGTAGGAAGTACCTGAGTCGGAAAAAAGATGTGGATAACCGCTCCGCATATCGGACTCGGACTCCCAGGTCGATGCCTCAGGAGGCTGACCTCTCCACTGAACACGAACAGAAGGAAAACTCTTCGACCTCAACTGACGAACATGCCGATCTAGAATAGCTACCGGCTCCTCCTCATAAGACTAGTCCTTGTCCAACTGGACGGTGCTGAAATCTAACACGTGAGATGGATCACCGTAATATTTCCGGAGCATGGACACATGAAAAACTCGATGCACGGCTGATAAGCTCGGCAGCAATGCAAGTCTATAAGCCACCTCTCCCACTCGATCAAGAATCTCAAACGGACCAATGAACCTTGGGCTAAGCTTGCCCTTCTTCCCAAATCTCATCACGCCCTTCATAGGCGACACTCGGAGCAATACCCGCTCACCAACCATAAAAGCCACATCTCGTACCTTGCGATCTGCATAGCTCTTTTACCTAGACCGAGCTGTACGAAGCCTATCCTGAATGATCCTGACCTTGTCCGAGGCCTCCTGAACCAGATCTGTACCCAACAACCGAGCCTCTCCCGGCTCAAACCATCCAATCGGAGATCGACACCGACTACCATATAAAGCCTCATAAGGAGCCATCTGGATACTCGACTGATAGCTGTTGTTGTAGGCAAACTCTGCTAAAGGCAAAAACTGATCCCACGAACCTCCAAAGTCAATAACACAAGCTCGGAGCATATCCTCCAATATCTGAATAGACCGCTCAGACTGTCTCTCCGTCTGAGGATGAAATGATGTACTCAACTCAACCTGGGTGCCCAACTCTCGCTGAACTGCCCTCCAGAAACATGAGGTAAACTGCGTACCCCGATCCGAAATGATAGATACCGGCATACCATGAAGGCGAACAATCTCCCGGATATAGATCTCAGCTAATCTCTCGGATGAATAGGAGACTGCCACAGAAATGAAATGCGCTGATTTGGTCAGCCTATCAACAATAACCCAAACTGCGTCGAACTTCTTCCGAGTCTAAGGAAGTCCAAAACGAAATCCATAATGATCCGCTCCCACTTCCACTCGGGGAGCTCAATCCTCTGAAACAATCCACCAGGCCTCTGATGCTCATACTTAACCTGCTGGCAATTCAAACACCGAGCCACATATGCAACTATATCCTTCTTCATTTTATGCCACCAATAATGCTGCCGCAAATCCTAATACATCTTCGCGGCGCCCGGATGAATAGAATACCTGGAGCTATGGGCCTCCTCAAAAATCAACTGCCGAAGCCCCTCCACATTAGGCACACAAACTCGACCTTGCAATCTCAAAACTCCATCATCACCTAAGGTAACCTGCTTGGCACCTCCACGCTGCACCGTGTCTCTAAGGACACACAAGTGGAGATCATCAAACTGTCGATCACGGATACGCTCCAACAACGAAGAATGAGCGACCGTGCAAGCTAATACCCGACTAGGCTCAGAAATATCCAACCTCACAAACCGATTGGCCAAAGCCTGAACATCCAAAGCAAGCGGCCTCTCACCGACCGGAATATAGGCAAGACTGCCCATACTGGCCGACTTTCTACTCAAGGCATCGGCCACCACATTGGCCTTTCCCGAGTGATATAAGATAGTGACATCATAATCCTTCAACAACTCCAATTACCTTCTCTGCCTCAAATTCAACTCCTTTTGCTTGAACAAATACTGAAGACTCTTATGATCCATGAACACCTCACATGCCACGCCATACAGATAGTGCCTCCAAATCTTCAATGCGTGAACAATGGCTGCCAATTCTAAATCATGCACCGAATAGTTCTTCTCATGAATCTTCAACTACCTCGAAGCATAGGCAATGACCTTGCCCTCCTGCATCAACACTGCACCAAGCCCAATACGGGAAGCATCACAATAAACTGTGTAAGGCCCTGAACTGTGGGCAAAACTAACACTGGTGCCGTGGTCAGAGCTGTCTTGAGTTTCCGAAAGCTCACCTCACACTCATCCGACCACCTGAACTGGGCACCCTTCTAGGTCAACCTGGTCATCGGGGCTGCAATAGATGACAACCCCTCCACGAACCGACGATAGTAGCCTGCCAATCCCAAGAAACTCCGAATCTCTGTAGCTGATGCTGGTCTAGGCCAGTTCTTGACTGCCTCAATCTTCTTCGGATCAACCTGAATACCCTCTGCTGATACAACATGACCCAGAAATGCAACCAAACTCAACCAGAACTCACACTTCGAGAACTTAGCATATAACTGACTATCTTTCAGAGTCTGAAGAACCACTCTGAGATGCTGCTCGTGCTCCTCCTGGCTGCGGGAATATATCAGAATGTCATTAACGAAGACTATCACGAATGAGTCCAAATAAGGTCTGAACACTCAGTTCATCAAATCCATAAAAGCTGTTGGGGCATTTGTCAACCCGAATGACATGACCAAGAACTCATAATGCCCGTACCGAGTGCGGAAAGCTGTCTTAGGGACATCGGATGCCCTAATCCTCAACTAATGGTAGCCAGATCTGAAGTCAATCATTGAAAATACCTTGGCACCTTGAAGCTGCTCGAAAAAATCATCAATCCTCGGCAATGGATACTTATTCTTGATTGTAACCTTGTTTAATTGTCGGTAATCAATACACATTCTCATTGACCCATCCTTCTTTATAACAAACAACACCGGCGCACCCCAAGGCGAAACACTGGGTCTAATGAAACCCTTCTCAAGCAAGTCTTGCAACTGCTCCTTCAACTCTTTCAACTCCGGCCGGGCCATGCGATACGGCGGGATAAAAATGGGCTGAGTGCCCTAAGTCAAATCAATGCAGAAGTCAATATCCCTGTCGGGTGGCATCCCCGGTAGGTCGGAAGGGAAAACCTCGGGAAACTTATGAACCACGGGCACAAAATGAATAGAGAGAACCTCAGCACTGGAATCATGAAAATAAGCCAGATAGGCCAAACTCCCCTTCTCGACCATACGTCGAGCCTTCACATAAGAGATAACACTACGGGTAGAATGACCAGGAGTCCCTCTCCACTCCAAACGAGGCATACCCGGTAAAGCTAAGGTCACAGTCTTGGCATGGCAATCCAAGATAGCGTGGTAAGGTGATAACCAGTCCATCCCCAATATAACATCGAAATCAACCATGTCTAAAAGCAACAAATCTACACGAGTCTCAAAACCCCCAATCACTACAACACAGGAACCATGGACTCGATCTACCACAATAGAATCACTCACCGGGGTAGACACATAAATAGGAACACTCAATGAATCACTAGGCATGACCAGATATGGTGCAAAATAAGGTGAGACATACGAGTAGGTAGACCCTGGATCAAATAATACTGAAGCATCTCTATCACAAACCAGAACCATACCTGTAATCACTGCATCTGAAGCCTCAGCCTTGGGCCGGGCTGGGAGAGCATAACATCAGGGCTGGGTCCCACCACCCTGAACCACATCTCTGGGACGGCCTGCTGCTGGCTGGCTCCCACCTCTGCCGGCCTGAGCTCCACCTCTAGTACCTCTACCTCCACCTCTAGCACCTCTACCCCCACCTCTAGCCAGCTGGGCGGGCTGCGGAACATCTGGTGCCTGTACCATAGCACGAGAACCCTGATGCGGAGAACTGCTCGAAGCTCGAGGACAATACCTAGCAATGTGCCTCGTGTCGCCACAAGTAAAACAAGCCCTCGGTTGTCGACCCTGGAAACTCTGAAGCGGTGGTGCACTGATGGGTGCCGGTGGTGCACTGAAGGACTGCTGATCAAGATACTGCATCTGAGGACCATGGCTACCTGAAGCATCGTGAGAAACCTGAAGAGCTGACTGGAAGGGCCTAGGAGGATGGCCTCTACCATGTGAATCTCTGCCTCCGGACGAAGCACCACTGAATCTGCCTGAATGACGGGGTCTCTTATCCGACCCATGACCACCTCCATGCGACAGAATCATCTCAACTTTGCGGGCCACATTGGCTGCCTCCTGAAAAGTAATCTCACTCCCAGTCTCCCTAGCCATCTAAAGACGAATCGGCTGAATAAGACCGTCAATAAACCTCCTCACCCTCTCCCTCTCTGTAGGAAGTATGATGAGAGCATACCGAGCCAAATTGATGAACCTGGTCTCATACTGGGTAACCGTCATGGAACCCTGCTGGAGGCGCTCAAACTGCCTCCGATAGGCCTCTCTCTGAGTAACAGGGAGAAACTTCTCCATAAACAACGCTGTAAACTGCTCCCAAGTCAAAGATGGCGGCCCGACTGGCCTAGTTAAGCAATAATCCCTCCACCAAGTCGTGGCGGATCCAGACAGGCGAAATGTAGCAAAATCTACCCCATTGGTCTCAACAATACCCATGTTCCTGAGAACCTCGTGGCAGCTGTATAGGAAGTCCTGGGGATCCTCCGAAAAAGCACCGCTGAAAGAAGTAGTGAAGAGCTTGGTAAACCTATCCAGCCTCCACAAAGCATCAGCGAACATAGCCGCTCCATCGCCGGCCTGAGCTACTGCACCCGGCTGAACTGCCACAGCTGGCTGAACCGTTGGAACCTGAACCCGGGGAGCTACCTGCTCCGGAGTGTGAGTAGTAGGAGTCTGAGCCCCTCCTCCAGCCTGAGAAGTGGCTGGTGCTACAGGAAGCAAGCCTGCTCGGGTGACACTCTCCATGAGACCCACCAATCAGACCAAAGTGTCTTGAAGAACTGGGGTAGCAATAAACCCCTCTGGGACCTGAGCTGGGCCCACCGGAACTGCTGGGGCCGGACCCTCCTCGTCAAAATCAACCTGAGGCTCCGCCACTGGTGCTGTTGCTGGGGGCTGAGCTCTGCCCCTACCACGGCCTCTAGCATGGCCTCGGCTTTGCCCTCTGCCCCTCGTAGGAGTTGCTGCTGGGGGCTCGGGCTGCTGAGCAGTAGATGAGGAAGCGCGTGTTCTTGTCATCTGCGAAAGAATAGAGTAGAAATCCAATTAGCATTGAGAAACAAAACCGCACGACAAGAAAGAACAAATGTGAAGTTTTGTCCTAACTCTGTAGCCTCTAGGGATAAATACAGACGTCTCCGTACCGATCCTTCAGACTCTACCGAGCTTGTCTGTGAACTGAGACCCATGTAACCTAGAGCTCTAATACTAACTTGTCACGACCCGGATTTCCCACCCTCAGGAGTCGTGATGGCGCCTACTAGTGAAAGCTAGGCAAGCCAAATCAAACGAATTATTTGCCTAGTTTCCATTTTAAAATTCATTACAACTTAAACCAACAACTAAATAACAGTACAACTTAACGAGCGGAATAATAAAATTTCAGACTTTAAAATACCGCTAATAAAATCTCCTTAACCAAACTACCCAAGATTTGGTGTCACAACTTCACAGACTGTCTAAGAGTACTACAAATAAGGGTCTGAAAGAAATAACAAAGTACTGTCTTTAGGACTACATAAAAGAAATAGGTAGAATAGATAGGGGGAGACACCAAGGCCTGCGGACGCTTGCAAGACTACCTCGGGTCGCCAGATAAGCAAGAAGCTGGAAGCTCACTACGGTCCAAGATCTGCAGTGCTGGGATCTGCACAAAAGAGTGCAGAGTGTAACATCAGCACAACCGACCCCATGTGCTGGTAAGTGCCTGGCGTAACCCCGGCGAGGTAGTGACGAGGCTAGGACCAGACTCCAGATAAACCTATGCAGTTATATATGTATATATATATATATATACACATCTACAGCGGAAAGATAGAAGTAATTAAACAATTAAAGCTGGAGAAGGGAAACATGCTTCGGGTAGCAAATAAAACAGATCATCAAAGAATAATACGGAAACTATAATTTAACTTCTAACACGAATAAAGAGAAATACAGGCAACTTTCACTTTCAATTCCATCTTGTTGCAGGCGTGCAACCCGATCCCATTTCTCATATCTTGTGGTAGGCGTACCACCCGCTCCCATTTCATCAATCTTGTGGTAGGCGTACCACCCGCTCCTATTTACATCATATTTTGTGGTAGGCGTACCACTGCTCCCATTTACAAGTCATTACAAAAATCACAAGAAATCCCGGCAAGGGAACCAAAAGCAATATAATAACTTCCCAGCAAGGGAACAATAATATCAAAGCAAACATCCGGGCATGGGAGAATCAGCTATAACCAATCTTAACCCAACTTCTACTCAGCTCAACTAATGCCAATACTCAATTATAAATAAAGTCCACGATAAATAAACTGAATTCTTGCTCAACATCGAGAATCATCAATTAAGGCTTTCGTAGTATCATTTAAGAACACAACAACTATCCATTTAAGACTCACGGTCATGCTCGACTCCAACGTATAGATACTCGTCACCATGCCTATACGTCGTACTCAACAAGAAGCAATTAGCAAATATGACACAACTCCTAATCTCTTAAGCTAAGGTTAGACCGGATACTTACCTCGCTTTGCAACTAAATTCAAGATTTCAACAAACCTTCGCCTTGAAACTTTGTGTCCGAAAGCTTCAAATCAGAAAGAAAATGTGGTGCAGAATTTTTTTGACGTGACAGAAATAACTGCTGGCCGAACAGCAGTTAACCATTGTAATTCGCCGAGACCAGGATAAAAGATTGAATTTGAAACCCTAGACACGAGAATGAATTAGAGACCGCGCCAAATTGCAACCAGCCTTCTCTTTTCTATCTATCGAATTACTTGCCGCGAAATATATCCCCACCAAACAGACGATGGAAAGAGGAAAATGTCAGATATATGTGACAACCCTTCGTTCCCAATTAGTGCGAGTTAACTTCATTGCCCATTCCTTGTCCTCCAACAAATACACGTAAAGTTTCATTCTCTTTAGTAATTAGAAAATGCAATGTTTTGTCTTTAGCAATGAAAAGATGTGATATGCCGACCCGATTTTGCTTCGTCGCGGAGGAGAGAGGCACGTACAAATAGAAAAGGAAGTGCATCTTAGCAAAAGTTAATTTGCTATAGCAGGATTCTAGGGCATTCTTATTCTACGGGGATCCTTGGCTAATTTTAATATCAAGAATTGTGTACTGGTCCAAAGAAAGTTAATGGATTAACTAAAATGGGCCTGTAGCTAGATTGATGACAATGCTATGTTGGTTGTGTAAAGTTGTGCGCAAAAGATCAATTATGCTCTAAGAATTATCTTGGCCCCAACCTAAAGGCCAAGTATTTTTTTCCCCATAAAAACGTTCTGAAAAATTATACAGACTGCACATGCAAATCGAGGTGAGGTAAAAAGGAGGTTTTTAAGCCTCGGAACACTGAAATCAAATCTAAAAACAAGCGATGACCCTTTGGGTCGTCACAGAAAATATACCATATTTGTTTTGCACAAATATTTTAATCATTCTAAAAAAATTAAAAAGAAAAGGGGAAAAAACGTTATTTAAGGTTTGTTAAACTGAATCCTCGATTTCTAGTTTTTATGGTAATTCAAATCTTGTAAACAATTAAATAGGAAAAGGATTTACAAAATTAAAATCTTACTAGATTTATAATTTTAAATAAAGGAGTTTCTACATAGTTTAAAATTATGAATACTAAAAAAGTTATTAAATAATTATTTTGTCTAGTGTGAAATCTATTTTCAAGGGTAAAAAGGACGAATTACATTTCACTAAAAAGCTTCATACTTTTATATGATAATAATAATAATTAATCTTTGTGTTCGTGCAAGTTGCAACAAATCTTACATCAATATCACAAAACGACGTACTATAAATAATAAACTTTCATCTCCAAAGGAATTAAAATATAATTGTTAAAGTTCAATAATCAGTTTCCTAAAATTAATGTACCTCATCAATGAATTCTCGACATATTAAAGCACAAAATGGAATTAAACATTCTAAAACTACAAAATTATATGATTAAAGTTGTAAAATAAGTTAAAGAATGCGATAAAGTGAAAGACATTAGTTTGTATTAGGTTGTTCTTCAAACAGCCTGCGATCTTATTACCCTGCAACATGCACGCCTGCCAACAAAAATTGCCACACAGAGAACCTTTGAGTAACAAAATTATTTAACATTATTTTCTTCAAAAATTGTATTACAACTACAACTGATGCCAATATTGTCCACTTTATGATTATTGTAGAAATAAACTTTAATCATAATGGTATAGTAAAAACCGCACATATAAAATCGAATTTCTACGCATTATACATTTTAATCCATCAAAGTGTATAAACAAAAGGAGAAATATAATAATAAAACACAGTCGATTAAAATTTTCTGAAAATCATCTTTAAACAACAATAACTCGAACCAAAAACATATACTGCATGAACACCAAAAAGAGTAGATTAATTTTTTTTTTTCTAACAACCATCTTTATTTAAAGAACAACAACAATAAATAAGCAACCTTTAGACTTAATGTCACGATTCGGAATTATCACCCTCGGGACTGCGATGGCGTCTAACATTTCACTTGCTAGGCAAGCCAACATTAGCTATACCTATTGACCATTTTTAATAATTTTCAAATTAAATGATAATAATAAAACTGAATAGTATGAAATAAGACAATAAGCTAATAAGTGACGGGATCCAAATACAAATCCCGGAACTGGTGTCACGAATACATGAACATCTAGAATACTACAGATAGTGATTTGAAATAAACATAACAGTCTGAATCAAAATAAACAGCTAAAATGAAGTAGAATGGGACTTCATGGCTGCAGACGCCATGCAGCTATACCTGAAATCTCCATTGAATAGCTGGATCCGAGCAAGTCTATTGAACATTGTTGGGACCAACTCAGGTATCTGCACAAGAAGTGCAGAGTGTAGTATGAGTACAACCGACCCCATGTACTCTGTAAGTGTCGAGCCTAACCTCGACGAAGTAGTGACGAGGCTAAGGCGGGTTACTTACATTAATTTGTACGCAATAATAACAATAATAATAACAGAAAAGACAGAAATGGAAGTAAAACAGTTAATTCATAACAACGAACTCAAATCCAATTAACAGGGAGTCCAGAATAACAAGTCATATAAACTCATCTTAATTACCGTGGCAAAACCAACAGTCACAACAAATAAAACTTCATACAATCCATTGCGGCGCGCAACCCGATCCCACCATATCATCAACTGTCATTATCATAATCCGTCCTTATTCCACCATTTCAGCTCATTACCTTTCAATTTTCATACCCATTCCCCAAACAATTTCAATCAATAATAGCAATTCAACAACCAAGATTTACAAGAAGTTCTACATCAAGAGAACAAATGTACGAGCAATGGAGAATTACATGATAATTAAAGAATCTTAAACAACTCGGATGTCTCAGCTTTACCAACTCAACGGTATCTACCAATTAACAACTCATACAGATGAAACTACATCATAGAAGGCAATAAATGATACGAAACTATAAGACAAGCAAGACATAAGATAATTTAGATATGCAAGAAAAGCAAATAGAGATAAGTAGTAAATAAGCATGGAATTATGGATGGAATGGACAATTTAATACAAGGAATACTAAATGGCAAGTAGCAAATATGGCAAGGAAGTCAAATAAGCATGTAGCAATTAGGGCATGTAGCAAGATATACAATAAAGTAACGAAAGCATGGAAGCAAGTAACACAACGACGCATATACACTCGTCACCTCGCATATACGTTGTTTCACACATAATGCACATAACATGAAGTTCAAGGGTCCCTAATTCCCTCAAATCAAGGTTAGACCCAACACTTACCTCACTCCGCAACTCAAGCAATCAATCAATCACGGCCTTGCCTTTTGAACAAGCCTCCAAACCAACCAAATCTATCACATTATTAACCAAATGATTCAAAATAAGCTTAGAAACTACCCACCACTGAAAGAGGTTCAAATTAGGTCATTTTTGAAAAAGTCAACAAAAGTCAACCCTCGGGCCCGCTTGGGCAAAATCGAGATCTGGACCAAACTCGATTACCCATTCACCCCCGAGCCCGGTTATGTAATTTATTTCGAAATCCGACCCTAATTCCCCAATTCTACCCATATTCCTAATTTCTACCATGGAAATCCTAAATTTGATGTTGAAATCTCATGAAATGTAATGGGTAATTGAAAAAAAATGGATTACAGTCAGTTCACCAATGAATTTAGGAAGAAAAGTCTGTTGGAAAATCGCCTCTAGGGTGTTTAGGGTTGAGAAATTGTGAGAAAAAAGCTAAGTCCCGTTTTCTCCCTCTTTTACCCAGCTGCAGATGTCGCAATTGTGATGTCTTATTCGCAATTGCGAACACCGCAAATACAAGAAAGGGGTTGCAAAAACGAACATTGTCTCAAACTCACAGAGGTCGCAAATGCGACATTGGTTCGCAATTGCGAACCCCCAACCTTCGCAATTGCGCACCATTTCTTCGAAAATGCGAAGAATGCTCGAGGACTGCTGAGTCGCAAATGCGACTCTGAGATTGCAATTGCGATCACTGCCTAGTTCACAAATGCGAACATAGTACTGGCAAATGTGAAACCACCCAAACCAGCCCATGCTCGCAAATGCAAACACTTGTACGCAAAAGCGAGGCTCGCAATTGCGAGCCAGACCTTGCAAATGCGAGATCTGTAGACCATACCAGCAACAGAGAAGGCATGCAGCTCTCTCCAAAGTCCAAAATCAATCTGTAGCTTATCCGAAACTCACCCGAACCCCTCGGGCTCCTAACCAAAACATGCACACAAGTGTCATAAATTTATACGAACTTGCTCGCACAATTAAATCACCAAAATAATATCTAAATCTACGAATCAATCCTCAAAACGAATGAACTTTCAAAGTGAAATTCAAGAACACTAGAATCACGTTTAAGCGTCCGAATCATGTCAAATCAATTTCGAATTGAACCAAATTTTACAGACAATTTTCAAATAGCAATACAGAACTATTTTAAGTTTTAACATCAAAACCCAAACTCGTTAGCTAAGAAGTCAACTTACCGTCAAACTTAGTAATTCTTCAACTTTCAAAAATGCTAGTTTTCAGTAAAATGAGTCAAAGCAAGTTAGGGACTTCCGGATTCAATTTCGGGCATACGCCCAAGTCCCAAATCACGATACGGACCCGCCGGGACCGTTAAAATACTGATTCAGTTCTGTTTAAATATGATGTTGATCATAGTCAACTCAAGTCATTTTAAAGGCAAAAATTCATATTTTCTTCAATTTTTCACATAAAGACTTTTCGGAATAAGATACGGACTGCGCAAGCAAATCAAAAAATGCTAAATGGATCTAATCGAGGTCTCAGAACACAGAAATAAAGGCTAAATCTCAAAATGACCTTTCGGTTCATCACACTTAAAAAGAAAATCTTTAAAATAAATACGCAAAGTTTTCATCACAGTTAATATCTAATCTGTGTAAAAGCAAATACATGAGGACGGGAAGCTAGAGTGCAGAATGAAACCAGCAAATTGACATAGGATTTAATGATTGGTATTTGTTTGAGGGTAAGCTATGTAGATTTATCCCCTTAAAAGGAATTTGTTTTTTGTGTTGAATTCCTCCCAGCATAATGTGAATAGACATTATGGACAGAAAGGGAGGTCAGTAGCCAATTTAATTAACCAATGTATGATGTAATTAAGGAGAGAAAGTAGCAGTAGATTATTATTTTAACGATGAATTTTGATATGTATTTTCTTCCAATGAGAATTCTATTTCACTAACTTATCCCTTACCTAATAAAACTCTTTATCAGTTTCTATTGTGTCATACCCTTGTGAATTTTTGAAATAATCAATCGTTCGCTAAAGGTTGTAGATGTAAGTGTAAGAGTTTAGGAATTCATCAATAAGTAGGACATAATAACTTAAATAACGAAAAACATAAAAACCTAATTGAGGAATTTTCATAAACCACTATAGTTAAGTGGCTATTAACGTGTTATAGCTATAATATTCATATTTACTGGTCGTAGCTACAATAGCGTTGCTACTGTGTTGTATGTCATGTATTCGTACGACTGTATAAATAAATACAGTGGGATAAAAAATATACATTACCTTCTCCTTCATTATTTTCGAATTATTGCCTTTGCAACATATTTTTCCTTGCTCCTGGAAGCAACATCGCTAATTTTTCTTCTTTTTTCCACATTTATGTTGTATACCGAAACTTTAGAAGCATAAAAAATGGTCGTTCTTTTGGTAGATTACGCACCTTCAACTTGTTTCATGGGGTCATTGCATAGTTTGATTCACCTCGACTTCCATGGCAGAAACATAGCTTGCAAATACAGCTTCCTCTTGAGTGATGGGCAAACCAAAAGATGGCCCATCAAAATTGAAGGTAGTAGTGGGTATACCTCGTTTAACCCTCTTTGGAGTGCTTGAGTCAGTCATTAAAGTCAAAATTTGAAATTTCTTCGCAAAACCCTAACAATGGCTGAAATTGAATAACTAGTAATGAGAAATAGAAGAATGATAGTGAAGTAAGAAACAACCACCCAAAAGCTTTACCTATTCGTGAGGGAGCACTTTTTAGGAGCAAAATCGTGGTTGTATTTGTGTAGAGAAATCCGCGCGCTTGATCAGGGATTTGAGAGAGAGAGAGAGAGAGAGAGAGAGAGAGAGAGAGAGAGAGAGAGAGATCGTCAGAAATCGTGGAGGAGGAAGAGAGTGCAGCGACATGACCGGTCGTTTTGAGCTTTTGCGTTTCATTCGGTAGTTTGAGACTTTGAGTAGCTTCATATTATGTATTATGACTTACATCTATGGTAGGTTTTAGTTTTCATGCGGTTCGGGATTGATTTGAAAGAATAATTCTCATTTTAGAAGTTTTAAGTTGGAAGAGTTGACCAAAGTTTGACTTTTGGGTAAACAGATTCGGAATCGAGTTTTAATTATTTCAATAAGTTTTTATGATAATTTTGAACATGTCCACAAAGTTTGGTTAAATTTCGATGAGTTTTGGATAAGTTTGGGTTGTATGGTGATTGTTTCGATTTCGACGTCGATTTGAGCATAAAGGTTACCATATTGAGAAAACGGCCTTTGATTCGTGTTTCTACTAAACCATTATATCCGTATCATAATCTTGGAACCATAGAAACTGAAATCATCAAGTTTCGACATCGTATGAGGAATTTATGGTCATTTTACTAAGAATTGGGTTGCTAGATTTTTCAGATTAATTACGAATTGCCACTGAATTCGTATTTAAAAATCTGCACTATTTCCAAATATTGAAACTAACACATATCCTTCATTATAAGGTCAAATGGAGTGATTCAAAAATCTAATTTAACTAGAATTTCACGAGAGATCTATTGGAGGCATCAAAAGCGAGTTTTAGGATCGTTTGGCACAAGGAACGAGGCAGAACAACTGGGCATTTTTGACTATTAATGTTGTTGGAGTTTTTCTCATCTTGAAAGTTTAGGATTGGGAGAATTCAAGGTTGTTCTTCAAGTTTCTTCCATGGGGTAAGATCAAAATCATAACCTAAGTATTTTTCTTTGATTCATTCTCTTGGTTTAAGCTTTAATCCATGTTTTTAATTGAAAACCCATTTAATTCTTTGAATCAAGACCCTGGGTTATGTCCTAAATTTTAAAATTGAAAATGAGTCAAAGGTGTTTATTTTCCGATTCATTTTTAGGTCTTGTTCTCCTATATTAGGAGAACAACATACTCAAATTTGGCGAGTTTTGGAGGAGTATTTCGAGAGATATGGGACCCAACTAGTGCGGGTTGGACTCTTGGGGTTATTAACACCCAAGAGCGATGTTTTGGCTAATTGGTTGAGCTATCGGACTCCGATTGAGTCGGTTTGTTCGTGTCAGCTTGTATTGGTTCGGGCTTCACTCGGGTAAGCTTGGATTCGAAATCCAAGGCGGGCCAGGCGTTGACTTTTGTTAACTTTTTGGGAAAAATATAAAGATCATAGATTTATTTATTGTAATTGATTTTCTTGCATTGTTTGTTAATATTAAGTTATTTTTGGTTAGATTTGAGCCGAACGGAGGTTAAATTTAAAAGAAAAACTATTTTGAGTGATGAATCAGCCTAATTGAGGTAAGTATCTTGCCTAACTTTGTGTGGGGGGAAATTACCCCTAGGTTTTGGGTGATGGTATTATTTAAAATATTTGGAAGACGTGTACACGAGGAGGCGAGGATGTACACGAGCTTATATGTCGTATTTGACTGGTATAGACTTCTAGACTTCTTCCATGCATTTAATTGTATTTGTCACAACATGTTATATCTTTCATTGTTGAATTTCCTCATACATGCTTTACTTGAAGTTGTTAGTACATGTTCTATCTTTTATTATCAAGTTCACTCTCATATGTCTTATTTGTTAATTGTAATGGCTTGTTGAATTCATGCCTTATCTATTACATGCCTTAATTGTTTATTTATTCTTGGTAACTATGTTTGTAACGACCCAATTGGTCATTTTAAGCTCTAGCAGGTCGTTCGGCGGTTTGAGACCTTGAGTAGCTACACTTCATGTTTTATGACTTGTACATGTGGTCGGAATTGAATTTCGGGAGGTTCGAAGTTGATTCGATGAAATTTTTTTAATTCAGAAGCTTTAAGTTGGAAGAGTTGACCAAAATTTAACTTTTGAGTAAACGGCCTCGGAATAGAGATTTGAAGGTTCCAATAGGTTTGTATGATGAATTTTGAACTTGGGCATATGTTCAAGTTGAGTATCGGATGGTCCGGGAGCATTTCAGCGCTTATTGTGGAAAGTTGGCAATTCGAAGGTTTTAGAATTTCCTAAGTTTGGTTTGAAGTGGACTTTGGTGTTATCAATGTCCGTTTGAGGTTATACGCTTTAGAATAGGGTTGTGTCGTGATTTACGACTTATACGTAAAGTTTGGCGTCATTCTGGAATGTTTAACTGTAATCCGGACGCGTTCGTCGAAGTTTGAATATTTGAAAGTTAAAAGGAAGATTTGATCACCGATTCATGGTTTTGGTGTTGTTTGGTATGATTTGAGGCCTCGAGCAGGTTTGTGCTATATTTTGGGACTGGTTTGTGTAATTGAACAAGGTCCCGGGGGCCTCGGGTGTGTTTCGGATGTTTTTGGGTTGTGTCGCGCTCTTATTTGATGTTTCGATGTCTTTTTCTTGGGTATAAAGGATACTATGTTGAGCAAACGACCTTTGATTTGTAATTTGATCGAACCATTAGATCCGTATCGTAATTCAGAGTCATAGCAACAAGAATCATCGAATTCCAATGTCGTATGAGAGAATTATGCCCATTTCCATGTCGGGAAAGATTGCTGGTGCTCAGGTATCACAATTACGAACATTTGTTCACAATTGCAAAGTTCTTATATTTTTGCCTTGGTATGAATTGCGAACATTTGTTCGCAATTGTGAAGCCTGTAGATTTTTGCCTTGGTTCGCAATTGCGAACACTTGTCCGCAATTGCGAGGGTTCGCAAATGCGAACCCTGTGTCACGTATGCGACATCTGCACCCGGTAAAAGGGCTGGGAGATGGGATTCTGGAGATCTCTCATTTTGGAACCCTAGGCTTGGTAGGAGGCGATTATGAAGAGGGATTTTCATCTACTATCTTTGGGTAACTAAATTTGTTCAATTTCCAACTATTTTACATGGATTATACACAGATTTTAACATGGAATTGGTGGAAATTATGGGATTTTTGAAGAAAAATCTAGAAATCGTATTATTGGATTTTGACCACAAAAGTGGACATGGAATTTGAACTAAATTATATATTTGAGTTCGTGATGTTATGGGTAAAGTTTATCTTCAAAAATCTTTGGAATCTGGGCATGTGGGCCCGATGGTTGAATGTATTGACTTATCGAGGCGGAGTTGAAAATTGTTATAAATTGATAAATGATACACCTCAGCAGCTTCATGAAACACTCTTATCGGATTGGGCTGTTCACCTCGGCAGCGTCGTGCGTACCAGTTGACAAGAAGCCATCATATCTTTGAGTTTTCCTGATTTGAGTTGTGACGACCTATCTGGTGGGAACCATTTTACATACTTACTCCGGTTGAAGAGGTGACCGATAATTGAGAGCTTTAGTTTACTACTCAGAGGAGGATTGTACCACATACCTATATTTGTTTATACTGTTTGTTTACCCTACCTCATATTTGTTTACCTCCTACTGTATTTGATTTATTGGACCACTAGTAAGTGTCGATGTCGAACCCTCGTCACTACTTTTCCGGGGTTAGGCTAGACACTTACTGGGTACGCTTTGATTTACGTACTCACGCTACACTTGTTGCACTTACTGTGTAGGTATATATATGTCTGGTGGTCTTTTGGGCGCAAAGGAACGACTATTGCAGGGACTTCATGATGAGTTGCATTCCATGTTATGACCCGTAACATACGAAGTCTCCACCTTAATTAGTTACATCCTGTCTATTTTGTACTCCATACAAATATTATATTGTTATTGTACCTTCTAGTAGATGCTCATGCACTTATGACACCTGATTTTGGGGGTTCCTAGTGGATGTTCATTATTGTAGTTTATGTTATTATTATCATTTCACCTTGTTAATTATATTTTATATGGGATTTGGTAAAGAAAATCACAGGTTTCTACGAGTACCAGATTTCGCTCTATTTATTTTAAGGGATTTATGATTTTAAAAATAACGAAATGAGTAATTAAGTTTATAATGTACCGTTGGCTTGCCTGATGGCGACGTTGGGTGCCATCACGACCTATAGTGGATTTTAAGTCATGACAACTTGGTATCAGAGCGTTAGGTGCACTTGGGTCTCACGAGTCATGAGCAAGTCTAGTAGAGTCTTGCGGATCGGTACAAAGACGTCTGTACTTATCTTTAAGAGGTTATAGGGCTGTTAGGAGCACTTCCTTTCTTGATTCCTCGTCGTGTGATTTGATTCCATTGATGCTTATGCCTTCATTTCCTTCCTACTCATTCTTATACGGTGTGGAGTGCTTGTTATCAAATGGGCACCAACGAGTTGTTAAGATGCTACAGATGCGGCGCAGGATGCCTTTCCCTGCGAATGCGGACAGATCATTATCGTCGCCTTGTGGAGGAGTATTCTGTCATTTCAGCCCAGTGTTGATGGTTCGAGGGAGATGATCTCTGAGGTGGTTTCTATGCATAGGAAACTTTGAATGTGGCGAGAAAGACTTGATAACATATTGTGGGAACTTCGGGTGACATTAATGAATGAAGGGATTCTTACGTCTGGTGGATTAGTGTGGACCTAGGGAGATTAATTGATTTCATGATGGATGTAACTATAGCAATGACATTGGAGGAGGTTGATACGAGGCTACACATGTGGGCTATCTCCGATGAGCAGGTTAGCGGTTGCGTGGTTTTGATGAGGTTCCTACGAAGAATTCTACTTTCTGCCTAATAGGGGATGCATGTACTACATTGTGAGCTTGGATCAGTTGGAGAAGATGGTACAACTGCTAGAAAGTTGAGTGTACAATTGTGGCTGATAATTCGGGATGTGTTATGATTAGTCCAATAAGAACTTATGAGAAATTTGGCTGAGCAATGGTGTGGGACCATGGTAACAGAAAATAAGAAGAAGTCGTTGAGGGGTCGAGATTTAAGTGACTGTAGCGTAAAGCTAAGTGGGGGAGCGCACCGTCTACGATTGGGCCATGTGGTTGTGTATCTGTGCGGTTTCTGGTTATCGGTGCATTGACAAATTAGTTATGACCAAGAGGTATTTTGGATAAGGAAATTTGATGTATATGAGATGCATTCGCCTTATTGATTCATGTGTAGGTGCTCGGGATGGCTCAAGATTTATGCTTCCCGTGGAGGTGATTGGCAAGGAAAAGAATTCATTTGGTTGCTTCCTTGAAAGTGTCTATGTGCTAGCAGACCACTAGAGTTTGGTTATATATTAGGGACCAGGTTAGAGTGGGTGACTCTCAATAATGGTTCTAGTAGGTGCAAGAATTAAAGTGCGGTGTTTAAAGAATTTGGTTTTGTTATGTGGCTGAGGACTGGGTTTTGCAGCAGTGTCGAGAATACTTGGGTAATTTCTATGTTATCTTCGGGTGTATCGTGCAGTGTTAAAGAAATGGGAGAAAGAGCTTCGGTTTGCAGGGGGTCTTTCAGAATGGGTGTATCAGTTAGGAATACTATTGAGTGCATATGGAGGGTATGGGATGGCTAATGGGTATTAAGACGATGTGGTCTCGTGATTTGGGTCACTCGGGGTGAGTGTTGTTTGAGGCATGTTATGTGTTATAATGGAGCTATTATTACTTAAAAGACAAGTCAAGAGTAAATTGGAAGAAGTGGGTCAGTTAGTAATACTTTAAATAAGCATGGTTGTGGAAACTTCGGTGTGTTAAGGATATATAGGTGATTCATGGTTGTACGTGTGGGCTTGACAGCCACTGTAATTGGATCGATTTGGAAGTAGTTGATTCTGATGGCCTTGTTATATTTAAATGAATCCCAAAAGAATTATGGTAGTTTAGACCACAACTTGAGATTTGATTTTCTGCGGTTATGGGAATTTGATTGTATGTTGCAGTTGTTCTTCAGAAATAAGTGGAGTGAAAGGGGTTCTAGCCGTTGAAGTATGTATTCTACTGGTGGTTTAGGGTTTATGATGAAATTCTTGGACTCTCGCATAGCGGTAGGATAGGTGCGGTGAGTGGTATAGTAATAGGAAGTTGGAATCAAGGTTACAGTTTAGTTTCGATAAGAATGTCACAAACTAGGAGGAGCACGAGAGGATTTCAGATGTTCGGAATATGATGGCACTATTTTTGGGTAGCCTGAGGATGGTCTGTTTTGTGGTAGGAGTGTTGGGTATTGAAATGCGGATGCTTGGCTAGTATTATAGAAATAGCATGGTTGATGGCCATTAATGTTCATATTTTACTACCGGTGCGGAAGGTTGTGGGAATATATCCCATGGGAAGATCGTATAAGTGTGACGTGTTAGTGATTCGATTGTTAGAGATTTAAAACAGGTATGGAGATTTTGGTAATGTCGCCAATGGGAGAGGATATGACTGAGAGACGCTCTATTCCTTTGGTTGTGGACTGTGGAAGTTTGTTTCGGATTCGACGGTTGCTCTTATGTGTCATGAATAGGGTCATTATGGATTCTTGGAAGGTTATTGGCCCAGTATGGGATGATCGGAATCGGTTTGAGGTCCGCTAGTAGATCTAATGTGAATGTATGCTCTATGTCAGGTCGGATGTGTTCATTCAGCATAACACTATTTATGGAGGAGTCTTAAGGTGTTGTGGTCCTGTGTAGCTTGTCGTTATTGCACCTTAGTCGAGCTCGAGTTTTGTGGCACATGGCACTATCCGTCTCCCCTGAGTTGTATTTATGCACTTGGCGTGCTTGTGGCAATATTCGGGTATTTCGTAGGTATAAGCATTATGGCATGTGGGTATTTCCTTGTTTATTGTCATGTGTGGATCGGGTGGCATGCCTCCACGTGTATGTTGTTTGGATCGGGTTGCACGCCGCAATGATATCATGTGTGGATCGGGTTGCATGCCGCAACAGTGAGACATTGAGTACGGTTCCCTATACTTATTTCTATGTATTTTGTTTCTCATTCGCTGAGTAGGGTTCGTAGCATCTTTTCGGCTGTTTTATTTGTTAAGCTACTGGGTAGTTCTTTTTTTCCAGAGTTCGTTCTTCCTTATGTGTCATATTCAAGTTGTGGCTTGTTGGCGCACTCATGGCGTCATATGAGATCTTGGTTAGTGTTTGAGGTGGCTTATTGCCTGAGCAACTTGTACTGGGTGAGACGAGGTTATTGAACCTGAAATCGGTGCAATTGGATTTATGTAAGGTATATTAAAGGGAAAATGTCACTATTCAGTTGAATGAGGTAATGGTTCTTGTCAAGCGGAGGAATTCCGTGAGTTATTGATTTAACGGATGGTTATGAGTTCCTGCGCATTTCTTTCGTCGTTGCAGTATTGTGAGGGTTGAGATCGGGCTTAGATGTGTTATAAGGTATACTAGGGCCGTCGGGTCAGTGAATTAGCAGCTGTTGTGCTTGGAGGAGGTTACCATAGGCAAATGAGTTATGCGGTGCATTGTGTGATGTCAGTATGGGTGCATGATCATGTGTGGGTTCAGCTTGTGGAGATTAATACGGTGTTCGTATGTTAGAATCAGGTCTTGCAGAGAAATTCGGAGGTTGGAATTTGGTCCTAAGGCTTATTGACTAAAAAAACAAAAAGGGAGGATCTTCAGTCTGGCTTGAGCAAATGTAATCACCTGGGTTGTGGTGGCACATGCAGGTGCACATGGTGTTGAGTAGTGATTTTGAGGAAACTCTGGGGCGATTCTTGGCACGTTCGAGGACGAACATATCTTTAAGTGGGGGAGAATGTAACGATCCGATTGGTCATTTTAAGCTCTAGCAGGTCGTTCGGCGGTTTGAGACCTTGAGTAGCTTCACTTCATGTTTTATGACTTGTAATTGTGGTCGGAATTGAATTTCGGGAGATTCGGAGTTGATTCGGATGGAAAATTCTCAATTCAGAAGATTTAAGTTAGAAGAGCTGACCAAAGTTTGACTTTTGAGTAAACGACGTCGGAATCAGGATTTAATGTTCGGGTTGAATATCAGGTGATCGGGGAGCATTTCAGCGCTTATTGTGGAAAGTTGGCAATTCGAAGGTTTTAGAATTTCTTAAGTTTGGTTTGAAGTGGACTTTGGTGTTATCGATGTCTGTTTGGGGTTCTACGCCTTGGAATAGGTTTGTATCGTGATTTATGACTTGTACGTAAAGTTTGGTGTCATTCCGAAATGTTTAACTGTAATTCGGACGCGTTCGTCGAAGTTTGAATGTTTGAAAGTTAAAAGGAGGATTTGATCATTGATTCATGATTTTTGTGTTGTTTGGTGTGATTGAGGCCTCGAGCAGGCTCGTGTTATGTTTTGGGACTGGTTTGTGTAATTGGACGAGGTCCCAAGGGCCCCGGGTGTGTTTCAGATGTGTTTGGGTTGTTCGCGCTCTTATTTGATGTTTCGACGTCGTTTTCTTGGGTATAAATAATACTATATTGAGCAAACGATCTTTGATTTGTGATTTGATTGAACCATTAGATCCGTATCGTAATTACGGAGTCATAGCAACAAGAATCATCGAATTTCGATGTCGTATAAGAGAGTTATGCTCATTTCCGTGTCGAGAAAGATTGCTGGTGTTGCTGGTGCTCAGTATCGGAATTGTGAACATTTGTTCGCAATTAGGAAGTTTGTAGATTCTTGCCTTGGTTCGGATTGCGTACATCTGTTTGCAATTGCGAAGCCTGTTGATTTTTTCCTTGGTTCGCAATTGCGAACATTTGTTCGCAATTGCGAAGTTCGTAGATTTTTGCCTTGGTTCACAATTGCGAACACTTGTCTTCAATTGCGAACCTTGTGTTGCAAATGCAACATCTGCACCTGGGAAAAGGGCTGGGAGACGGGATTTTGGAGACATTCTCTCATTTTTGGAACCTTAGGCTCGGTAGGAGGCGATTTGGAAGAGGGATTTTCATCTACAATCTTTGGGTAAGTAATTTTATTCAATTTCCAACTATTTTACATGGATTATATATAGATTTTAACATGGAATTGGTGGAAATTGTGTGATTTTTGAAGAAAAACCTAGAAATCATATTTTTGGATTTTGACCATAAAATTGGACATGGAATTTGAAATCAATTATATATTTGAGTTCGTGATGATATGGATAAAGTTTATCTTCGAAAATTTTCGGAATCCGGGTACGTGAGCCCGAGGTTTTATTTTATTGACTTTTCGAGCGGAGTTGGAAATTGTTATAATGTGATTAATTATAAGAATTGGAGTATATTTTGATTGACTTGCACATTGTTTGACGAGTTTCGGATCGTTTGGCTTTGAGTTGAGGTGTTAGAGAGGCATTGGAGCCGGTTATGGAACTTTGGAGCGAGGTAAGTCTTCTGTCTAACCCTGTGAGGGGGAATTTACCCCGTAGGTGTTATATTCTTATGTGCTACATGTTGTGGGAGCTACGCATGTATGAGGTGACGAGTGTCCGTGTGTATGCTAGGAATCCTGATTTGTCCAGGTACACTTAAGTTTACGCCATGCTTTAATTATACTATTTGAGTTATCCTTGCCTGTTTAATTCTTTTATTTTGGATTACAACTTGAGACTAGGCTTGCGTAGAGTGATAGACTCGCTATTGTAAGAGATTTGATGAGCTACTTGATTAGCCGCAGAATAATTGTGCTTCCCTTATGAATTTCTCTCGCGTTGTGCGTTTTCATCGAAAAGCTTCTTCAAATTTCATAACTCATACGAATATTCGTGAGAGGGGTCAAAGAGCCGTTAAATCTTCTTATTTATATGGGATCCGGCCGTTTGCCTCGGCAGGATTATGTACCACACTCTTATGGGATCTGGTCGTTTGCCTCGGCAGGATTATATACCACACTCTTATAGGATCGGGCCGTTCCCTCCGCAGGATTATGTACCACACTCTTATGGGATCGAGCCGTTCGCCTAGGCAGTATCATATTCATATGGGATCGGGCCGTTCGCCTTGGCAGTATCATATTTTTATGGGATCGGCCCATTTGCCTCGACATCATCATATTCTAATAGGATCAGGCCTTTCACCTCGGCATTTCTATAAATACTCTAATGAGATCAGGTTGTTCGCCTCGACAGCTTCATAAAACACTCTTATGGGATCGGGCCGCTCGTCTCGACAGCGTCGTGCGTAATATTTGACAAGAAGCCATCGTATTCATGAGTTTTCCTGATTTGAGTTGTGACGACCTATCTGGTGTGAACCATTTTACATATATACTCCGGTTGAGGAGGTGACCGATAATTGAGAGCTTGAGTTTACTGTTCAGAGGAGGATTGTACCACGTACCTTATTTATTTATACTGTTTATTTACCCTGCCTCATATTTTGTTTACTTCCTACTGTATTTGATTTATTGGACCACTGGTAAGTGTCGATGTCGACCCCTCGTCACTACTTCTCCGGGATTATGCTAGATACTTATTGGGTACGCTTTGATTTACATACCCATGCTACACTTGCTGCACTTATTGTGCAGGTATATATATGTCTGTTGGTCTTTGGGGAACAAAGGCGCGACTATTGCGGGACTTCACGGTGAGCTGCATTCCATGTTACGACCCGCAGCATACAGAGTCTCCATCTTAATTAGTTACATTATCCTATCTATTTTGTACTCCAGACAGATGTTGTATTGTTATTGTACCTTCTAGTAGATGCTCATGCACTTGTGACATCGGGTTTTGGGGTTCCTAGTGGATGTTCATTATTGTAGTTTATGTTATTATTATCATTTCACCTTGTAATTTATATTTTACACGGGATTTGGTAAAGAATATCACAGGTTTCTACGAGTACCATATTTCACTCTATTTATTTAATGGGATTTATGATTTTAAAAATAGCAAAATGAGTACTTAAGTTGATAATTCAATGTTGGCTTGCCTGACAGTGACGTTGGGCATCATCACGACCTATAGTGGATTTTGGGTCGTGATAGTCTCTTTATTTATAAATTGTCATTACTTGCTATTTGATTTTGGGAGTTATCGTGTAACTTTATCATCCGTTTGGGACTTCTTGTGTAGCTTCGTTATTTCGTTTGGTTTTGTGATACACTGTAGTTGGTTGTAGTTCTTTGTATAATGCCTATTGTTTGGGGATCGGGTTGCACGCCACAATGGTATTGATGATACGAAAAGATGTGATATGGAGCGATAAGGACGGACGATATGATACAAGTGGGATCCGGTTGCACGCCACAACGGATATTGTTATTATTGTGTGGGATCAGCTTGCACGCTGCAATGGATATTGTTATTATTTTGTGAGATCGGGTTGCACACCGCAACAGATATTGTTGTGTTGTTTTAACATGCCAATTTGTGCCTCCGTTATTTTTTGATAAATTAATTGTCAGGGTGAATTTATGTGTATGGGGACATTATCTCATATCTGATTGAGTTTTTGGTAATTTAGCATTTTTAAATGAAATAATTCTTAAGGTGTTTCACTTGTGTGTCTTTCAAAATAAAACTCGTATTTCACTCGGCGTTTTACTAATTTAAATGGTTATCACATTTTTACTTTAATTGGATTCTAATATTTTACTCATCACCATATTGTTGTGTACTTTATTGTTATCACGTTTTATTTTTAACAAAATTTTATAGTTAACTCATTAAATTTAACTGATGTTTTACTTTGTTTAAATACGATATTTTTACTTCATCTCATAAATTTCTAAACTAAGTTCACCTGATACTATTTTCACAACCTCTCCTTTATTTTTACTTTATTTGAATCCTAAATTAAGCTTAATATCTCATTTGACGCTTTACTTTATTCAAGTTTGAAATTATGTTTTATTGTGTTTAAATTTATCCATTGATCATCTTAGTTGATATTGATACGAACATGATGTACATCGTAGCACGAGGACTTTGCCGTGCGAGGGTGATTTCTATTGTGGGCACGAGGTGCCATATGTGTAACATTTGGAGGTCGTAACTCAAGATTTGTGATTACAAGGAGTGGTACCTCGGGTAATTCTTGTTGTAATTCGTGCATTAGGAATGATTTGATTGATTGAGTTGTCACCGGTTCTCCTTACTTGAGTTCATTCATCTTTCATCTGTATTCTAACTATATTGTTGCTTTATTACCTGGTTATTTCATTCGTGCTTCTATTATTTCACTATTGATTGTAAATTTTGTGATCTTTCTATTGTTGGTCTTACATTGATGTTCTTTCCATTGTTAGCTTTATGATATATCCTGCACAAGTTTACATGTATGGTGGTGTCTTGACCTGACCTCATCACTACTCTATAGAGGTTAGGCTTGATACTTACTGGGTACAATTGTGTCGTACTCATGCTATGCTTCGCACATTTTTGTGCAGATCCAGGTACTTCTGATCGAGTTCGTTTGAGACTTATGTCTGTGCGACTGGAGACTTCAAGGTATACCTGCTCCACATTTGCAGGCCCCGATGTCACCCTCTGTTGTATTTTATTTCCATTGTTTTTTATTATTCCGAGATAGTGATATACTTGTTATTCCTAGTTACTTTTAGAAAAGCTTATAAATTGTGCTACCAGTTTTGGGATATTGTATCATGTTGGAATTATTGGCTTTATAAAGAAATATACGGTTTATGTTTAATAGTTGTTTTGGTTAAATTCTGTCATTTAATTCAGTAAGTGTTAGGCTTACCTAGTCTTAGAGACTAAGTGCCATCACAACATCCGACAGAAGAAAATTGGGGTCGTAACAAGTTGGTATCAGAGCTCTAGGTTCATAGGTGCTACGAGTCATAAGTAGGTTTAGTAGAGTCTTGTGGATCGGTACAGAGACATCTGTACTTATCTTCGAGAGGCTACAGAACTATAAGAAATTGCACTTCTTTCATTCTTTATCGTGCGATATTGATTCAGCTTGAAGCATATATCTTATATTCCTTTGCATCAACTCGTGTATGATATTGCGCACTCGGTATTAGCTATGCGCCGACAGTTTGTGATGCTGCAAATGGGCTACGAGGGAGCCAGGGATGCTTAAACATTGTCTCAACATGTTGTTTAGACTGAGGATGCGGATCTATTGAGAAATCATTCAGTTGTTCATGTGGGGGTGCAACGGGTTCTGGCATCTGGTTGATAAGTACGAGCTTGGAAAGATTTAATTAGTTGCCTAATCATCGCGATCATGGTAGGGTCATGAGGTGGATATGGATTTGAGGATAGTTAGTGGTATTAGAGACTATGCGGTTCGTATGGGATTTTTACTCAGTGAAAGGTACATATTATCACTCAAGGCACTGGAAAAAGCGAGTTTGACTGTCACGAGGATGGACATGCGCTTAGTAGATGATTTGAGGTATCTCATGATTGACTTCGCGCCAAGTGGGGGAGTCCACTATCGACGATTAGGTTGCAGGGTCATGTGTTATATCAGCTTTGGGTTTGAGGTATATATGTGGTATATCTGTATTACTGCTAAATCAATATTTCAGTATCAGAGAGGTTAGAGAAGCATCTTCAGATTCACAGAAGATCTCTTTAGAGTGGGTATCTTGGTTTGCAGCATTGTTGGGTGCTTAAGATTAAATACAACGATTTATGGTCCTTCGTACGACATGGTTCATGGTAGGATCTCTCGCAACGAGCTTTGATTTGGAATCATTATATACCGACGAGGAGAAGTGTTAACTTGAATACAAATCAAGGAAGATTCGAGGAAGTGTGTCATCTTGGTGGTGTTGGGTCACCATGGTAATAAAGGTAATTGGTTCTTTTGGTATAGTGATGCCTTACCGGCATTTTTGTAGCACTACTCTTGGGTTTGATGACTTGCGTGACTTGGTTGAGTTGGGGAAGTTAAGTTATGATGGCTTGGTGGTGGGGGACGAGTCGCAAAGAGTTCTTGATAGTGTCGACCACCACATGAACTAGATGTCTGCTGCCGGCATAAGGAACGTGTTGCGTGTTATGATTTTGCTTGGATGGGGTCACAAGCTTTAGACAGCATTGATGATTTTTGATGGTTAGAAGAATGCTAGCATCATTTGGTAGCACCTGGGAAGGGTGCGCACTCCAGAAGGCGCATTGTGCTTCGGGTTGAGGATGCCTGACTAGTATCACGGTAATCGCCTAATTGTTCGACCACTAATGTTCAAATTTTTCTATATGGCACGAAAGAATTATGGAAGTATTTATCATGAGATGATCGTGTATGAGGAAGGTATCATCATTTGAGTAGTAAAGTTGGGATCGGATATGGAGATTCTGGCATTCTAAGGATTAGAAGACTAAGAAGTTTCTCAGAGGCAGCTTATTCCATGGTTGTAGACGGTAAAGGGATTCTAAGAGGTTGGCAACTGATGATATGTGCTATAGATATGCTATTTTGGGCTTTTCGAATGCTATCCACCTATTTCGAAAGGATCGGAATTGATTTTGAGGCCACTGGTAGGCCTAATGAGAATGTATATTCTACATCGGGTCAGACTTGTTTACTCAGCACAGTTATTGTAGCTGGTGGTGTCATTGGCTAGAGTTGACCTTATTCGTGTTCTGATGTGTTCTATGTGTTACTCTTCTACGCCACAACGAGTTGTGAGATTGTTGACTATTTACATATGATGCGGTTATGTTTGGGCTTTGTAGCGAAATTCGAGCAAGATTGCTCTTAGGGTGGTGAATGGGTGATTGTGCCTTGGTTATGGTCTTCCTGTTTCTGGTATATAGTGATATTTGTATCTCCATGGTTAGGGTCACGTGCTTCGTATGTTTGTTGTTGATATTCCTATGGTTGTTGATTGTGAGTATCATAGATCGACGTATTCCAGATGGACGGGTATCGAATTGGGTCATGCATTGCAGTGGTGTTATGTTAGGATATGATCCTTTGTGATTATTTTGTGTGCGATGTTTCCCCTTGTAAGGTGGATTAATACCATAGCGCTTCATGGTGGTATATGTTGAGCTGGCAGGACGGTTCCTTCATTTCCATTCTCTTTCCATCATTGGTATGTATGAGTTATTGTTCGTTGGTGTACGAATTGCATGGTCTGTGGTTCTAAGTAGGATTTGCATGATAGGTCAGGCGAGTATCTTGTACTGGATGCGGTGAGGTTATTGAGCCTGAAATGAGTGCCATAGACTTTGATTTAAGATATGTTTGGAAGAATAGTGTCACTAGTCAGCTTTAATTTTAGCTATGATTCTTATCGGGTAAGAGAGCTCCACGACTTGTTGATCTGATGGATGGTTATGAGTTTGTGTATGTTTCTTACATCGTTGTAGTGTATGAAGGTTCAGAACAAGGTTTTAGGTGATATGAGGTTTGTTATCGGTGTCGGGTTGGTTATCGAGCAGCTACTGCGATCAGAACTTATTGCTATGAGTATTTGAGTTCTGTGATATATCATGTGATTATGTCTTGAGATATGGTTATGGATTGATACAGCTTGTTCAGAGTTATACGGTGCATAGATGCAAGAATCGGGGTTATATAATGAGATTTATGTTCTTAGGTTTATGGACTAAGGTGGAAGTAAGGATCCTCTATTAGGTGGTGTTGTCGGGCTTATATGGATTGAGGTAACATGGGATCACCCATGGTTATGTGTATGGTGAGGTTATATGGCAATTTGATGTCTTTGGAACGACTCTTGGCACGTTCGAGGACGAACGTATGTTTAAGTGAGGGAGAATGTAACGACCCGACCGGTCGTTTTAAGCTTTAGCATTCCATTCGGTGGTTTGAGACTTTGAGCAGCTTCATATTATGTATTATAACTAGTATATATGGTTGGTTTCGGTTTCAAGCGGTTCAAGATTGATTTGAAAAAATGATTTTCGTTTTAGAAGATTTAAGTTGGAAAAGTTGACCAAGATTTGACTTTTGGGTAAACGGACTTGGAATCGAGTTTTAATTATTCCAATAAGTTTGTATGATGATTTTCGACATGTCCACAAAGTTTTGGTTAAATTCCGATGAGTTTTGAATAAGTTTGGGTTGTATGATGATTGTTTTTGGTTTCGACGTCGATTTTAGCATAAAGGTTATCATATTGAGCAAATGGTCTTTGATTCGTGTTTTCACTAAACTATTATATTCATATCGTAATTTTGGAACTATAGCAACTGAAATTATCAAGTTTCGACATCGTATGAGGAATTTACGGTCATTTTATTAAGAATTGGGTTGTCAGATTTTTCAGATTAATTACGAATTGCCACTGAATTCGTATTTAAAAATCTCCACTATTTCTAAATATTGAAACCAAAATATCTCCTTCATTATAAGGTCAAATGGAGTGATTCAAAAACCTAACTTGACTGGAATTTCATGGGGAATCTATTAGAGGCATCAAAAGTGAGTTTTGGGATTGTTTGGCACAAGAAACGAGGCAGAACAGCTGGACGTTTTTGGCTATTAATGTTGTTAGAGTTTTTCTCATCTTGAAAGTTTGGGATTGGGAGAATTCAAGGATGTTCTTCAAGTTTCTTTCATGGGGTAAGATCTAAACCATAACCTAAGTATTTCCCTTTGATTCATTCCCTTGGTTTAAGCTTTAATCCATGATTTTAGTTGAAAACCCATTTAATTCTATGAATCAAGACCTAGGGTTATGTCCTAAATTTTAAAAATTTAAAATGAGTTAGAGGCGTTTATTTTCCGATTCCATTTGGGGTCTTGTTCTGCTATATTAGGAGAACAACATACTCGAATTTGGCGAGTTTTGGAGGAGTATTTCGAGAGATATGGGACCCAACTAGTGTGGGTTGGACCTTGAATAATTGGTTGAGCTATCGGACTCCGATTGAGTCGGTTTTGTTCATGTGAGCTTGTATTGGTTCGGGCTTCGCTCGGGTAAGCTTGGATTCGGAATCCAAGGGGGGCCAGGCGTTGACTTTTGTTAACTTTTTGGGAAAAATGAAAAGATCATAGCTTTATTTATTGTAATTGATTTTTCTTGCATTGTTTGTTAATATTATGTTGTTTTTATTAGATTTGAGTCGAATGGAGGTTAATTTTAAAAAGAAAGCTATTTCGAGTGATGAATCGACCTAATTGAGGCAAGTATCTTACCTAACTTTGTATGGGGGAAATTACCCCTAGGTTTTGGGCGATGTACTATTTGAATTATTTGGAAGACGTATACACGAGGTGACAATAGTGTACACGAGCTTATATATGGTATTTGACCGGTGTAGACTCCTAGACTTCTTCCATGCATTTAATTTTATTTGTCACAATATGTTATATCTTTCATTGTTGAATTTTCTTTACATGAAGTTGTTAGTGCATATTCTATCTTTTATTATCAAGTTCACTCTCATATGTCTTATTTGTTAATTGTAATTACTTATTGAATTCATGTCTTATCTGTTACATACCTTAATTATTAATTGATTCTTCGTAACCATATCTTTATTTATAAATTGTCATTACTTGCTATTTGATTTTGGGACTTCTTGTGTAGCTTCGTTATTTCTTTTGGTTTTGTGATACACTGTAGTTTGTTGTAGTTGTTTGTATAATGCCTATTGTTTGGGGATCGGGTTGCACGCTACAGTGGTATTGATGATACGAAAAGATGTGATATGGAGCGATAAGGACGGACGATATGGTACAAGTGGGATCGGGTTGCACGCCGCAACGGATATTGTTATTATTGTGTGGGATCAGGTTGCACGCTGCAATGGATATTGTTATTATTTTGTGAGATCGGGTTGCACACCGCAACGGATATTATTTTTATTGTATGGGATCGGGTTGCATGCCGCAATAGATATTGTTATTATTGTGTGGGATTGGGTTGCACGCCGCAACGGATATTGTTGTGTTGCTTTAACATGCCAATTTGTGCCTCTGTTATTTCTTGATAAATTGATTGTCAAGGTGAATTTATGTGCATGGGGTCATTATCTCATATTCGATTGAGTTGTTGGTAATTTATCGATTTTAAACGATATAATTCTAAAGGTGTTTCACTTGTATGTCTTTCAAAATAAAACTCGTATTTCACCTGGTGTTTTACTAATTTAAATGGTTATCACATTTTACTTTAGTTTGATTCTAAAATTTTGCTCATCACCTTATTGTTGTGTACTTTACTTAAATTTTTTATCACATTTTATTTTTACAAATTTTATATTTAACTCGTTAAATTTAACTGATGTTTTACTTTGTTTAAATACGATATTTTTACTTCATCTCATAAATTTCTAAACTAAGCTCAACTGCTACTCTATTTGCACAACCTCTCCTTTATTTTACTTTATTTGAATCCTAAATTAAGCTTAATATCTCATTTGACGCTTTATTTTATTCAAGTTTGACATTGTGTTTTATTGTGTTTAAATTTATCCATCGATCATCTTAGTTGATATTGATATGAATATGATGTACATGGTAGAACGAGGACTTAACCATGCGAGGGTGATTGCTAATGTGGGCACGAGGTGCCATACGTGTAAAATTTGGAAGTTGTAACTCAAGATTTATGATTACGAGGAGTGGTACCTCGGGCAATTCTTATTGTAATTCGTGCATTAGGAATGATTTGATTGATTGAGTTGTCATCGTTTCTCCTTACTTGAAGTTATTCATATTTCATCTGTATTCTAACTATGTTATTGCTTTATTACCTGGTTATTTCTTGTTGCCATTCGTGCTTCTATTATTTTCACTGTTGATTGTAAATTTGTGATCCTTCTGTTGTTGGTCTTACATCGATGTTCTTTTCATTGTTAGCTTTATGATATATCCTACACAAGTTTACATCCTACGACGGGAGATTGTGGTCGTGACAGAGAGAAAGATAACTGGCATATTTCATGCCTTAATGGTAGAATACACTTTAAATGTGTATTTTGCTATAAAATATAAAAGGTGATTATAAATAATAATATTTATAATAAATAGGGTGCAATATTTAGCTATATCATGTAAAATTTCCAACTTAATTAGGATTAGAAGTCCATGATTCGTCTAAGCAAAGTTGTAAATACAATTTTATCCAATAAGGAAATATCTTTTGAAGAAGTAATTTATCTTTTAAAAGACGTAAAAGTCAATCAATATTTCAGGAATATTTTTATCGTGCAACTTTTAGTGTTTTAACATTCGTGCTTTATAATAATATAGATATAGATATAATATATAATATAGATAATACTATTGTATCGACCCGACCAGTCATTTTACGTATTTGCACTCAGTTCAGTGGTTTGAAGTCATGAGTAGCTTCGTATGATGTACCATGACTGGTGTGTATTATCGGTTTTGGTTTTCGGGTGATTCAGAATTGATTTGGAAGAATGATTCTCAATGGGGAGTTGACCTTGATGATATCTGATTTGGATTGTTGTTCCAGGAATTGAAATAGAATTTTTTATGTCATTTGGAACTTATGTGCAAAATTTGAGGTTATTCTGAGTTGAGTTGATATGGTTCAACATGAATTCATTAAGTTCATTAAGTTTGATTTGAGGTAAGATTCGTGATTTTGATGTTGTTATGTGTGATTTGAAGCCTCGAGTAGGTCCACATTATGTTTTGGGACTTGTTGGCATGTTCGAACTGGGTCCCTAGGGGCTCGGGTGAGTTTCAGGTGGCTTCAGATCATTTTGGATGCCTTTGAGTTGCTGGTTTTCTAGTGCTCCAACTGAGCTTCGCGATCGCGAGCTCACAGACGCGATCACGGTGAGTATTTTAGCATATGAGATGGGTGTTCATCGCGTTCCACGTTGAAGACGTCGTGTTCGCGAATAAGTAATTGGGACTGGAGATATTTGGGCAACGCGTTCGCGGTCTTGTTCACGCGTTCGCAAAGAGGATGTGGCAGGCGCGGGATGAAAGTTGAACATTTGAAGTTATGAACATGTGAATTCTTGAGTTTTGATGCTTGATTTTTGATTGTAGATATTATTTTGATATCTTAAGCTTGGAAGCAAGTTCGTATGAGGTTATTATACTTGTTTGGATGTTTGAATTAAGATTCGAAGGGATTGGGTGAGTTTTGAATAGGTTTCAGGGAGTTATAGAAAGACTTGAGGTTGTTGGTGCAGCAGTCATCGTACTTGCGATGGCCAGCTCACAAATGCAAGGCTCGCATTTACGATGCTAGCTTGCATTTGCGACACATGAGGATGAAGGGATAGCTTTGCGTTTGCGAAGCTTAGGTCGTAATAGCGATCCTCGCAATTGCGATGCATCTATCGAAATTGTGACTCTTGAGGCAAAGGGAAACCTTCGCATTTGCTAACGTTGGTTCGCATAGTTGGGATAAAAATATGTAATTTCAGGAGTTGCTCAATTTATTCTATTTTTGAGACCTAGACTATACTAAGAGGTGATTTTGGAGAGAATTTTCTTTCCAACTTTAAGGGTTAGTAACTTTAACTTATTTTTTATTATTTTTTATTACTTTTCATAGATTTTTAT
Organism: Nicotiana obtusifolia; assembly: GCA_002018475.1. NCBI lineage: Eukaryota > Viridiplantae > Streptophyta > Magnoliopsida > Solanales > Solanaceae > Nicotiana > Nicotiana obtusifolia. Next base: position 65,180 of record MCJB01044938.1, on the reverse strand, counting down.
CCCTAAATCTAAGATTTCATAAAGTAAAAATAGAATTTTTGGATAGAATCTTAGAATCTTATATTGCAGAGATTTAAACTTTGATTTGAGATCAGATCTCGAAATAAATCACTTATTTGGACCCGGAGATGAATGGATAATGGAGATCTGGTTTTGATTTCGTATTTCGAACAAGTGGGCCATGATTGATTTTTGTTGACTTTTTCAAATATGTTAAAGATCGAACCTATTTGATAATAGGGTAGCTTCTAAATCTTATTTTGACCTTTTTGAACATTATTTGACTAGATTTGAGTTGTTCTGAAGCTTGTCCTAAAGGAAAAGCGGTATTGGATTGCTGATTTTATTTCAGAAAGAGGTAAGTATCGTGGTTAACCTTGACTTGAAGAAATTAGGATGTAATTGAGTCTATTTACTAATTGTTCTATGTGTTGTGGATGTCGAACATGCAAGGTGACAAGTGTATATGCATTGTCATGTGATAAAGCATGCGAGACGAACTAGTTTATTACTTACTTTTACTTATTACTTGTCTTTATTTATTTCATGCTTTCACTTGCTCTATGCCTTTACTTGTTACATACTTTTACTTGTCACATGTCTAAACTTATTTCATGCCTTTACTTGTCACATGCCTTTACTTGTCTCGTGTCTTTACTTGCTTTATGCCTTTTACTTGTTTCATGCCTTATTCTTCTATGCTATGTTGGATAATGTGTGACTACTAGGTTGTTCACATGTTTATGATTGTTGGAGTCCTTATTGAGATATATGTGAGAGGTAGCTCTTGGCTATTGGGTTTCTATCATACTTTGTTCGACTTATTTTCTCTTGTTGAATTATGTGTATTCGTTCTCTTTGTATTATGTTCTGAACCTTGCCATTATTTGTTTCTTATTGGGTGTCCTCTTATAATTTGGTATGTTAGATCGGTTTGCATGCCGCAAAGGTATTGATTATTGATGATATTGAGATTTGGATCGGGTTGCACACTGCAACGTTATTAATTATTGAGAGTATTTTTTGGATTGGGTTGCATGTTGCAACGGTCCTATGATTGGATCGGGTTACACGCCGCAATAGATATGATATCTTGTGCTTGTTTCTTGGTTGTTGTTCTCCCTTGTGGTGTTTGTGTTATAAGGTTATGTTATGTTGTCATTTTGGGGAACCTTGTTATTTATTGCCTTCTGGTTATTACTTGCATAGGTTTATAAGTAGGTGTCTTGTCTTAGTCTTATCACTATCTCGTTGAGGTTAGACCCGGTACTTACTGAGTACAAGTGGTAGATTATATTCATACTCCACTTCTGCACTTCTTATGCAGATCCCGACATTGGTCCTAGCGGCGCTCCCAGAGGTGATTAGCTTGGATAAATCAGGAGACTCGAGGTAGTATTGCATACCTATTCGCAGACTCTGAAGTCACCTTCTTATTTATTGTACTGTTAAACTGTACCAAAAAATATTATACTTTATTTCAGATTATGTATTTAGCACTCTTTAGAAGTTTATGTACTTCGTGACACCAGTCTTGGAAGGTATTTATGACAGTTGTAGATGTTTTAGACTTATTATGTTATTTTAGTAGATTTCATACTTTATTAATAATATTGAACGGTTAGATGTTTAATTGTACTTTTGTTATTGCTGTTAAGTGTTGGCCTGCCTCGCAACCGATGTTAGGTGCCATTACGATCCATTAATTGAGATTTTGATTTGTGACACATCAGCCAATGGTTTTTTCGTTTATTTTTCTAATTTATTCATAGAGTTTTATAGAGAAAAAGTGGGGCACTGTGGCTTGAGGGTAATAGTAGTGATAAAACTGGTGAAAGAGGCGAGGAAGTAGAGATGGTAGTGGAGGAAATGAGGCAATAGACGGTGGTGGAGGTACCGACAGTGAAACAAGATAAAAACTCATAAATCAATTTAAAATTAGCAATTTGACAAACTTATTTTTTAAAGGTGGGCCCACAGATTACACGTAAGATTAAGAGCCCGTTCGGATTAAATTAAAAGAATTGACTTTTCAGCACAAATAGGTTTAAGTCAAAAAGCAATAAGTTGGAGTTGCCCAACTTATTGTTTTTAGCTTGTTTTAAATAATTTTTAATTTGTTTTAAACACTTTTTAACTTTGTCAAGCACTAAAAAATTAAAAAAAATTTAAAAACTAATTTGATCAGCTTAATCCAAACACCCTATAGTGCAATTGAAATACACGCAAAATGTAACATACAAAGGTTCAAAAGTGTTTTTTAGTACTCAACACATAAAGGTGTTAAAATGTAACATGCAAAAGTTCATCGACCAGCTTCAAAAGTCGATGTGACTTGTGAGTTTAGGGGGCTATTAGGCCATTTTGCCTAGTTAATTTTTCCTTCAGTAGAAGGTAAAATTATAGTTCGAGGCTTTTTAAGTTGTGGACCCTTTATGATCTTTTCTTCTTTGGTTTCTCTGGTGCAGAAACTTGGAACGTGGCCACTTCCAAATTGCAATATCAACAACTGCTATACCACAAAAATGAACACATGTAAATGAAGAAAAATATACTGACACATTAATCGAGAATCAAGATTCAATGGCGTTGAGATTTCAACCTTTCTCTCCCCTTTTCAACTTCCGCTCCAGTAAACGAAGTCGCACAGTTTTGGCGCGCAACGAAGTCTCTGCCACTTCTAATGGCTATCCTTCTTCCACTCTTACCTCCAAGCAAGGTTGGGCACTCTCTCTGAGTGTGTTTTAAGTATTTTGTCACTGTTTTAGCTAACCGAGAGTCAAATTAACTACATATTGACTACCATTTTTTAACAAATGCTTTGTACTTTGGTATAACAAAAACTTATAGTATTAAACTTAGTGTAGTTTCTGAATGTGTAAACTTCAATTTTAGGGAGAATGATAGCTCCAAAAATTGGTCAGTAACACTATTCAACAAGCCGAAAGTGCCAAACAAATTGGGATGGGGGAGAATGTACTTACGTGCTTCTCAATTTCAGATATCTGTTTCAAAAAGATTGGCATTATTTTCTTATTAGTCTGTCATACTTTTCAATATTTTCTTGACAGTATTTATTGCCACACAAGTGTTGGTAACCATAAGTTTCAAACGTCTTAAAGCCACATAAATACTATGGCTTATTTAAAATCATATATCTTAAAAGTCTTGCAGCGGTCTTTTACAAGTCACATTACCACTCTGTGTTCCATCAAATTACATGGGACAAATGGAGTACTTTTTCCTTATTTAAAAAAAAGAACAAAACTATTCACGATATGTCTGCCTGTTAAAAATTCCTGGTATGTAATGTCTGTTAAAATTGTTCACTTCATGCTTAGTATGCAACAGATTGGTATTTCTAGGATATGATAACTGCTGATGTATCCAATTGTTAATCCATGAAATATGGACCTCAGCGTAAATTGGAAAAACGCGTACTTCTGAAGTTATACTATGAGAGGATCTGCTTGTGTAGACTTCTAATGCAGATAAGTTGTCTCTCTCTACAGGAACATGTTTATTTGACTGCAAGAATTATGTGCAGGCAAGCCAGAAGCAGATATCATTGTTATTGGAAGCGGTATAGGTGGGCTATGCTGTGGTGGACTTCTTGCTAGGTATGGCCAAGATGTTTTAGTACTCGAAAGCCATGATGTAGCTGGGGGTGCAGCTCACTCTTTTGATATTAAAGGGTACAAATTTGACTCTGGTCCATCATTGTTCTCCGGTTTTCAATCAAGAGGTCCTCAGGCAAATCCATTAGCACAGGTTACACTCTATCTGTTTACAATTTTGCTTTGCTTGTTTAGATTGTAAATGAATTCAAAGATAAGGAAAAGAGGTTCAGCAGTTGGTGTACTTGAGACAAAGATACTAGCTTGTGTAGACTTCTAATGCGGATACGTTGAAGACGGAATATAATTATGGTCTTCCCCTTAATAGTTAAATATTTAGGATGTGCGCGAGTTACAAAATTCAACAGTACGTAAAACACTGAACTCAGTCACCTGGATGGCTGATTGTGAAATCCTGTCCATTCACTATCTAACTGTGAGAATGAAGAATAGTGCTGGCGCTGACAAACGTTTTAATGGGATCAGTTTCACTAATATATAAGCAAACATGTATGTTAATGTGAAGGTTATGGTAGATGTAAACCATGAGAGGCCAAGCTGCTATAATCAAAGGGCCAGTTTTTATAATTGATTTCAAACACTTTTTATGCTGAATTCTGGCTTAATTTCCTTTGAATGAACTCTTTGAATTTTTTTTATTTGTCTGTCAATGTGTTTCATCACCTTTAACTTGGATGGTCTTAGAAACCGGCTTTGAGTTACTATTTGAAGAACCTACTAGCTTCCCCTCCCTTGGATAGCCAGATATGCATTTATTAGTGCAACATGCTTTTATTGACCATATGTGCTACTGTTTATGTAAAACTACTCTATGCTTTGGATTCTGTAGATTTTGTTTCAGGGTGGGAGGGTAGCAAGAGGGATTTGAAGTTTTAGGACAATAGCTTCAGTAAGTTCAGGTCACCAATTTTTCATTTCATTCTTATTCGAAGAAAAGTTGATGTGTCCAGTTGCTCTGTAAATCTGGTAGAACAGATGGCCTGACGACAAATATGTTCTTGATCCTTAATGCCTGTGTTCAGTGAGAAATAAGTGACTCGCGGCTCCATCTTTTAAAAACATTCTTTGCTTGGCCTAATTAACTAGTAATTCTGTACTGCAATTTATTGAACATTTAGTCTGTCTTCTTGTTAGCAAATGCAACTCAACTTATTGATATGTTTCTCAGGTTCTTGATGCATTAGGTGAATCAATTCCCTGTGCAAATTATGACTCATGGATGGTATATGTACCTGAAGGTGAATTCTTGTCACGCATTGGCCCAACGGATTTTTTCAAGGTCTGACCTGCTGTTTCCTTTTGGTAACATGTTTCGTGGACATCAGTAAAAATTTATCCTGTGTGTTTCATTCTTTGCAAGCTTCACACTGTATTTCCTTTAACATGCTTCATGATAATCTTTCTCACCATTCAGGATCTGGAGAAGTATGCAGGACCAGATTCAGCGAGAGAGTGGAGGAAACTTCTCGTGAGTATTGGATACTTTCCTTACATGTTGTGTTTCTTACATGACTTATTGCTGAAATACGCATAGACTAAGAGACACACTTTTTTACAATTTAGCTGAGATCTCTCGGCAGTTCCTTTCTCTCTAAATTTTGTAAGAGCTCTTTACTGTTCTCTGTTATCGAATCTTATCTCATTTGCATAGAGTGTGGTTTTTACAGGACGCAATACTTCCAATCTCAGCAGCTGCGATGGCTCTACCTCCTTTATCTATCCGAGGTGATTTGGGTGTTATTTCGACTGCTGCTGCTAGATATGCACCTTCTCTCTTAAAAACTTTTGCTCAAATGGGACCTCAAGGAGCCCTTGGTGCTACCAAGCTTCTCAGACCCTTTTCGGAAATCATTGATTCTTTGGGGATAAAAGACCCTTTTATACGAAATTGGCTGGATCTCCTAGCCTTCTTGCTTGCCGGGGTCAAAACTAACGGCATACTCTCAGCAGAAATGGTAATTATTGAACATGCATTTACCTTATAGAGATATTTCTTGGAAGTTAATGTTGTTTGCATCTATCAGAAAAAAATTGCTTGATCTTTGCTCAAGTGTCTCTAAATCATGCGTGTTGCTTCCTCCATGATGTTATTTGTAACAATATGATGACAAGCTAGCTGTTTTTTCTCTTAGGATTTTATAATTCATCAGTTGCACTTTAGACATTAAATACTGCATTCTACTTCTACAGGAGGACCTCACACACTAATATTGGAATCCGGAAATTTACCTTTTAGATTAATATGCTAATTTTGGTTTTGCGCACACTGCAATTGTCTACTTTTGTTCTGCTTAAGATTTTGTTGGTTTTGCTGCGGAAATTAAGAATTTCTTAAAGTTCACTTTTATAATAGGACCCCAGTTCCATCCTATGATTGGAACCCAAAAGGTCGTCTTGTAGATTACTGCCAAATTTGACCTGCACACATCGCAAATTGCCTACTTATTTACCAGTGAGTACCAGAAATTTTGAGCATATCCCAGTAAGTTTATCCCTTTTATGGATTTCAATCCCGAGTTTGTATTTGTGGTTCACATTACCTGAGAGCTCAATTCGTACTAGAGGTGATTCAGTTTAAACTTAACTTGTTTGCTAAACATGAAATATGTTCAAACCTAATGACAAAGTCCAAAGCATGGGAATCTTCCCCTGTTTACACTTCTCATTTTGCATCACTATTGACAAATTGATGGCTGCAACAACCTACATTTGCTGAATGAATTTAATGGTTTTCACTTGGTTGGCATGTTTTGGGATCGAGCGGATCTTATATTAATCTCATCTTCATGTCTCACAAATTCTTTATTTGATTTTATGTTAACCTTCTTCAATTTATTTTTCTTATTCATTAATGTAGATTAATCACTGTCATCCTTTATGCTTCATAGGTGTACATGTTTTCAGAATGGTATAAGCTGGGTTGCACTCTAGAATATCCACTTCAAGGAAGTGGAGCAATTGTTGATGCTCTTGTTCGAGGGTTACAAAAATTTGGTGGGAGGATTTCTCTCAAGAGTCACGTAGAAAATGTAGTTGTTGAAAATGGTCGAGCTGTTGGAGTCAAACTAAGAGGTGGCCAAGTGAGTAAATAAAAACTATGATGCATAGTGAAATGATACACGACAGTTTGATTAAGGTTGTGCTCTTTCCTTGTCAAAAACATAAACGAAAATATTTTATGCTGCAGTTCGTCCATGCCAAGAAGGCTGTAGTCAGCAATGCATCTATGTGGGATACCTTGAACTTATTGCCTCCAGAAGTTGTCCCAAAATCATACCGAGACAACATCAAATCTACCCCACAGTGTGAATCGTTCATGCATCTGCATTTGGGTTTTGATGCAGAGGTAAGCTATAGCATAACGATGCATTGTTGAGGATTCTATTAGTAGGCTGTGGCAATGCAATATGACCTTCATGGATTGAAAGTAAAAGACCACATAAACTGGACTATCCAATAATATGATATAATGATTAGAAAGGTCATTTTCGAGGTAATTATGCTAGTACTATTCTGCTTGTTCCATTCTTTTATGCTCTTCCCCTCGTGGGTGGGTTGTGGAGATATTTCCTTTTTTTTTTTATTGACATTGCTTCATAGCCATTAAAACATGTCTCTGGGTGGTCGCCTTTCATGATTTCTCTTTTGTCCATTGAAATGGATGTTTAGGGTATACGTGATGACCTGGGAATCCATCATATAGTTGTAAATGACTGGGACAGAGGGGTTGATGCTGATCAGAATGTCGTGCTGATATCCGTGCCCAGTGTGCTCAGTCCAAATCTTGCTCCACCCGGAAAGCATATTTTGCATGCCTATACACCTGGAACTGAGCCATTTGAAATTTGGGAAGGTCTTGATCGCCGAAGCAATGAGTACAAAAACCTCAAGGCTGAAAGATCTGAGGTACTCTTTGTTCTCTTATTTATTGATGATAAACAGTGGTCGTGCTTCATTATCTACAAAATTTGAGATGATAGTATTGCTGATCAATATGCATTTTTTTTGTCTCATTAGTATGATGTTAGCTATCAAATTGTTTGATGCTGCGTCTTTCATCTTGAATCAGAAGTTAAGCCACAATGCTCAAGCGATTGTGCATAGCTGATTTATGCCATAGATATTTCCTGTTAAGTTTATTCTCGTTGACTTTCCTTTTCCTACTCTGTGTTTATCTTTGCAATTTGTGACCTTCAGTCAAGAACTTGTTGAACTTTTCACTTCAGGTAGCTGTAAATAGGTGCACATATTGAGGTCCCTTTTCACCTGATTTTCTGTTTACATGGCAGGTAATGTGGAGGGCTGTGGAGAAAGCACTTGGGCCAGGGTTTAATCGCGAGAAGTGTGAGGTGAAATTAGTTGGAACTCCATTAACACATAAAAAATTTCTTAGAAGAAACAGAGGGACTTATGGGCCAGCTATTTTAGCAGGTAAGCATAGGTGGATCTAGGTCGGCTTCAGTGTGTTCAGTTGAACTCATTGCTCTCGATTTGATTAACTATGTATACATATGCAAAAAGAATTAAAGTTAAATTGATAGTAAAATCACACTCATTTTGAAACCACGGACCTTATCTTGGATTCTCGTCTGCAGGTAAAGGCACATTTCCTGGACATTCAACACCAATTCCACAACTCTTGTGCTGTGGAGACTCTACTTTTCCTGGCATTGGAGTGCCTGCAGTTGCTGCTAGTGGTGCCATTGTTGCGAATTCGCTGGTTTCTGTGGAAGAACATTCAGAGCTTCTTGATGCTGTAGGGATATGAGGAGACTTTTAAGCTGGTTTGACGGCCTGTATTTTGATTCATCCTGTACATGTTTATACTTTGTGCAGTTCTTCCTTTGTTTACAGTAATGAATGTAGCATTTTGAATCTTCTGCTCGAAACTAATCTTCTGCAAGTTTCTGCCGAGAATTTTAGATTCGAACCAGAAGAGGAATTCTTGGAAGTTGGAGATCTCTCATTATATGTTAGTATATAGTATGGGTTTAGGATGTCAATAGAAAACGCAAACCAAAAACATTTTTCTTTGAGTTGAAATTATTTTTAGCGGCTGCGTTGGCATCCACAATATTTGAGGCTTTAACAACACACGGTTGACTATTTAGTAACATAACTATTCGGCCAGTTATTTTGTGTATTAGAACTCCATTTCTATATTTGATGCTTCATATATGCTTGTTTGTTGTTTTGTGACTTGTGAGGATGGTCATTTTGGTTTCGGGAAGGTTTGGTAGTGAATTGAAATACTTAGTCTATTGTTAGAAACTTAGGTTGTAAGAGTTGATCAATGTTTGACTTTTTTGTAGACGATCTCAGATTAGTGATTTGATGATTCCAATAGGTTCATATGGTAATTTTGGACTTATGTGTATGTCCGGATTGTTAGGATATACTATTAACCATGTGGTTTGATTATAGTATTATGTTTTATTTATTGGAACAATTGTTTATTTATTTATTCAATTCAATGAAGTCTTAATTTAAATAGATCATTTGTTCATATGTGTGCCCTTTACTTATATAGTAGACGATTTAGTGTATGGAGCTTTAGCTCATGCGCGGAAGATTAAATTGTCGGTTCTTATAAGTTATAAAGTTAGTGTTCACAATCAAAGATGAAACTGGGCAAAGTATCTTGATGATTGTAGCATAAGATTAAATTATAATCTATCTTGATTATGGGAATGGTCCAGTTCCAACTTCTTATGCTAGTACATTTTTGTGTATTGAACGGACTAAGTAGAGATAAGTGTTTTTGTACTGAATATATAAAACTACCTCTCTAGCTCATTGAATGTTCTTATACTCTTAATCTTGATATGATTGTTCTGATCAATGTGCTTCGTTCATTATTTTGATTTATTAAAAGGTACGACTCAACTGCGAGTTAATGTATTCCTGGTAAATTGAATAATGACAAAGTGCATTTGTGAAATAATAATTAGTTGATGGAATCCGTGTCTTGATCATTGAGATTGATGATACCCCTTTATGGATGCTTGAAAGTTTTCATGTGAAAACCCTGCAGGTAGATTTTGTATCCGTCACATGAAATAAGTTAAGCGGAAGTATAAAGGATTAAATTAGTCGATGAATTAAATTGTCAGTAATAATTTATTTGATTGGTATTTGTAATCTTAACACGTGGAGTTAAATAAGTTTTTAATGAATGATTTCGAAATTAAACTGAGGAGTGCAATTACAGTTTTCTAGTGGAATAAATTATAATTTATTGTGGTAGGATTAATTCATTCATATTCTGAATTAATACCACAATAGGAAGCCTCGTTATTAAATCTGTGGTCCCTGCTGTGCCTGAATATTCTAGAACAAGGAAATTAAAAAAGAAAAATAGTATCCTTGGTGGGTTATGAGACTGCTACACATTTTGGTGCGTAGTAGACTCCATTTCGTTTTTGGCTTCACGTTTTTGGTAGGGATTGGAATCCTACTCGTTTTTGGTTAAGGGATGACCTAAAAAACGTGGATATATAAACAAAGCAATGTAACCCTAAAGGGCACTTTTGTTTTGGCCGAAATTTACGCCCTAAGGTATATTATTCTTGAACCAAAATACTTGCCACTCAAGTATTACGTTCGTAGAGCTTCAGGATACACAACAGAAGACCGTAGACCTGGAGAACACGAATATTATTGAAGACTTGTGCAGTAGCTTCAAAAGGTTAGTGTTACTATCTCGTTTTTGATTATATTTGTCTAGTTTACATGTAAGATTATAATCTTGGGTGCTTGCTTCCGCTGCGTTTATATGCCTATTTCTATCACGGATTTTGATTTGGAGGTTTCTAGGATGCTTTGGCTCTATTTGCCGAAAATTGGCTACTTGAAGCTTTGGAGAGTTTCATAAATTTGACCGTGAGTCGACTTTGATGATATCGAATTCGGATTGTTGTTCCGTAACTTGGAATAGGTTCGTTTAGTGGTTTGGAACTTGTATGTGAAGTTTGGTAGGAATCCGGAATACAGAGGCTTGGTTCGGACATGTTTGTGGAAGTTAGAAGGTTTGGAACTTAAGAGATTGATTTTGATCATTGATTCATGGTTTTGACGTTATTCGTAGTGTTTTGAGCATTTGGATAAGTTTGGATAATGCATTTAGACTTGTTGATATATTTGTACGGGGTCCTGGGGAGGAGGGTTCAGGTGTGATTCGGATTGATTTCGGATAATTTTGTTGCATGTTGGCAGAATTGGTTCTGGTGTATCGCACTTGTAGAACTTTTGGTGCAAGTGCAAGGTAGCAAAAGCGGAGAGGAGGCCGCAGAAGTGGAGCTTGGCCTGAGCTTGGGAATCCACAAATGCGGACTTGTCTGCGCATATATGTGTTAGAAGCGCACCAACGGCTCCGCAGGAGCTGGCAAAGTGCCCAAAAGCGACTGATTGGCTGGTTAAGTTTCTGCGAGGATTGTGCCGCGTAGAAGCGATTGTTTTGTCTGCAGATAGGGAAGTCGCTGACAGGAGATTATATTTCGAGGGTTTGACTTATATTCATTATCTTGAGTTTTGGAGCTCGTCTAGAGGTGATTGTTTAGGAGAATTTCATCACCACTTTGAGGGTAAGTAATCTCTGCTTGATTTTGGTATCTTGTTTCTCCATAGATTATTACACATAGATTATGGGATTTAAAAGTAAANNGGAGGAGGGGAGGAGGTTTGTGCTAGATTTAGAGTCGGATTTGGATGAAACCTATATATTTGGACTCATATTCGAATGGATAGACGGGATTGTGAGTTTTGTCCGGTTTCGAGAAGCGGGCCCGAATTGATTTTTTGGTTGACTTTGTGTAATTAATTAAAGATTGGAGTTTTATTGCTTGGAATTAATTTCTATGGCATATTTGATGTCATTGAGTTGTATTGACTAGATTTGACCCGTTCGGAGGCCGATTCAAGAGGCAAAGGATTTTTGGAGTATTGGTTCTCGCGCATCGAGGTAAGTATCTTTTCCAAGCTTGCTTGAGGATATATACCAGTAGGCTACGATATTTGCTATATGTTGAGGGTGACACAAATGCGAGGTGACGAGCACATATGCGTGCACCGTGATTATTTATGATTCGGGTAGATTATAGACTATTATATGCCTTATGTTTGTTATTGTGCTTCGTTGATGCCATATTTTCTCCACTTGATTGACTATGTTAGCTATTATTCATGATAGAAATCATGTCTAGGTTATTTGTTATCTGTTTGAGACATAATAGGGCTATTTTTGCCATGTTAAGTTATTTGCCATAGCGGTAGTCATACTTTTCCGTCATAATATTATATATGTATTATATCACTGTCTCTATGCATTTTTTATATGTTATCTCACATGTTGTTAGTGTCTTTGTGTGTGTGACATGGGTTTGAGCTGAGTTGTAGCACATTAGTATATTTCGTGCAATATTTTGATCATGGTACTGTGAGATGTTAGCATATTGAGACTTGAGGAAATTGATGATTGATCTTGGACCTTAGAGTTGTGTTGATATTGGTTGTGAGGTGACGCTTGCGTCAAGGTTCCATAGTGGGCCGAGTGATATTGATCGTTGACTTTTGATCTGATCAGCACTTGGGTTAGGATCCTCCCATCCAGAGACAGGTAATAACCTTGTGAGTGCAAGTACTTGATATGTTCTTAGTGAGGAGCCTATGCCAGGCACCCGTATAGTGCGGAGTGTGTGTGTGTATAATGATTCAGGGGCATTTGCCAGGCATTGTGAGTGTGCTGAGAGTATGGGAGGGGTACTTGTGCCAGGCACTATGAATGTGCTAAGATTGTATATAGGTGATGATTAAACAGTGATGTTGTTGATTTTGGCATTATACTTATCATACATGTATATAGTTATATTTTTCTCATGCTAATTGGCATTTGATGTCTCTATTTGATGTTTAGAGCTTGAAATCGCATGTTACTTTGATAAATCAGTGTTTAGGTGATTTCTATGTAAAAGTTTATGCCTTGACTGGATATACTTGAAAAGCATACTTATTCTCCTCTTATTGTGAGAGAGTTAAACATGATATTATTTGAGCTGATTTTTCTTTTTGCCATTATTATGCTGCTACTGTTGTTATTGGCTGTTGAAAGTGAGTATTGGACCTTGCCAACCTCGTCACTGCTTTCAGACCGAGGTTAGGCTTGCTACTTATTGAGTATATGGGGTCGGTTGTACTCATACTAAGCATTGCATTTTATATGCAGATTCAGGAGTTGGACTCAGTTGAGCATTGTGAGCAGATATGTACTGCACTTTCAAGACCAAGGTAGAGCTACTTCCCGATCGCAGTCCCTAGCATTTCTTCCTATCTTTTATTAATGTTTAGTCTTTCAGATAGTATTGTATTTTGTTCAACCTTTGTATTTAGTACTCTATAGATCTCATGCACTCGGTGATACCAGATTTTGGGTGAGTTTCAAATTTATTATTATTTTGACTTTAGTTATTTATGCTATTCAGATATCGTAACTATAACTTACTATTATTGAAGCTTATTTCTGCATGTTTAATATTGCCTTGCCTAGTAAGTGGTGTTAGATGCCATCAACCCTCCGGTGGGATTTTGGGTCTTGAAAAGTTAGTATTAGAGCTCTTGGTTGCTTAGGTCTCACGATTCATGAGCATGCCTAGTAGAGTCTTGCGGATCGATACAGAGATGTCTGTACTTATCTTCGAGAGGCTACAAGGCTGTTAGAAATTTTATTATTTCTTTCATTCTCTATTGTGAGGTTTTGTTTATCCACAAATTTGAATCTTTGATTTTTTATTCTCTCACATATGATGAGGACACGTTCTTATAGTATAACTGACCAGGCGCCAGTACGCCAGACCAAGGCTGTGAGGGACCAGGGCCGAGGCAGAGACAAGAGTAGACCACACACCACAACTAGGGCCCTTGCTCAAGTAGCCGCTGTGGATCCACCAGTAACTCCTGTTGAGGAGTAGATTTCTGACTATGTTGAGTTGGTGCGACTCGTGGAGTCCAGTAGAGTGTATTTCACCGTGTTTCAGCTTTAAGGGACAGCCAAGAGGTAGTGGCGGTCATATGAGCAGGATAGAGAGGTTCCCCTCCTCTTACTTAGGCTCAGTTCTCCAGGGTCTTTTTGGAGAAGTTTGTGCCCCATAGAGAGGAGTTGAGAAGGGATTTTGAACATCTTCAGCAGGGTCATATGTCAATTACGGATTATGAGGTGAAGTTTACAGGGTTGTTCCATTATGCTACTATTTTTCTTCCCTCTGAGGAAGAGAAAGTGAGGAGATTCATTGATGGTCTTCACCACAGTATTCGCCTTGCTATATTTAGGCAAAGATTGGGACTTCATTTCACCAGGCTGTGGAGATAATGCATCGTATTGAGCGCATCCACAGTGAGACTAGAGAGATGATGCAGGGTAGGGACAAGAGGTCCCCGACATTCAAGTAGCTTTAGTGGTGCCTCATCTAGAGGCCTAGGCCGATTTGGGAGAGGCTATTCTAGCAAGCCAGTTTATCGTACGCCACCACCCAGTCGAGGAGCTTATGTGTAGTCTTCATTCAGTGTACTTCTAGCGCATAGTTCTCACCGCGCTCCATCTATTCAGGATTCATCAGTACCGAATTCTTCTGGTGGATATTCCGGTTCATGGGGTCCAACTCAGGCCTCACAGTCAGTTCTTGTCAGGGATTTCTATAAATGTGGAGACATGGAGCATGTTAGGAAGTATTTCCCCTATTTTCACATACGTTCAAGGCAGTAGGGAGGTTAGACTATGATTCCTACTCTGGTTGGTACACCACCCGCTCAGCTAGCTCGAGGTAGAGGTCATTCAGGATGCGGTCGTCCTAGAGGTAGAGCTCAGACTAGATGCTATGAGAGGTCATACTAGATGCTATGTGTTCCCAGGGAGGACCGAGGTAGTCGCTTCTGATGCAGTTATTACATGTATTATTTTTGTGTTCCATAGAGATACTTCAGTATTATTTGATCCTGGCTCTACTTATTCATAAGTGTCGTCCTACTTTGCTCCATTTTTGAATATGCCACGTGATTCACTTGTTACTCCTGTTCATGTATCTACACCCGTTGGGGATTCCATTATGGTGGATCGAGTTTATTGGTCCTGTGTGATCACTATATGTGGATTTTAGACGAGAGCAGACTTTATGTTGTTAGATATGATGGACTTTGACATGATCATGGGTATGGATTAGATGTATGTGTATATGCTATTCTTGATTGTCACGCTAAGACCGTGACGTTGGCTATACCAGGATTGTCGAGGATGGAGTGGAGAGGTTCTCTTGGCATACTCCTAGCAGAGTTATCTCATTTTTAAAGGCTCAATAGATGGTTGAGAAAGGGTGTTTGGCGTATCTAGCCGTGCTGATACTCCTACTGTTGAGTCAGTTCTAGTAGTGAGGGAGTTTTCAGATGTATTTCCTGCAGACCTACCGAGCATGCCATCCGATAGAGATATTGATTTCAGTATTAATTTGGCACGGGGCACTCAGCCCATCTCTATTCCACCGTATCGCATGGCTCCTTCTAAGTTGAAGATATTGAAGGAGCAGCTATAGTAGTTGTTGGCTAAGGGGTACGTCATGCCTAGTGTTTCACCTTGAGGTGCGTCGGTGTTGTTTATTAAGAAAAAATATGGTTCTATGAGAGTGTGTATTGACTACAAGTAGTTGAACAAGGTTACTATCAAGAACAAGTATCCATTGCCACACATTGATGATTTATTTGATAAGCTTCAGTGTCACAACCCCAATTTCCCTCCGTAGGATGTCGTGATGGCACCTAGCCTCTACGACTAGGTAAGCCTAACATTCGATAATAACTTGACAAAGATAATTAACAAAAATACTAAAACAAGTGTAATAACTTATAAAATCTCTCGAGACAGAATCTCAACAAATTCCCCAAAACCGGTGGAACTAAGTCATAAGCTCTATAGAGTAAGCTAAAATGTCTACTACATTATTGTCTGAATGAAAGTACAACAGGAAAGAAAAAGGAAGGTGACCCCGAGGCCTGCAGACGTGGAGCAGGTATACCTTGAAGTCTTCCAAAACAGCAACTCAAATCAACTCTAGCGTCCAACACGAGCAGACGTACCTGGATTTGCATAAAAAGATGTGCAGAAGCATAGTATGAGTACACCACAACGCTACCCAGTAAGTATCAAGCCCAACCTACATAGAGTAGTGACGAGGCCTGGTCAAGACACCTACTAGAATGTAAATAAACATTATGAAAACATAAGAACGATAAATAATGGAAGGCGGAGAAATAACTGATACGAAAAAAGTTTAATAGTATGAGCTAATACCATAATTTAAGCATGGAAATACATAAAGGAAGCAAGTAAAGAAAACCAAAATGAGCATATACGGACAACAACTGATAGAACAAGGAAGAACAAAACAACAAGAAGTGTTCCCACCAAAACTCTTTGCAACATGAGATAAATAACAAGAATCAAAACGAGGTACCACCTCATGTACAATAAGATCACAACCGAGGTACCGCCTCATACATATCAAGAATCACAACCGAGGTACCGCCTCGTATTCACAATTCACAATCTCAATCACAATCCTTCCTTATATCACCGCGTGAGCCTTACATTTAAATAGGTTTTGAAAACAGTTTTTCCAAAAATAGCTACACGCACTTTACCCCACCTTATGACACCGCGTGTTTTTAGGTAATTCCCTTACAAGCAATACGCACATAAGTCCCACCTCATGTCGCCGCATGCACATTAATCCCTAGCCTTATACCGCCGCATGCGCGTCAATATCATATCACAATAACAACTCGCACCACAAGAACACATATATCAGAACTTGCCAACCATCAACAATATCAATGTTTCCACTACAATAGCCCATGGCTCCACCACAACATGTACAAGAATATCAAAAAATAACAATGAATGTAAAATTCTCAAGAAGAAAGATATCTCAACAATTATCAACTTCGCCCCAAAGTGATACGGCTTTCACAATTTCAACACCAATAACTCAACGATGAAAACGATAATGTGAAATCACGATACAAACACAAATAACTCATAATGGAAGAGACACCATGACTTCAAATAAGAATAATAGCAATAGAAATAACTTGTAACAATGGCTTCAAATAATGATAATCAACAAGAAAAGAGATAACACGTACAATGACTTCAAGTAATGATAATCAACAATGAAAGAGATGACATGTAACAATAAAAAGGGCAACAAGTTCAACTAAAGATGAGATTAATTTATCAAGTGGGATGTAGAACAAGTGTTAAACAAGTCATTTAAGGCATGTAAGGATAGGCTAACACAAGCAAGAATAGATTGACTGTGAGAATTTAGAACATGATATGACATTTCAATTAAAGCATTGAATGAGTCTAAGTAGCCTAAACCGGTCAAATACCATGTACAACCCGTGTACCCACTCATCACCTTACATACACGACTTTCACATAGCACAAATGAATCAATCAATAACAATCCTAAGGGAGTAGTTCCCCCACACAAAGTTAGGCAAGATACTTACCTCAACTAGGCCAATTCAACTCTCGAAAATAGCTTTTCCCCTAAAATTCACCTCCACATGGCTCAAATCTAACCAAAATTGACTTAATATCATCAAGTAATGCAAGGGAAATCAACTACAATAGATAAAGCTAAGATTTTTAACTTTTCAAAAGTCAACAAAAGTTAACCTAGGACCTGCCCGGTCAAAACCCTGGTCCAATGGTAAATTCCAACTACCCATGATCCCACAAGTTCATATATGTGATTAGTTTCAAAATTCAAATCCAAATCGACTCTCAAAACTCGAATTCGTATTTTTCAAAAACTTGACAAGGTTTCACAATTTTCACTTTGATTCACCTGATTTTGATGTTAAAATCTAAGATATATTGATGGAATATGATTGGAAATAGATTAGAATCATTTACCCAAAGTTTGTAGATGAAAATCCCCTATCCAAATCGACTCCTACCGAGTCTAGGGTTATAAAATGAGAGTGTGTTGAAAAATCATATCTCCCAGCCCTTTGTACCAGCTGCATTTGTCGCATTTGCAACACAGGGTTTGCATTTGCGAACCCCACAATTGTGGACCAAGCTCTCATTTGCGAACCCTGACAGCCTCCTTCATCATCGCAATTGCGAAGCAGTGAGCCTCACAAAAGCAAACAAATATTCGCAAATGCGAACTAAGTCAAAATCTTGCTGGCTTTGCAAATGCGAAGAGGATGTTGCGACATCTGCACGCCATTGTCACCTTCGCAATTGCGAGGCTGGTGCTTGCAAATGTGATAACTAGGCACCAGCAACACCAGCAGTTCAATTTCAATTCAATCCATTTCGAAACATGTTCGAAACTCATGCGAGCCCTCGGGGCTCAAAACCAAACATTATCACAACTCTAAAAACATTATACAAACTCATATGCGCGATCAAAACACAAAAATAACATCTAAAACTATGAATCAAACGCTAAAACGCATGAATTTCAACGTAAAGTTTAAGAATCTCTAGAAGTACAACTAAACGTCTGAATCCTATTAAATTAACTTCAAATGATACCAAATTTTGCAGACAAGCTGTAAATAGCATAACAGACCTATTGCAAGTCCAAAAATCAAATTTCGAACTCGATAGCTAAACGTCAACCTAAAGTCAAACTTTTTTACTTCAAATTGCCAATTTTTGGCAAAACAACACAAATCAATTTATTGACTTTCGAAATCAATTCTGGGCATACGCCCAAGTATGAAATCACGATACAAAGCTACAGGAAACATCAAAATACTGTTCTGGGGTCATTTTCACAAAATTCAAAGTTTGATTAACATTTGTACTTTAAGCTTCTAAGTCAAAAATCAAAGGGTCCAAATCAACCCAAAAGCTTCCCGAAATGAAACTGACTGACCCCGCATGTCATAAAATCATAAACACATATGTGTGAAACATAAAAAAGGGGTAATGGGGCGCAATTACACAAAACGATCGATCGAGTCGTCATATTCTCCCCCTCTTAAAATAATCGTTCGTCCTCGAACGTGCATAAGGACATACCTTAAGTGGTGAATAGATGAGGATATCAAATCCGCATGTCGTGCTTGGACTCCCAAGTCGCCTCCTCGACCGGATGATTGAACCTTCACTGAAGCAATATTCTTTGATCTCAACTTCCAAACCTGTCTGTCCAAGATAGCCACTGGCTCCTCAATATAAGTCAAATCCTCGTCCAATTGGATTGTGCTGAAGTCTAGAACACGAGACAGATCACCATAATACTTCCGGATCATAGAAACATGGAACACCGGATGAAAAGCAGATAAACTAGGTGGCAATGCAAGCTTGTAGGCCACCTCACTAATCCTCTCAAAGATATCAAAAGGTCCGATATACCTAGGACTCAACTTGCCCTTCTTCTCGAACCTCATCACACCCTTCATGGGTGAAATCCGGAGCAAGACTTGCTCTCTAACCATGAATAAAATATCACGAACCTTCCGATCTGCATAACTTTTCTGTCTAGATTGGGCTGTACGGAGCCGATCCTGGATCAACTTGACCTTCTCCAAGGCATCTCGAACCAAATCTGTGCCTAATAACTTAGCCTCTCCCGGCCCAAATCAGCCAACTGAAGAACGAAACCGTCTCCCATATAGGGCCTCATAAGGAGCGATCTGAGTACTCGATTGGTAGCTGTTGCTGTAGGCAAACTCCGCAAGCGGCAAGAACTGATCCCAAGAACCTCCAAAATCCATTACACATGCAAGAAGAATATCCTTCAATATTTGAATAGTGCGCTCGGAATGTCCATCCGTCTGGTGGTGAAATGTTGTACTCAGCTCAACTCGTGTGCCTAACTCATGCTGTACAGCTCTCTAGAAACAAGATGTGAACTGCGTACCCCGGCCAGAGATGATGGATATCGGTACGCCATGAAGTCGGATAACCTCGTGGATATAAACTTGAGCCAACTACTTTGAAGAATAGGTAGTCACTACCGGAATGAAATGAGCCGACTTGGTCAGCCTGTCCACAATCACCCATACCACGTCAAACTTCTTCTTAGTCTGTGGAAGCCCAACAACGAAATCTATTGTGATACGCTCCCATTTCCACTCGGGAATCTCAAGTCGCTGAAGCAAACCGCCCGATCTCTGATGCTCATACTTCACCTGCTGACAATTTAGGCACCAAGCTACATACTCCACTATATCTTTCTTCATTCTCCTCCACCAATAGTGCTGCCTCACATCCTAATACATCTTAGCAGCACCAGGATGAATGGAGTACCGCGAACAGTGGGCTTCCTGAAGAATCAACTCACGCAACCCATCCACATTGGGCACACGTAACTGGCCCTGCATCCGCAACACCCATCATCTCCAATATCAACCTCCTTGGTATCGCCGTGCTGAACCGTGTCCTTAAGGACAAGCAAATGGGGGTCGTCATACTGACTCTCTCTAATGCGGTCATATAGAGAAGACCGAGAAACCACGCAAGCAAGAACTCGAATGGGTTCCGAAACATCCAATCTAACAAACTGGTTGACCAAGGCCTAAAAATTCTTGGCTAGTGGCCTCTTTACTACCGGTAGATATGCTTAACTGCCCAAGCTCTCCGTCTTTCGACCCAAGGCATCGACCACCACATGGGCCTTCCCGAGATGATATAGAATAGTGATATCATAGTCCTTAAGAAAAACTCTAAACACCTCCACTGTCGCTCGTTGAGATCTTTCTGTTTGAACAAATGTTGTAGACTCTGGTGGTCGGTAAAGACCTCACAAGGGACACTGTACAAATAGTGCTGTCAAATCTTCAATGCATGAACAGTGGCTGCCAATTCTAAGTCATGGACTGGATAATTCTTCTCATAGGTCTTCAACTGCAGAGACGCGTAGGCAATCACCCTACCGTCTTACATCAACACTGTGCCAAGGCCAATACGTGACACATCACAATACACAGTATAAGACCTCGAGCCCGTAGGCAACACCAACACTGGGGCTGTAGTCAAAGCAGTCTTGAGCTATTGAAATCTCACCTCACACTCCTCGGATAATCTGAAAGGAGGACCCTTCTGGGTCAATCTGGTCATAGGTGCAGCAATAGATGAGAAACCCTCTACGAAACGACGTTAATACCCGGCCAAACCTGTTACAACCCATATTTGCATACGTTAGCTTACGCCGTAAGTTAGTCTACACAGGTCCGAGAAGAGATTAAATTTGAGATGATAAGAATTTAGTCCTATTGGTCTTAAATGATACAAGGTTGTATAAGAGTGGTTAACAAGTACTAGAAGTTAAACGAATCAAGGATGTTGTAACTCGTATTTTCGGGTAAATCTACAGGTGATTAATATTACCAAGAGGTTATGTTTTAAGGTATTTGAATCATATAATACCCGTTTTATAAGTCTTGAAGTCAAACGAGTTATGAAACAAAAGTCAACAAAAGTTGTCGCAACTTACGTTCATAATTTTACTCATACTTTAGGTTAAATGTCACTAAGCTTTTATCCCAATTTATCTGGAATTACAGGGTGATATACCCACCAAATTGAAGATCTATGAGTCTAGTTTCTAATGAATTAAACCATTTGTTGATACAATCTCCAAGTTGAGAGATATTCGCATTTTCGTGAGACTGCGCCAAGCAGCTCTCGGTGGGGCCCACATAGGCGGTTAAGACTTGTAGATGTATATAACACGCCTCCCGGTTTTAAGTCATTTTTTTTCAGTATATGCAGACCTTAGAACCCTAAGAACACCCTCTCAAGGTTCTCTCATGATCCAAGACTAAAACAAAGGGCAAACAACACAAATCAAGTGTCGGGAATCCCGTGGCACTAGTAAGTTCCTTATTCTTCTTGTTGTTGCTGATTTTTGTGTTGTTCCAGCTTGTGTGGGAGGTTGTTTTAAGTTGTTTATTCTCTGTAAAATACTCCATCAAGATTTAATATCAACCTAGGTGATTTCAAACCTTCTAAAGTGATTCTAGTGCCGAAAAACCCTAATTGATTGCTAGCTTCGCTCCCTTGTTTTGTGGCAGCATTGGAGGGATATTTCATGGTAAATTAAGGTCAAATTGGAGTTTTTCTTTCTTTTAAAAGGTAAGGAACCTCTTACCCTACATGTATTTAAGATTATCCAAGTTACGGCTAAGTCGTTGAAGCTAGAACTTGTGAGATTTATGTCGAAAGGCTTGCTAGTAATGTTGTTGGTTGGTGGACTGTTTTGGGAGGCTCAAGATGATTATTATTGATGTTGTTTGGGATGTTTGCTGATTTTTTTAACTTGTGGGAAGTCATATAAATAGTGGAGGTGTTGTCCGTTTCATCGTAAAATAGGTTACGGTTGATACATAATAGTTACGACGCTTAAACGATAACGATAGTGTCATTTCTCTTATTGTAGACCAAGGAGTCGTTGCATTTTCATACCTTGAGATTGGGAAGTATATACAAGGTATGTGAGGCTATTCCTTTCCTTCTTTGCACGACTTTGATTGTGCGTAATGTAATGAACGGGCTTCCAAAGATACTCCTCTCTTAGAGGCTAGCAGTACTTACATTGTTTCCCTTCTTATGGAACGATTTATGTTGATGTTACTTATCTTTATCTTTATGTTATCAATGTTGTTGGTACTTCCTGATTCTTATAAGATTCTTGATGAGGATTTAGTCTTAATAATGTGTATGAAGGATTCCAACCTTACGTCACTCCGAAAGGTTCAAAATGTGATTCCAATGAGTCCAACACGCATCATATATATGTATCTATTTTACTCTACCGAGTCGCGCTATAGTCGGCTGGGTATGGCACCTATTGTGCAACCACAGATCAGTTGGATTTTACCAAGCTCCACGTGGCCGGTTATGATTCTACCGAGCCTTATAATGGCCAGGTACATTTTTATCGAGCCTATTAGGGCCGGGTACGATATGATGATAATGATGCCCACAGAGGCGTATGTTTTAAAAGTTTAAAATATATATATATATGTGTGTGTGTGTGTGTGTGTGTGTGTGTGTGTGTGTGTGTATGTATATGCATCATGCATTCATGTTAGTAGCCCTCAGAGGTACCCAGATGTTACAAGTCGTATATTCTCTATCCCTTTTTACATTATTGTTCTTACTTATGCTTTCTTGCCTTACATACTCAGTACTTTATTCGTACTGACGTCCTTTTATTTGTGGATGCTGTATGTCGTGCTGCAGGTCCTGATAGACAGGTAGGCGAAGCTCCCCCACAACAGTACGCTGCCCAGTTCAGCGGTTATTGGCGAGATCCCTTCTCCGGACCTGCCGTGGTCTTGGTATGAATTTTGGTTATAGGCATCATGGGTATGTCGGGGCACTGTTCCGGCAATGTTGCATCACTTATGTTCCTTTAGAGGCTCATAGACAAGTGTCGACTCATGTATAGTTTTGATTGCCTTGTCGACTAATTTTTGTTGTATAGTCTCTCATGACAGCCTTGTCGACCCATGATATATATGTTCATGCCATTATCGGTCATTATTGGTTGTTTAAGATTCATGTCTACCATTTATACCGATCTCATCGGCCCGTATAGACAATAAGAAAGATTAGATAAAATGTGCTTTGGTGCTCGGCAAGTATGGCCCGGGTGCCAGTCATGGCCCTCCGGCTTGGGTCATGACAAAACCAAGGAAACTCCGAATCTCAATAGCTAAAGATGGTCTGGGCCAACGTTGAACTGCTTCAATCTTCTTCGAATCTACCTTGATCCCCTCACTCGACACCACATGACCCAAAAATGCCACCGAATCAAGCCAGAATTCAAAATTTAAGAATTTTGCATATAATTTTTTCTCCCTTAAGGTCTGAAGCACAATCCTCAGGTGCTGCTCATGATATTCCCCACTGCGGGTGTACACCAAGATATCATCAATAAACACAATGACGAATGAATCAAGATAAGGCTGGAATATATTGTTCATCAGGTGCATAAATACTACTGGGGCGTTAGTCATCCCAAATGACATTACAAGGAACTCATAATGACCATACTGAGTCCTAAAGGCAGTCTTCGAAATATCCCGATCCAGAATCTTTGGCTGATAATAACCTGACCGCAAATCAATCTTTGAGAACACTCTGGCACCATGTAGCTGATCAAATAAGTCATCAATGCGTGGTAAATGATACATGTTCTTTACTGTAACCTTGTTCAACTATCGATAATTGATACACATGCGCGTAGAACCATCGTTCTTCTTCACAAACAAGACTGGAGCACCCCACGGCGACACACTAGGCCGAATGAAACCCTTATCAAGCAACTCTTGCAACTTCTCCTTTAACTCCTTCAACTTCGCGGGGGCCATACGACATGGTGGAATAGAAATGGGCTGAGTGCCCGGCAATAAGTCAATACCAAAATCTATATCCCTCTCAGGCGGCAAGCTCGGAAGATCCACTAGAAATACGTTTGGGAATCTCACTACCAGAACTGACTTAGCGATAGGATTATCAGCACTGACATATCTCACAAAGGCTAGATAAGAATTACACCCCTTCTTAACCATCCGTTGAGCTTTCAGAAATGTTACAACTCTGCTAGGAACATAATCAAATGCACCCCTCCACTCTAATTGTGGCAAACCTGGCATAGCCAATGTCATAGTCTTGACGTGACAATCCAGAATAGCATGATAGGGTGACAACTAGTCCATGCCCACGATAACATCAAAGTATACCATACTAAGTAAAAATAGATCAACTGTATTCTCAAAACCATCAATAACAACTAAACACGATCGATACACACGGTCCACAACAATAGAATCTCTCATAGGCGTGGACACATAAACAGGAGAACTCAAAGAATAACAAGATATATCCAAATACAAAGTAAAGTAAGATGACACATATGAATAAGTGGATCCCGGATCAAATAAGAGTGATGCATCTCTATGGAAAACCAGAACCATACCTGTAATGACTGTGTCTGAAGCGACTGCCTCTATCCTACCCGGAAAAGCATAAAATCTGGCCTGACCTTCCCCTTTAAGGCAACCTCTACCCACACGTCCCTAACCCCTAGCTGGCTATGCGGGTGGAGCAGCAACTAGGACAACAACCATGTCCTAAGAAGTCTGTGGGCCTGAGTAAATCCGTGGAGCCTGAGTAGTCTGTGGAGGTGCACCCCTCCTGAGTCTTGGGCAGTGTCTAACCATGTGACGGGTATCACCACAATTAAAGGAAGCTCTCGGTGGGCGTGGTTGCTGGGAGTGGCTCGGGCCTGGTCGTCTGGACTGACGGCTAAGGGCATCCCGTGTAGGAGATACAATAGAAAGTGGCTGATCAAAGTGTGCAACCTGAGATCTCAGAACGACTGGAGCACAACTAGGTGCTGGAAGTGCTGAGTGAATTGGACAACTCACATAACCTCTACCATGACGGGTTGTAGCTGCAGCGTGACTACCACTAAATCTTCCAGTACCTCAAGGCCTCTTGACCTCCTTGTCCTCTCTCTCACAGCCCCGCGTACCATCCAACCTCCGTGCAATCTCTACCACCTGTTGATATAGGGTATCTGTCTCCAAATCTCAAGCCATGATAAATCTAATGCCATAGTTGAGCCCCTCGATAAATCGATGGACTCGCTCTCTAATTGTAGAAACCAAGGCAGGTGCACGTCTGGACAAATCACTGAATTGGACATTATACTCTGACATTGTAATAGTAACCTGGCGCAGCTGCTCAAATTTCGCGCGCCATGCATCCCTAAGGGTCTGGGGAACAAACTCTCTCAAGAATAACTTTGAAAATCGAGTTCATGTAAGTGAAGCTACATCGACTGGGCTACTCTCCTCGTTCACTCGCCACCACTGATATGTTGCTCCTGACAGCTGGAAAGTAGTGAAAGCAACTCTGCTCGTCTCCACAATACCCATGGTGCGGAGAATAAAGTGGCACTCCTCTAGAAAACCATGTGCATCCTCTGAAGCCAATCCACTAAAAGTAGGAGGGTGATACTTCTTGAACCTCTCACGTCTAAGCTGCTCCTCCTCAGATGTTGTTGCCCTAATCCTGGACTAAACCAGAATAATAGGTTGTACTGGTATAACCTCTGGGACCTGATCAATATGGACCCGCTGCTCTAGGGTATGGGCCGCGAGAGTCTGAGCTCCTCCCCCAGCCTGAGATGTGGCTGGTGCAAGTGGAATCAACCCTGCCTGAGCTAAGGTACCGAACATGCT
>MCJB01044938.1:0-39253 GCA_002018475.1 Nicotiana obtusifolia | reverse complement strand
GGGGGGGGGGGGGGGTCTCCTAAAGTGTAGGGGTAGCAACAGGTGCCTCGGGTGCCTGTCCCCCAACTGGAGCTACTGGTGACTCCTCTGTCGCAGCTCGAGCAGGTGCTTTGGCTGCACCACGTGCCCCTCCTCGGTCTCTGCCCCGGCCTCTCACGGATCTAGTAGGGGGCGCAGGTTCTGATCATCGGATCCTGCAGTGCATGTCCTTACTATCTGTGAGAGAATAGAAAGTCAAAGATTCAGTTTTCAAAGTCAACCAATTCGCACGATAGGGAATAAAAGAAGTGAAGTTTTCCTAACAATTCTATAGCCTCTCAAAGATAAGTACAAATGTCTCAGTACCGATCCGTAAGATTCAACTAAACCTGCTTATGACTCGTAACACCTATAAACCTAGAGCTCTGACACCAACTTGTCACAACCTCAATATCCCTCCGTAGGCACCTAGTCTCTATGACTAGGTAAGCCTAACATTCGATAATATCTTGACAGAGATAATTAACAGAAATACTAAAACAAGTCTAATAACTCATAAAATATTCCGAAAAAGAATCTCAACAAATACTTTTTCCCAAAACTGGTGGAACTGAGTCATAAGCTCTACAGAGTAAGCAAAAATGTCTACTACATCACTGTCTGAATGAAAAATACAATAGGAAGTAAAGAAAAAGGAAGGTAACTGCGAGCCTGCGGACGTGGATCAGTTATACCTTGAAGTCTCCCAAAGCAGCAACTCAAATCAACTCTAGCGTCCGACAAGGGCAGACATACCTAGATCTGCACAAAAAGATGAGCAGAAGCATAGTATGAATACACCACAATGGTACCCAGTAAGTATCAAGCCTGACCTCGATAAAGTAGTGACAAGGCCAGGTCAAGACACCTACTAGGATGTAAATAAACAGTATGAAAGCATAAAAACGATAAATAATGGAAGGCAGAGAAATAACTGATACGAAACAAGTTAATAGCATGAGCTAATACCGAAATTTAAGCATGGAAATAACATAAAGGAAACAAGTAAAGAGAACCACAATGAGCATATACGGACAACAACTGATAGAACAAGGAAGAACAAAATAACAAGAAGTGAACCCACCAGAACTCTTTGCAACATGAGATAAACAACAAGAATCACAACGAGGTACCGCCTCGTGTACAATAAAAATCACAACAGAGGTACCGCCTCATATATATCAAGAATCACAACCGAGGTATCGCCTCGTATTCAGAATTCAAAAGCTCAACTACAATCCCTTCTTATACCGTCGTGTGAGCCTTACATTTAAATAGGTTTTGAAAATAGTTTTTCTCGAGATTGCTACATGCACTTTACCCCACCTTATGACGCCGCGTGGCTTCACGTAATTCCCTTACAAGAAACACACACATAAGTCCCACCTTATGCCGCCGCATGCACATTAACCCTTAGTCTTATACCACCGATGCTTGTCAATATCAAATCACAATAACAACTCGCACCACAAGTGTGCATATGTCACAACTTGCCAACAATCAACAATATCAATGTTTCCACAACAATAGCCCATGGCTTCACTACAACGTGTACAAGAATATCAACGATAACAATGAATGTAAAATTCTCAACAAGAAAGTTATCTCAACAAATATCAACTTCGCCTCAAAGTGATACGACTTTCACAACTTTAACACCAATAACTCAACAATGCGAAAGATAATGTATAACCATGAACTAAACACAATAACTCACAATGGAATAGATAACATGACTTCAAATAAGAAAAATATCAACGAAAGAAATAACTTGTAACAATGACTTCAAGTAATGATAATCAACAATAAAAGATATGATATGTAACAATAAAAGGGACAACAAGTTCAACTAAAGCATGAGAGCAATTTATCAACTAGGATATAGAACAAGTGCTAAACAAGTCATTTAAGGCATGTAAGGATAGACTAACACAAGTAAGAATAGATTGACTATGAGAATTTAGAGCATGATATGACATTTCAATTAAAGCATGAAAAGAGTGTAAGTCGCGTAAACCGGTCAATACCACGTACAACCCGTGTACCCACTCGTCACCCTGCATACGCACGCAGCTTTCACATAGCACAAATAAATCAAACAATACCAATCCTAAGGGAGTAGTTCCTCCACACAAACTTAGGCAAGATACTTACCTCAACTAGGACAATTCAACTCTCAAAAATAGCTTTTCCCCTAAAATTTGCCTCCACATGTCTCAAATCTATCCAAAACCGACTTAATATCATCAAATAATGCAAGAAAAATTAATTATAATAATAAAGCTAAGATTTTTACACTATTCCTAAAAAGTTAACAAAAGTCAACTCGGGGCCGGCCCGGTAAAAACCCGGGTCCAATAGTAGATTCCGAATACCCATGACCGCACGAGTTCATATATGGGATTAGTTTTAAAATCCGAGTGCAAATCGACTCTCAAAACTCGACTTATTTTTAAAAAACTTGACAAGGCTTCATAATTTTTCACTTTGATTCACATGATTTTGATGTTGAAATCTAAGATATATTGATGGAATATGATTGGAAATAGATTAGAATCGATACAAAGCTGTCGGAGCCATCAAAACACTGTTCAGGGGTCATTTTTACAAAAGTCAAAGTTTGATCAACATTTCTACTTTAAGCTTCTAAGTCAAAAATCAAAGGGAAAAAATCAACTTGAAGGCTTCCAGGAACGAAACTAACTGACCCCACAAGTCATAAAATCATAAACACACATGTGCAAAGCATAAAAAGGGGTAACGGGGCACAATTACACAAAATAACTGGTCAAGTTGTTACATTCAGGGTGCTAGGGTGTTCTCAAAGATTGACTTGAGGTTGTGGTATTACTAGTTGAAGATTAGGGCTTCGAACATCCCTAAGATGACTTTCAGGGCTCGTTATAAGCATTATGAGTTTTTGGTGATTTGGGTTGACTAATGCCCCATCAACTTTCATACATTTGACGAATATTCTGTTCTAGCCTTATTTGGATTCTTTCGTTATTGTGTTCATTGATGATATCTTTGTATATTCTCATAGTAAGGAGGGGAATGAGCAATATTTAAGGATTGTACTTCAGACTTTGAGAGAGAAGAAGTTGTATGCTAAGTTCACCAAGTGTGAGTTTTAGTTAGACTCGGTTATTGTGCCATGTGGTGTCTAGTGATGGGATCAAGGTGGATCCGAAGAAGATTAAGGTAGTTCAAAGTTGGCCTAGACCTTCTACCGTTACATAAATTAAGAGTTTCTTAGGTTTGGCTGGCTACTCTCGCTGCTTTGTAGAAGAGTTCTCTTCTATAGCAGCTCAATTGACCAAGTTGACTCAGAAGGGTGCTTTATTCTGATAGTCTAAAGAGTGTAAAGAGAGCTTTCAAAAACTCAAGATTTCTTTGACTACAACTCTAGTTTTGGTGTTTCCCTCAGGATCGGGGATGTATATTGTCTATTAAGATGCTTCGCGCGTGGGCCTTGGGTGTGTGTTAATGCGGACAGTAGGGTGATTGCTTATGCGTACACCAGTTGAAGTCCCATGAGAATAACTATCCAATACATGATTTGGACTTAGCAACTATTGTTCACGTGCTCAAGATTTGGAGGCATTACTTAAATGGCATATCTTATGAGGTGGATATAGATCATCGTAGTCTTCAGCATCTATTCAAGTAAAAGGATCTGAACTTGAGGCAGTAGAGGTGGCTAGAGTTATTGAAGGATTATGATATCACTATCTTGTATCACCCAGGGAAGATGAATATGGTAGCAGATGCCTTGAGTATAAAGGCGAAAAGTATAGGGAGTTTGATATTTATTCTAGCTATAGGGGACCGTTGGCTATGGATGTTCAGGCTTTGGAAAACAGATTTGTGAGATTGGATATTTTTGATCCTAGCAGAGTTCTCGCTTGTAATGTAGCACAATCATCCTTGTTTGAGTGCGTCAAGGCTCGTCAATATGATGATCCCCATTTGCTTGTCCTTAAGTATACGATGTTGCGAGGTGGAGCTAAGGAGGTGGCTATTGGTGATGATAGCACATTGCAACTAAATGGTTAGATTTGTATCCCCAATATGGATAGTTTGCGGGAGTTAATTATTAGGCATGATCATAGTTCACAGTATTCTATCCATCTAGGTGGTACGACGATGTATCATGATTTGAAGTATCATTATAGGTGATGGGGGATGAAGAAGAACATTGTTGTATATGTTGTGCCGTGTTTGAATTGTCAGCAGGTCAAGTATGAGCATCACAGACAGAGGAGTTTGCTTCAGAGGTTACATATACTGGAATGAAAGTGGGAGCGCATTACTATGGACATGTGATAGGATGCAAATAATTACTCATTTGTTGAATGAACGAAAGTAATTTTTTGTACATCATGAAAAGAAAATACTCAGTTTGTTGAAATGAAAGAAAATACTTTTTCTACATCATGAAAATAAATTATTTGTGTTTGTCGAAATAAAAGAAAATACTTTCTCTACATCATGAAAAGAAAGTACTCGTTTTGTTGAAATAAAGAAAATATTTTTATACATCAGGAAAATAAAATATTTAGTTTGTAGATATGAAAAAAATACTTTTTCTACATCATGAAGCGAAAGTACTCACTTTGTTGAAATGAAGGAAAATATTTTTTCTACATCATGAAAAGAAAGTACTCGTGTTGTTAAAATGAAATAAAATATTTTTTCTTGTAACGACCCGACCGGTCGTTATGAGTTATTTAGCCCCGATCCCCTATTTATTGTCTCCTCTATGTTATATTATGGTTATGTGACTTTTCGGAGTGTTTGGTTTTGGTTCAGGTGAGTTTTGGAGTGAAGTGAGACACATAGTCCCGAAGTTGGAGCTTTAAGTTGAAAGAGTTGACCGTAGTTTGAATTTTATGTAGACGATTCTGGAATGGAGTTTTGATGGTTCTAATATCTTCATATGGTGATTTAAGACTTGGGATTGTATCCGAATGTTGATTTGGAGGTCCGTAGGTCGTTTCGGCGTGAATTGACGAAAGTTAGAAAGTTGAAAGTTCGGATGATTTGGAAAGTTTGACGGGGAATTGACATATTGATATCGGGGTCGGATTCTAATTCTGAAAGTCGGAATAGGTCCGTCCTGTCATTTAGGACTTGTGTGCAAAATTTGAAGTCAATCGAAGTTGATTTGGTATGAATCGGCATTAAATTTTGGAATTCGAAAGTTCATAGTTTCATGGGCTTGAATTGGTTTGCGATTCGTAGAATCGATGTTGTTTGATGTGAGTTTTGGCCTAAATTAGGTCTGTTATGTGTTTTGGAACTTGTTGGTATATTCGAACAGGGTCCTGGAGTCCCCAAGTGTGATTCGGATCTGAAGCCGGGCTGTGTCTGGTGCAATTGCGCCTGCGCACTATTGGCCACAGGTGCAGACTTGTAAATGCGAGGGGTTGATTGCAGAAGCGAATTGTGGCTTATCCAGCTGGGACTGCAGATGCGGATAGAGTTCCGCAGAAGCGAACTCGCAGGGGCGATTGAGGAGGTGTAGAAGCGGAAAGGCTAGCCAAGCCTGAGGTTGCAAAAGCGGAGCCCCTTCCGCAGGAGCGAGAGCGCAGATGTGCATTTTGGTCCACAGAACTGGAGTTTGCTGGGCTAAGTGAGAACCGCACCTGCGATGGAAATTCCGCAGGTGTGGAGCCACAGATGTGGTTATGGGTTCGCAGATGCGCATTCACCGAACAGAAAAGGGGTCTTCGAGGGTTTGAGTTTCATAATCTATTTTTGGACCTAGAGAGCTCGGTTTGTGGCAATTTTTCGGGATATTTGCAAGGAATTAATTGGGGTAGGAAATTCTAACTCGGTTTTGGTTATATTACATGAATCTATTGTTATTTTCATCATCTAATTAGGAATTTGAGTTGGAAATTTGGGGCAAAATTGTGAAAATTTCCTAGACTAAATTTTTGTGTTTTGAAAGGCGATTTGAGGTCGGATTTGAGTAAGTCTTGTATGGTTAGACTCATCATCGAATGGGTGTCCGAATTTTATAATTTTGGTCGGGATCCGAGACGCGGGCTCGGGTTGACTTTTTGAGTTGACTTTTTATTTTTTTGCAAAGATCATAACTTTATGATTTGAATTATTTTTATATAGTTTATGTTTATGGTATGAAGTTGTTTTTGCTAGATTCGAGCCGTTCATAGTTGGTTAATCGAGGGAAAGGCCTACTAGTAGATTGAGTTAGCGTGTTTTGAGGTAAGTGTCTTGCCTAATTTTGTATGGGCCAATTACCCCCTTAGGATTGGTGTTATTTTGTGATAATTATGATGTGTGGAAGCGTGTACGCGAGGTGACGAGTGTGTACACGGGCTAAATGTGGAAATTTACCGGTTTTAGCTATGGAAATTCCTTTCATGTCTTAAATGAGTTATCCTAACATGTTACATGCTCTACTTGTCTTATCTCTTACTTGTTAATTATTCTACATGTTTAGTTGAAGTTCTTGTTTCCTTTATTCCATATTCATTATTTAACCATTGAATTCTTTACTTAAAGTTGTTATTCTTGGATATCTTGTAGTTGAAAGTGGCATTGAGTTATAAAGGTCGTGATTCACATTGAGGCAAAGTATTATGTTGTGAAATACTATCCTGGTTGAGTTATTCACTTCCGGTTGTCATTGTTGATACTCTTGTGCACATTGTGGTTGAGCCATGGGCTACTTGTTGTGAAAATACTATTGTTGTTGGTTTCTTGACAAGTTGTGATATTGGGCACTTGAGGTGCGATTTGTGATACCTTGTGATATTGATACGCATGCGGTGGTATATGGTTTTGGGGTTGAAGCGCATGCGGTGAGATAAGGTGGGCTTGATACGCGTGGCTAGTAGAGGAACTACTAAAAGTCACGCGGTGTGATAAGGTGGGCTAAAACACGGGATGCTATTTCGGGAAAAATAATTTTCAAAACTAAATGCAAGGCTTCTGCGAATATATAAGGAAAGATTGTGGATTATTTTGTGATTTGAGACTACGAGGTGGTACCTCAGTAGTGACTCTTGTTGGTACTTCTCTATTACTTCACTTGTGTTTAATCGTTTTGTTTCTTTGACTTAACATTTCTTGTTTTCTTTCGTGATGCATTATTTGCCTTGATTCTGAGTAGTTGAGTTGGCATTTTCCTTACTTTTTCCCATTGTTATTATTATTGCACTGTTAAATTACTCATTTTGTCTCTTACATATTCTAGTAGGGCATTGACCTGACCTCGTCACTACTCTACCGAGGTTAGGCTTGGCACTTACTGGGTATTGTTGTGGTGTACTCGTGCTACACTTCTGCACATCTTTTGCGTAGATCCAGGTACCTCCTACCAGTGTAGGGATTAGTGAGTTGAGTTTGTACTCGGAGACTTTAAGGTACACCAGCCGGCGTCCGCAGGCCTCGGAGTCACCCTCTATTTTCCTTCTTTTATCAGATACAATTGCATAGGGATGACTATAATACTGTTGTAGAGCTTGTGATTCGATATCATCAGGTTTTAGAGAAATTGTATATGCTGAGATGTGGAGTCTTCCTTATTAAAATTGTTGATTATTGAGAGTTTAATTGTTATTTAAGTTATTTTCCGCATGTTTTTTAGGCTTATCTAGTCTTAGAGACTAGGTGCCATCACGACATCCTACAAAGGGAAATTGGGATTGCGAGAAGCTGGTATTAGGGCCTAGGTTCATAGGTGTTATGAGTTACAAGTAAGTTTAGTAGAGTCTTGCAGATTGGTATGGAGACGTCTGTACTTATCTTCGGGAGGCTATGGAACTGTTAGGAAAAGGAAACGTTTCACTTCTTTGATTTCTTATCGTGCGAATTTGTTGACTTCAGAATTCTAAATCTCTGACTTTCTATTCTATCACATATGGTGAGGAGATGCATAGCGGGATCTGATGATCAGGCACCCGTGCACCTTGCCAGAGCTGTGAGAGGCCGAGGCCGGCCAGAAGCCGAAGACGGCCATGTGGTGCAGCCAGAGCACCTGCCCGAGCTGCTATAGAGGAGCCACCAGTAGCTCTAGTTGGAGAGCAGGCACTTGAGACACATGTTACTACCCCTGCACCTCAGGAGACTCTCTCCTATTTTTTTTTAACATGTTTGGCACTTTAGCTCAGGCGAGGTTGATTCCACTTGCTCCTGCCACATCTCAGGCCAGGGGAGGAGCATAGACTCCCGCCGCCCGCACCCCAGAGCAAGGGGTCCAGGTTGACGAGGTTCTAGAGGTCATATCAGTGCAGCTAATTGTCCCAGTTCAGCCCGAGGTTAGGGCAGCAGCTTGTGAGGGGGAGCAGCTCAAGCTCGAGAGGTACAAGAAGTACCACCCTCCTACTTTCAGCGGTTTGGCTTTAGAGGATGCAAAGGGTTTTCTTGAGGAGTGCCACTGCATTCTCCATACTATGGGTATTGTGGAGCCGAGTGGGGTTGCTTTCACTACGTTCCAACTTAAGAGAGCAGCTTACCAGTGGTGGCGAGCGTATGCGTCGGGTATCCCGGCTGAGGCAGCTTCACTCACCTGGGCTCAGTTCTCAGAGATGTTAATGAGGGAGTTTGTTCCCTAGAGTCTTAGGGATGCATGGCGCGCAGAGTTTGAGAAGTTGTGCCAAGGTGCTATGACCGTATTGGAGAGCGAGTTCGTCGATTTATGGAGGGCCTCAACCCTAGTATTAGATTCAGCATGGCTCGTGAGTTGGAGACTGACATCCCATACTAGCAGGCTGTGGAGATCGCTCAGATATTGGAGGGTATGTGAGCCCGGGAGAGAGATGAGAGGGAGGCCAAAAGGCCTCAAGATTTTGGCACATATAGTGGTGCCGATGCCCCAGTTGCAGCCCGTCATGGTAGAGGCTATGTGAGCCATCCTGTTCATTCAGCACTTCCAGCTTCTAGCAGTATTTCGACCACTCCCAGGTCTCAGGTCGCCCATTATAGACGGCAACTGTCAAGTGCAACTCCTGCATAGGGTGCTTTCAGCAGTCAGTCTAGCCGACCAGGCCCGAGTCAGTTCCAGCAACCACGTCCTACTAGAGCTTATTTTAAGTGTGGTGACACTCGTCATATGGTGAGGGACAGCCCCAGACTCCGGAGAGGTGCACCTCCACAGGCTACTCAGGCCCCATGAATTCCACAGGGTCCTCAGGCTTCTCAGGTTGTGGTTACAGCACCAGTTGCCACTCCACCAGCACAACCAGCTAGAGGTGGAGGTCGGGCGGGTAGAGGTCGCTCTAGAGGGGGAGGCCGGGCCAGGTGTTATGCTCTTCCTACTAGGATGGAGGTGGTTGCATCCGACTCAATTATCACATGTATTGTTCCAGTTTGTCATAACAATGCATCAGTCTTATTTGATTCAGGCTCCACTTATTACTATGTATCATCTTACTTTGCTCCATATTTGGGTATATCCCATAATTCCTTGAGTTCTCCTGTTTGGGGAGCGGGTCTTGCTCCGGATTTCACCCATGAAGGGTGTTATGAGGTTCAGAAAGAAGGGCAAGTTGAGCCCTAGGTATATCGTACCTTTTGAGATTCTTGAGAGGATTGAAGAGACGGCCTACAAGCTTGCACTGCTACTTAGTCTAGCTGCAGTTTATCCAGTATTCCATATTTCTATGCTTCAAAAGTATCACGGTGATCTGTCTCATGTGTTGGATTTCAGCTCAGTCCAGTTGGACAAGGATTTGTCTTATATTGAGGAGTCGGTGGCCATTTTGGACAGGCAGGTCTGAAAGTTGAGGTCGAAGAATATTGCTTTAGTGAAAGTTTGGTAGAGGGGTCAACCAGTCAAGGAGGCGACTTGGGAGACCGAGCATGATATGCATAGCTATTCTCCTCATCTTTTCACCACATCAGGTATGTCTCTATACTCGTTCAAGGATGAACGTTTGTTTTAAGAGGAGGAGGATGTAACGACTCGGCTGGTCATTTTGAGTAATTTAGCCCTGATCCCCTATTTATTGCTTCCTCAATGTTATACTGTGGTTATATGATTTGCGGGGGTGTTTGGTTTTGGTTCGGGTGATTTTTGAAGTGAAGTGGGACACGTAGCCCCTAAGTTGGAGCTTTAAGTTGAAAGGGTTGACCATAGTTTGACTTTTGTATAGACGACTCCGGAATGGAGTTTTGACGATTCCAATAGCTTTATATGGTGATTTTGGACTTAGGAACGTATTCGAATATTGATTTGGAGGTCTGTAGGTAGTTCTAGCGTGAATTAGCGAAAATTAGAAAGTTAAAGGTTTGAAAGATTTGGAAGATTTGGAAAGTTTGAATCGGGAGTTGACTTTATTGATATCGGGGTCAGATTCCGATTCCGGGAGTCGGAATAGGTCCGTCATGTCATTTAGGACTTTGTGTGCAAATTTGAAGTCAATCAGAGTTGTTTTGGTATGAATCGACATTAGACTTTGAAATTCGGAAGTTCATAGTTTCATATGCTTGAATTGGGTTACGATTCGTAGAATCGATGTTGTTTGATATGATTTTTGGTCTCGAGTAGGTCTGTTATGTGTTTTTGCACTTGTTGGTATATTCGAACAGGGTCCCCAGGGCCTCGGTGTGATTCAGACGAATCAGGAACAATTTGGACTTGATCTCATTGCTGAAGCTGGGATGTGTCTGGTGCAATCGCACCTGCGCACTATTGGCCGCAGGTGCGAACTCGCAAATGCGAGGGGTTGATCGCAGAAACAAGTTGTGGCCTGCCAATCTGGGACCGCAGATGCGGTCAGAGTTGCAGAAGCGGACTCGCAGGGGCGATTGAGGAGGCGCAAAAGCGGAAAGGCTAGCCAAGCCTGGGGTCGCATAAGCGGTGCCCCTTATGCAGGAGAGAGCGCGCAGATGTGCATTTTGGTCCGCAGAATCGGAGTTTAATGGGCTAAGTGAGAAACGCATCTGCTATGGAAATTCTGCAGGTGCGGAGCCGCAGATGCAGTTGTGGGTTCGCAGATGCGAATTCACTGGTAGAAAAGCGATCTTCAAGGGTTTGAGTTTCATAATCCACTTTTTGACCTAGAGAACTCGGTTTGTGGTGATATTTCAGGAGATTTTCAAGGAAATAATTGGGGTAAGAATTTCTAACTCGGTTTGGTTATATTACATGAATCTATTGTTATTTTCATCATCTAATTACGAATTTGAGTTGGAAATTTGAGAAAAATTATGGAAACTTCCTAGACTAAATTTTGGGTTTTGAAAGACGATTTGAGGTCGGATTTGAGTAATTCTTGCATGATTGGAGGCGTTATCGAATGTGTGTCCGAATTTTGTAACTTTGGTCGGGTTCCAAGACGCGGACCCAGGTTGACTTTTTATTTTTTTGCAAATATCATAACTTTATGATTCGAATTAGTTTCCGATAGTTTATATTTATGGTATGAAGTTGTTTTGGCTAGATTCGAGCTGTTCGGAGTTGGATAATCGAGGGAAAGGCCTACTAGTGGATTGAGTATTTTGAGGTAAGTGTCTTGCCTAAATTTGTGGGGAGGGGGGAATTACCCCTTAGGATTGATGTTATTGTGTGATAATTGTGATTTGTGGAAGCCATGTACGCAACGTGACTAGTGTGTACACGAGCTAAATGTGAAAATTTACCGTTTTTAGCTATCTAGATTCCTTTCATGTCTTAAATGAGTTATCTTACATGTTATCTTCATCATCATTAGTCTATTTTCACATGCTCTACTTGTCTTATCTCTTACTCGTTAATTGCTCTACATGATTAGTTGAAGTTCTTGTTTCCTTTATTCATATTCATTATTTAACCGTTGAATTCTTTACTTGAAGTTGTTATTCTTGGAATATCTAGGTGTTGAAAGTGTCATCGAGTTATAAAGGTCGTGATTCACATTGAGGCAAAGTGTTAAGTTGTGAAACACTATCCTTGTTGAGTTATTCACTTCCAGTTGTCATTGTTGATACTCTTGTGCACATTGTGGTTGAGCCATGGGCTACTTGTTGTGAAAATACTATTGTTGTTGGTTTCCTGACAAGTTATGATATTGGGCACTTGAGGTGCGATTTGTGATACGTTATGATATTGATACGCATGTGGTGGTATAAGGCTTTGGGGTTAAAATGCATGCAGTGAGATAAGGTGGATACGCATGCGGTGGTATAAGGTTTTGGGATTGAAACGCATGCGGTGAGATAAGGTGGGCTTGATACGCATGGCTAGTAGGGGAACTACTAGAAGTCACGCGGTGTGATAAGGTGGGCTAAAACGTGGGATGCTTTTTCGGAAAAAATGATTTTCAAAACTAAATGCAAGGCTCCCCCGGTGATATAAGGAGAGATTGTGGATTATTTTGTGATTTGAGACTACGATGCGGTACCTCGGTAGTGACTTTTGTTGGTACTTTTCTATTACTTCACTTGTGTTTGGTCGTTTTGTTTCTTTGACTTAACATTTCTTATTTTCTTCCGTGATGCATTATTTGCCTTGATTATATGTAGCTAATTTGGCATATGCCGTACTTGTTTCATTTCTATTGTTATTATTATTGCTCTAATAAATTACTCGTTCTGTCTCTTATATATTCCAGTAGGGCCTTGACCTGACCTTGGCACTACTCTACCTAGGTTAGGCTTGGCACTTATTGGGTACCGTTGTAGTGTACTCATGCTACGCTTCTACTTATCTTTTGTGCAGATCCAGGTACCTCCTACCAGTCCAGGAATTAGTGAGTTGAGTTCGTATTCGGAGACTTCAAGGTACACAGTCGGCGTCCGCATGCCTTGACGTCACCCTCTATCTACTTTTACATTTTCCTTCTTTTATTAGATGCAGTTGTATAGGGATAACTATGATGCCATTGTAGAGCTTGTGACTCCATATCACTAGGTTTTGGGAAAATTGTATATGATGGCTGTGGAGTTTTCCTTATTAAAATTTTTGAGTATTGAGAATTTAATTGTTATATCAGTTATTTTCCGCATTTGTTAGGCTTGCTGTCACGATCCTAAATTCCCACCCTCAGGACCGTGATGACGCCTAATATTTTACTTTCCATGCAAGCCAACATTAGATTAGTTTTACGCTATTTTAAAACAAATCAAATTTAACTGATGGCAACTACTGAAATAATTGAGATAAAACTGAAATAAAGTGCGGAAAGCCATAACAACTGAAATATCTAAATACAATCCCGATCTGATGTCACAAGTGCATGAGCTACTAGAATAATACAAATAAAGGTCTGAATGAAATAAAGTTGTCTGAAAGAAAATACACAGCTAAGATAAAGTAGAAGCGGACTTAAGGGCTGCGAACACCGAGCAGCTGTACCGATAGTCAACCCGAGCAATCTATTGACCGCCGCTGGGACTAACTCCAAAATCTACACAAGTAGTGCAGAGTGTAGTATGAGTGCAACCGACCCCATGTACTCTGTAAGTGCCGAGCCTAGCCTCGACGAAGTAGTGACGAGGCTAAGGCGGGTCACTTATAATAACCTGTACGCAGTATAAAAATAATGACAGGAAAGGAACATACGGAAAAATAAGGCAGTTAACTCATGAAAATAACTCAATCCTCGAAAAGCAGTAAATACAGAAATACCAATCCTCAGAGTCTCGTACGAAAGCACCGAAGCCAACACAATACAACAAGGAATGCAAACACATAAAATATTGCGGTGCGCAACCCGATCCCATCATACATCACGATCCTCCCTTATTACACCTTGTAAATATCAATAATAATAATAAGTAAATATATGTTGTGCGTGCAACCCGATCCCATCATATAATCAGAGTTGATATCATAATCCTCCCTTATTTCACCATATCTATCCACCCTTATTTCACCCGTTACGGCATGCAACCCGATCCACCGTATAGATATAAATCCTCCCTTATTTCACATGTTGTGGTGTGCAACCCGATCCATAAATAAATCAATAAGTGCAATCAATTTAACAACTCGAATCACAAGAATCTCTACAATTAATGAGTATGAAAGCTACAAATCAAGAAGGACTCTCGTACCAAATCATGAAAGGCTACAATTAATATTGAGCAACAAGACAAGTCAAATATATGACAGTTAAAGGGTACAAGTAAAACAATTAAGTCAAGTATCAATTAAGCATGGGAGCATGGAAGAAATTAATATTTATAATGCGAGAATAATAAATGACAAGTAACAAGTTAAGGCATAGGAAGCAATTAAGACATGTAACAAGCAAGACATGGAATGCTATAATTAATGAAATACGGGCAGACATGGAAACAAGTAATTGACGGCGTATACACACCCGTCACCTTGCATATACGCCGCTACTCATGAAATCCACATAGCACCTAGCTCAAGGATTCCTAATTCCCTCAAATCAAGGTTAGACCCAACATTTAGCTCACTCTGCAATCAACTTAGAGCTCTACCGGGGCCTTTCCTCTAGAATACGTCTCCAAACCAATCAAATCTAACCAAAATCGACTCAATAACATCAAATAATGCGAAGGAAATCAATTACAATACATAAAGTTAAGATCTTTACGTTTTTCCTAAAAAGTCAACCCCGAGTCCGCTTGGTCAAAACCCGAGATTCGGGCCAAAATCCATTTATCCATTCACCCTCGAGACCGATTATGTAATTAGTTTTGAAATCCAACCCCAATTTGATGTCTAAATCTCAAATTTGTAGAAACCCCCCAAATTCTTCTCAAATCACTAATTTTCTACCATGAGAGAATAAAGATTAAGGCTAGAAATTAACGGGTGATGATAGAAATGGAAGAAAATAAGTTAAAGTATACTAACCCATTAAAGGATGATGAATTTTCTCTTCCAAATCGCCTCTAGACCGAGCTCTAATGATAATATGGTTAAAAATGGGTGAAATCCCGTGTTTGGAAATATTTAAGGTCTAGTCATCAGGCCTACTTTGCGTTCGCAAAGGGCCTGCTGCATTCGCGATACACAGCGGTCCAAATGGCCTACGCGTTCGTGAGTTTACTCACGCGTTCGCGAAGGCTACTCCCCCAGGCCTTTGTGTTCGCGAGCCAGTGCTCGCGTTCGCGTAGAGCAAATCACTGATCCCCCTCCCCAGGTCCCTCAACTACGTGTTCGCAATATGCTATCCGTGTTCGAAAAGGGCAACTCCCCTCCACTTCGCATTCCCAAAGAGAAAAATCAACCCCAGTCCCAACTACCCTTCGTGATTGCGGGAGTATCTTCGCAATCGCGAAAAAGGATTCATAAGACACTAGCAGAAGTCAAGAAATCCGAAATTTCTAAGTTCAAAAACGTATGCAACGTATCCGAAACTCACCCCGAGCTCTCGGGGCTCCAAACCAAACATGCACACAAGTCTAAAAACATCATACGAACTCACTCGCGCGATCCAAATACCAAAATGACACTTAGAACTACGAATCGGACACACGAATGAAATTTTCAAAGAAACTTAACTTTCATTTTAACAACCGGACGTCCGAATCACGTCAAATAAATTCCGTTTTGCACCAAAACTTGCAGACAAGTCATAAATACTGTAGTGAACTTATACCTAGTTCCGAAACCAGAATCCGGATCCGATTGCAACAAAGTCAAACTACGGACAAACTTAAAATTTCTTTAAACCGTTAAACTTCTAGTTTTCAACAAATGGTGATAATTCGAGCTAGGGACTTTCAAATTCGGTTCTGGGCATATGCCCAAGTCCCAAATGACAATACAGACCAACCGGCACCGTCAAAATACTAATCTGGGTCCATTTGCTCAAAACATTGACCAAAGTCAACTCAAATAA
This sequence comes from Nicotiana obtusifolia, assembly GCA_002018475.1. Lineage (NCBI taxonomy): Eukaryota > Viridiplantae > Streptophyta > Magnoliopsida > Solanales > Solanaceae > Nicotiana > Nicotiana obtusifolia. The sequence goes on along the minus strand of MCJB01044938.1, from coordinate 23,459 downwards.
GTGTTAAGGCACGATTTCACATTTTCGTCAAATTTTCACATAAAATCTTTCGGAAAAAGACATGAACTACACACGCAAATCGAAGAAGGAGAAACAGAGCTACTCGGAGTTTCGAAATACAGAATTGAGGGTTAAAATAATAAATGACTTATCGGGTCATCACACTTACCTAGTCTTAGAGACTAGGTGCCATCACGACATCTTACGGAGGAAAATTGGGATCGTAACATTTCTACATCAGGAAAAGAAAATACTTAGTTTGTTGAAATGAAAAAAATATCATTTCAACATCACGAAAGAAAGTACTCATTTTGTTGAAATGAAAGAAAAACTTTTCTACATCATGAAAAGAAAGTACTCATTTTGTTAAAATGAAAGAAGTACTTTTTCTACATCAGAAAAATAAAATACTTAGTTTGTTGAAATGAAAAAAAAATATTTTTTCATTATGAAAAGAAAATTCTCGTTTTGTCAAAATGAAAGAAAATACTTTTTCTACATTCGGAAAAAAAAATACTAGTTTGTTGAAATGAAAAAAACTATATCTTTTCTACATCATGAAAATAAAGTACTCATTTTGTTAAAATAAAAAAAAATACTTTTTACATCATGAAAAGAAAATACTCATTTTGTTGAAATGAAAGAAAATACTTTTCTACATCATGAAAAGAAAGTACTCATTTTGTTGAAATGAAAGAAAACATTTTTTATACATTATGAAAAGAAAATATTCATTTTGTTAAAATGAAAGAAAATACTTTTTCTACATCCGGAAAAGAAAATACTTTGTTTGTTGAAATGAAAAAAGTTATTTTTTCTACATCATGAAAATAAAGTACTCTTTGTTAAAATAAAAGAAAATACTTTTTCTATATCGGAAAAAGAAAATACTTTGTTTATTGAAATGAAAAAAAATATTTTGTCTGCATCATGAAAAAAAAGTACTCGTTTTGTTAAAATAAAAGAAAATACTTTTTCTAGATCAGGAAAAGAAAATACTTAGATTGTTGAAATGAAAAAAAAAATTCTACATCATGAAAAGAAAGTACTCATTTTGTTGAAAAAAAATACTTTTTCTATTTCAGGAAAAGCAAATACTTAGATTGTTGAAATGAAAGAAAATTCTTTTTCTGCATCATGAAAAGAAAATACTCGTTTTGTTGAAATAAAAGAAAAAACCTTTTCGTCATCATCAAAAAAAAAATACTCATTTTATTTAAATAAAAGAAAATACTTTTTCTACATCATGAAAAGAATATACTCGTTTTGCTAAAATAAAAAAAAACTTTATTTATAACATGGAAAGAAAGTACGCTTAATAATATTTCTACTTAGCGTGGGTGGTGGGCGACGTTAGGATGGGTGGAGTGTGGTGGGGGTAGGGGTTGGGGTAGTGGTGGTTTGGGGGTGGGATGGATGTGGTGGGTGGGGGTTGATAGGGATGGAGAATAGGGTAGAAAATATTTTCCCATTTTTTGATAGCAAAAATATTTTTCCTTCAATTGGAAGAAAATGAGTTTATGAGAAAAATATTTTTCAAAAACTTTAAGCCAATCAAATATGAGAAAATTAAAAAATATTTTCCTTCGTATCAAACAGTGCGTCATGATGCAACCAAAACATAGAATTATTATGTGGTTAGCAGGTCAGGGTAAACTTATGAAAGAGAGGCTAGTAAAAATGCAAATTTTAGTGGAGGATGACATATGTTGTCTCCGTGATGACTTAGTATCTGAAACACATCAACACTTATTCTCTGGTCTATTCAACAACAAGGGGTGTTGGTAATATTTATCTGAAACACATCAATTTATTTTGTTCCATGATAATATTTAAGAGATAATATAAGTTTCGTGGGACCATCCAATCAAAGCCACTAGTGGCAAAGGAGTGTATGGTTACCAACTCAAAATACCACTTCACCCTTTAAACAAAAAAAGTTGATATTTACAAGATGTTTAATTAGCTAATTTTGCGTGCATATTTAATATTATTAACTTTCGGGTTGTAAAGATAACTTTACATTGTCACGACATTCTTGGAAGTCCACAAAAGGGTGACCTTAAGATGCAAAAGTTTTAAAAAAAAAAAAAATCCTTCACTCACCTCAGTTGTAAATCTGCACAAAGTTACTAATTTAATCCAATTTAAAATGAATAACTGAGTTCTCGTTTCTAATTGTACATAGTTATTACATAAATGACGTCTTTGGAGGTGAGCATACAAATTCAGATGTAGCTCCATGATTTAGATTAAATTAATTATTATTTATGCGGAAACAAGTGAAAATGAAATATAGCGACTAAATGATAATATTGTGACAAATACTTTACGTTCTAAATACAAAGAGTAAATTTCATGGGTGGTCACTCAGCATTGTGTTCATTACTTTAAAGTCATTATTCTTTTTTTTGTTACATAAAAATTATTTTATTTTGCTCCACTTTTCACAAAAATAACTTTGATAATTTTTTGTAAAAAGTATGTGAGAGAAAATGACAAAAAATAATCCTTATATTTGGGGTAAATTCAAATTGGGCCCTTAAATATACTCCTTAGCTATTTTGATCCCATAAGGTTGTCAAAAGTGAGTGCTATTAATTTTCATCGAAGATTTAATAAACTCTGGTTATTAAATATACTGAAAACTAAAATCTAATTAACTAGAATTACCAATATAGTTTGGTCAAATCCAGTAATGGACAAAAAAATTAAAAATCGTAGGTGCTCTGCTAACTTAAACATAAAGTTACTATAAAAAATATTATAAGTGCGAAACTAATTGGAAAGTAAACAAGAAAATAATGACACACTTTAGCTTTGTAGCCTCCTATTGCAATATATATAAACAAATCACACCTCTTCCGGACTAAATTAAATAGTTAGTATTTGATCCTTTAATCGATAAAAAAAACTAATGATTTGTCCAAAAGTCAAACCAGTTGATGAACGCAAATTCACCAATCTCCACAATCGATTTTAATGCAACTAACGTATATTCACCTTGAAAATGAGTTAATCCTTTCATGATATACGAATTTTATATCTTCGTACCGCATGATTAATTATGAAACAATAAAATTTAGTTGTCTTATACCTAATTGCAAGTAAGACTAAATACTTTGATGTGATGGACTTGTCAAATTTAGAAGTCGTAAAACAAAAAATGCACAAGATGATAGAAGTAAATTTTAAAATAGCATATTACACCTCAAAAAGTTATACAAAATCTTATAATAAGTTAAAAAAATAGCCGAAATTATAAAAAATACACTTCTATATGTGATTCCATAGTAATCTCTTTTTCGCATTTTCCATTAAAATATCAATTATAATTTGTTAAACACTCGATGAAAATCCGAAATACTCACTTTTGACAGCCTTATTGAATCAAAACAACTAAGGAGTATATTTATGGGCGCATATTAAATTTACCCGAAAATATAAAGATCATTTTTATTATTTTCTCTCACATTTTAGGTGGGGTTTTAACAAAAAATGACCAAAGTTAATTTTGCGAAAAGTGGAGCAAAGTAAAATGATTTTTGACCACCCATAAAATTTACAAAATACAAAGAAACATTTGGAGATTCTATTTGAAAGGAAATTAAGGATCGTTTAAAAGCAAAGGAAACCAATAGATTAGTGTATAGAGAAACCTAATAGCATTATCTGTTGACTTCAATGTCTGAAGTTTGTGGAATGCCAAGATTAACTTCAGACATGCCCCAAACTTAAGATATATTTGTCTAAAATTTAATGAAGTCTGACGTTGATTTTGAAACAGCTAAACTTAAAACAATATTATCAATGCCAACTATGCCTGTGGCTATCTATTTATATATCATTCAAACTGAGATCCAAATTAAAATTTTCATCTCAACCCTATTTAACTTTGGAAATTTGTATAACTTTCTCGTTAATTTCCCTGTTCTTTCTATTATTCCCTTTTCCTAATGTAGCCATAAGGAGAGCTGAAGCAAGGTTAGTTTCTGATTGGCATGTCAAAGCAATGTTAAACACAGAACGAAAAGTTAAATGTTGGGAGACAAAAACTAGAGAAGAGAACTTCAATCTTTTTGATTAGAACGTCAGTTCATCAAAGGGATAACAATTTTAAACTGTACATATGATGACCACAACTCTCATTTCATCACATCATTAACATTCAAAGAAAGCTTATGAAACGTACGTAGTTAATCCTCAATAATTCTCAGCTATCCCTCTCTCCTCTTCTAACATAAAATTACTAGTACTACTACGTATATAACAAAAGAGATAAACCCTCTTATTAGCCTTTCGATCATAACTAGGATTAAACGCGAACTTTAGTGACTTTACCTAACACAACAGTACTACTAAACATTTGAAGCTTATACATACATACATATATATATATATATTACCAGCTAGCAGTCAACACAATCTTTCTCTGAGGACCATTTCTCGATTTGTGCATGTCATTCTTTTTCTAAGGGTGACCTGGAGTGTGGTGATTATTCGCACCGGCACCTGGATAATCATTAAGCTCAGCATCCATTCTTCTTATGATGGCATGATCAGCTATTTCCATACTCTCCTCCTTTTTCTCCTAAATATTTGAAGATACATAAATTTTCCATTAGTCTATAACTCCAAAGGTAACAGGTGCAACAAGAAATCAGATAATAAGCACCAATAACATAAGAAATATATACCAAAAAACTAAGCATGATAAGAAATTACAATACTTTTCAAACTTTGTTTTCCGAAGTAAGAAGATTGAAAAGTACCATTTCCATACTCTCTAAAACCTTGTGTTCTTGAGATTTGTATACCAGACTTGCGCCTCCTGACAATAAAATCAGAATGTACACACAATCAATCATCAAAGGATCGTTTAATAAGACCAGAAGAAGAGAAAATTAATACCAAGTAAGAAAACCAAAAGATTACTTACTTGTAATTGGAATGGCATTTAAGTAGATAATTTGAGAAAAACAAAGAAAAGCCAGAAATAAAGTAAGAGAAGTGCCAGCCATGGCTAGAACATATAAATCTTTTCCTAGTCTTTTTGTTCTGATCAGTATGATGAGCTAGCCCTTTAATGCAACAAGGACAAGCTAGTGCCCCATTTTATACATTCTTATTGTGGACATATCCGCACTAGCTAGCACAATATGAAAAGAAAGCACTTTGTGTGTACCTATTGGTTGCGGCAATCAAATCACAAAGTCAAAAAGGTGACTTATATCCACGTTATGAAAGACGTGCACCATTAGGTACATATAATTGAGGATTTACCGAAGGCAGTGCCAAAATTCGAACTTATCATTCAACTTATAGCTTATTTTAGTAATTATTGAGTTCATAATTAAATATTTATACATATATAATCGATTTTTTAATACAAATATAAGGTATAATCAAAAGATACTGGATCTGTCCAAACAGAGGATTCAAAAAATAAAAGAAGTAAACACGCAAAGAAACTAAGGAAATTCAACATGTAATATATAACATGTATATGTATATATATGAAAAAAATTAACCTTATATACACGGTGTAATTTTGGGACGAAGCGGATCCGGCTGAACCCCATTCCACCCACTTAGCTCCACCCATGCGTCCAAATCTTTAGGTAATACACTTGTTCCACCCCGTTTACACGTATCATTCATGTGAAAATTATTTATTTTATCAATGTATTTTAACCTATTATAGCATGTTATTATCATTTTTGTTAGATTATCAATTATTTTTCATCAAAAAAAAGTTACATGTAATAAGATATAAATTTTTTAATAATTTTTACATTGTCACTCTCTATACTATAAATTTAATGTGGGTGTGAACCATTGACATGAGGGCAATGGTCTTTAGGTTTAAGTGGTAGGTGTGATGAGGAAATTTATTAAGTCAAAATGGGGAACAAGGATGAGCACACTGTGCAAGTGGAAGGTGACCGGATAATGATGTGTCTCAATAGTACTAGTACTCTCTCCGTTCATTTTTACTTGTCCATTTGAATTTTTGTTGCCTCTCAAGAAATAAGAAATAAAGTGTATAATTTACCATAATACTCATATTTTGTATAGTTTTAATGGATTTAAAAAATAATTTAGAATAACTAATTAATGCTAAGGGCAAAACAGCATTTTTTCTTTTTTCTCATATAAAAAGTAACAAATAAAAGTAAAATTTATTTTTAAAATATTTGACAACTAAAAATGAACGGGGAGTAGTAAGTAGAAGTCAAGCCTTAGTGGAACATATCATGAATGATTTCAGGGATATATTCAATACAGTTTTCTTGAGGCAGAATCACAGATAAAGATCCGCATCATTAATATAACTTGCTATAATTACATGGAACTTCCATTTTAATACTGATGCATGAACTTTGACATGAATGGTGGAAACTACATCAATTATGTATGAAAATGATATACATTATCTAATTACAAGTGGAACTTTCCAAATAGTCACTTCTAATTATTCTTTCCATATCAGAAGTTTTGTGACTAGCTAGATGCTAAAGTTATCACTTCTGATATTTGTCATTTTGCTTTTGCAGATGATAGATCTTTTTCGGGTAAGAATCTACTAGGTACTTACTTAAACCCTTTCTGTTCATTGTTTATCACCAAAAACTTTGAGGATCATTAATATTTCATTCTCAATCAATTGCGATCATCAACGGTAAGTGATAGAATAAATAGAACCCCTTCACCTTCAATCAAAGGTTTTAGGTTTGAGTCATATGAAAAAAAAATATGACAAAGAGCATTTCTCCTTTATTAGATCTTATACGGCGCGATTCTGAATTAATTAGATCTTTAAAGCATATGCCAAACATCGAGTCAGAAATAAAAAAATTAGTTATTATAGTTTTACTTCTACAGACGCTACACCTTTCATGGTGATGTATGGAATGAATCCCACATCGGACCGGGATGAGATCATTAGGCAATCATCCTCCCTTCGAGCTAGCTTTTTGGGGTGTGAGTTAGGCCTAAGGCTTATTTCGACATGATATCAGAGCCAAGCACACCGGTCGATATGAGCCCCTAGAAGAGGGGCAGAATTCCCCCCACCAATTGAAGGGGTGGTGAAAATACCTCCGGTCTATGATTATGCATGCTCTAGACTAGACGTTGGAACCTCGGATAAAGAATATTCGGATCTGGGCATGAGGTGGTGATGAATAAAATGAATCGCACATCGGGTCGGGATAAGATCCCTGGTCTCCTTATAAGGATTGGGCAATCCTCCTTCCTTCGACTTAGCTTTTGGGGTATGAGTTAGACCCAAGGATTATTTTGAGATCAAGGATATTATCTCGATCCAGTATGAAATTCATTTCATTCATCATTAATCAGAGCCTTGATTATTTATCCAGGATTTTGTATGAATGGAGGAAAATATGAGTAAGATGATATATTTAAATGTGAGCAATTATAATATTTGAAGAAGCAAGATGAAAAATTCGTTGTTCATTAAGAAGATGCATCTACTTATTTTTGCAACCCCGAGACGATATCTGATGATGATTGGGATTTCAAGCACCAGCAAGTCTGTGGGTATATACGACAATGGACTGAAGACAATGTTTGCAACCATATTGTGAATGAGACACATGCGAGATCATTGTGAAAAAAGTTAGAGACTTTTTATGCTTCAAAATCTGTGAACAATAAGTTGTTCTTGCTGAATAATTGATGACATTTAAATACAAGGAGGGCATCCCTATTCTTGATCATATAAATAATTTTCAGTATGTCCTTGATCAACTGTTTAGAATGGGAGTTAATTTCGATGATGAGATACAAGGACTTTGTCTTCTTAATACTCTGTCAGATTCTTGGAAACCTCTTTGTGTTTTTTTTGATAAATTTAGCTCGTGCTAGTAAGCTGGCCATGGAATATACCAAAAGTGGTGTGTTGAATGAGGAAGTAGGATAAAATCCCAGTGTTCGTCTTCACAAGACGATGTTTTGGTTACAGGAGACTACGAGAGAGATAAAACAAGAGGTTTGAGGAATAAAGGTAAAAGCATATGTAAGTCAAGGTCCAAATACCAAAATATTTTGTGCAACTGACATGTCAAAAAGTTTTTTCAAAAGTTGAAGCAAGACACTAGAGAACGAAAAAAAGCTAAAAATAACAAGAACAATATTGCAGCTATTGTTCGAGATAATCTTCTTTTTGCTTATGATGACAACATCATCAATTTGATATCCCATGAGACGAACTAGATGGTAGATTCTGGAGCTACCTCGCATGTCAAACCAAGAAAAGAGTTTTTTCATCTTATACTCGTGTTGATTGGAGTGTTAAAGATGGGAAATATTAGTGAGATTGAGAAGATACACACTGATGCTAATCCTTCGGATATGTTGACGAAAGTGCTGGTTGCAGATAAGCGTGAGTTTTGCAAAAAATTGACAAGTATAAGACTTGTCAATAGTTCCTCTACTTAAAGACATATTTGGCCCTTGGCTGGAGAGGGAGTTTGTTGGGCCCATACCCATATTTTTCAGTCAAAGGCCCAATGACCTGATCCTATTCTTTTATGGTTTTCATTCCTATTTAGAATTGGATGCGATTTTTATTCCTATTTGGAGAATGGTTTTGGCTTTAAGAGAAAGCACCAGTCATTATCTATAAATAGAGCAACTTTAGAGAATTATTTCATGCTCATTGATATTAATCTTAGAAAGACTTTTAACACATCAGAGTGCAGTCAAAACTTCAGCCTGATCCAACGGTGAACGAATCGAAAAACGCAATTTGAAGCTGGCTGGTCGGAATAAAATCTGCAGCAAAACGAACCTTGTTTCTTCTTTCTTCTCTCTTGATAAATACTCTCAAAAGCGGTATTCATAACAATTTGGTCTTTGATTTAAATGGTGGAGATCGAAGTTGGAGGCCTCTAGTATCTGATTTCGAGCCAACAGCTCCAATTTTTGTGATTTCTTCTCTTTCTTAAATTGATTTGTTGTTGCTCTTGTTGCTCAGTATTTGGATCTTGTTGTGTAGACAATTTGAAAATTTTTTATAACCCTCTTATTATTATAGTGGATCGTTTTGAGTCTTTGTGAGCCCGTGATTTTTATCTTCGACTTGAAGGATTTTCACATTAAATTTGGTGATCTTTATCCTCTCTATTTCCGAGTTGCCTCTTTCTTGATATAACCGTGGTATCAGAGTGAGGTTTAAGACAGATTCATCTAGGCGGGTTTAGTTCTAGTCGCAACCTATTAGACGGTAATCACAATTTTTGTCTGAGAAATTTGACTGGAGTGCTACTCACATTGAGACAAACTTTGTGTTGGAGATTTGGAGATGCGGCCTGTTGAAGGTTATGTGAAAAGGGTGGATCGAGTTTATTTTGTTTAAAGATTCATGCCAAGGGGGAGAATCCTTAGGTGTTTGTCCTAATTTTCTTACCATATTTGGTTTTTCTATCTCTAGAAGGAAAGGGCAACATATTTACCATATTTTGGTTTTCCTATCTCTTGAAGGAAAGGACAACATATTTACCATAATTGGTTTTCCTATATATATATATATATATATATATATATATATATATAAAATTCTTCCATATTTTGCTAGTCCTTTTTCTTGGAGGAAAAAGTTTTGGATTTCTATAGATTGAGGATTCTTCCTTCTCATTTAGCAGTATCTACAATGTAGTCCCTAAGGGGTTTGAGATTCTTGTTTATAGGGAGAATTTTTGAGACAAGTATTAGCCTGCCACATGTGTGTGCCTCTTTATAAGGTTGTTCTCTCGAGATTTTATACTCTCTTTTATATAATGGATTACTCATCTCTGCATTTGGATGTAGGTCAATAGACCGAACCACATTAAATATTTGTGTCTCTTTTGATATATTTCTCCTTTGATGTCTGATTTATCGTCGTCAAAAATATGTTTTATTAACTTGCGCATGACACCTATTTATTTTGATCTTAACACATGATCCCAAGCATTTCAAGTGGTTTATTTATTGCACATAACCGTTGTTCTTTTGGAAGACTGAAATTGATTATCATATATTTTACGAAGAATTCGTTACGTAAAACCTATAAATGTTTTCATATATTTGATGAGCTAAAGTAGTTTATTTTTTCCATATATTCCTTTGTTCCAAAGTACTTATTTTTAATATTATATTTTTTCCTCTGAAAAAGCTTTTTTTCTATATCAATTAGAAGTTATAGTAAGAAATACAAAGAAAATGTTGATAATATATATTTCCTCCGGTCCACTTTAGTTGATTTTTAGCCTTGATTTTTGGATTCACAATATTTGCTACTCTTTATCCCTTTTACTGAAAGTTGTTGCTTCGTGATTGTTACTGTCTGATGCTACTTTTTCTCCTCTTTTTCCTTATCGTCTTTTGTCTCCCTCTTCTTCTTTCTCCCCCTTCTTTCTTCTTCTTCTTCTTCTTCAATCTTCTTCTTCCCTTTTCTTCATTTTCACCTTTTCTTGAGCTGAGGGTCTATCAGAAAAAATATCTCTACCTCTACGGGTAGGGGTAAGGTCTTCGTACACACTACCCTCCCCAGACCCCACATGTGGGATTATAGTGGGTATGTTGTTGTTGTTGTTGTAATATTTAATTTTTTCAGATATCAAAAAAGAATTAACTTCTTTTTTCCAAAGTTACCCTTTGAGTAAAGAGCCTAGGAGTATTTGTTGTATTTTTTATGAATAAATTAAGGTTAATATGATTAATTTTATTATTAATTAATGATAAAAAGTGAATTCATTAGTATGTGTCAAAAATAACTAAAAAAAATCAATTCAAATGTATCGGAGGAGGTATAAGTGACAGGTTACAACGTTTTGGTAGTCATACAAACTACAAACCACTTTTGGAATTATGTATATTAAGCACTTCTTAGCAGAAGCAAGGTACAATTAAGTATAGGCTAGGAATTATATTTACTTAGTTACTAATAAGTCTGGGAAACTTTGGTCACATGAGTACTATTCTCAAATTTTGATTAAATGAGGGAACTTCAAAGATCCACGAATCTTGAATATCTCAACAGGTTAAAAACTATTTTTGGAACGCCATCTAATTGGCCTTTTCCCTGAAATGACTTGTTCAAATTGAGTGGTTCTAACTCGAGTGGAAAATATCACCCATATATATCCTATTTGACTTATGACCCGGTTTCAGAAAATGTTGAAAGAGGCTTTAACTTTCTGTTTTGAGTTTAGACTAGTTAAATGAACAAAAAGGATATAGAAATTTGTAAACAGTTTAAGTTCTATTTATTGATGGTGTAAAAATTATTTTCACAATCAGATCATTTAAAACGTAATGAATATTATAATTGATCACTTAAAAGGGGTAAGTAACTTGCTGTAACACTAACACTGCAGAAAATCTTTACAATTTCATTCTAATTGTAAATAACTTAAATTCACTTTGAAGTGGGAATAAGAGAAGTAAAACTATTAAAAGAAAATGAGTGTTATGGTCCCAATTTAGAAATATTTCATAACACTAACTACTCGTATTTAGGAATGAAAGTTGACACAGACTTTAGGTGAACTTAAGCTTTGCGATGAAGCAATAAATCTGACCATTAATTTTAAGTGCACTGCTTGTGTAATTTGCAAAATGCAATGACAATAATTTCAAAGTAGTAATAGATTAGTAGAAGAAATGGTGAACTATGGGACAGTGGATTAGGACAAAAACAGTAATTTAATAGATAATGTCCTCTACATAAACAAGTTTGGATACTGTAAAAAGACCTAATGGTACAAGTTCGCAAGACGACATCTTTTTTCTTTCTTTCTTTTTTGCCTTCTTGGGGGTGGCAGTGGGTGGTTAGGGCTAATTGAATGTGTTCAATTAACATTAGAGAAAAAGGTTCTGAAATTGTTCCATTTTATCATCGGTTACACTTCCAGTGCCTCATAATTTTGCCGTTAACAAACCACCTCGTAAGCCTTTAGGTTTAAATTAATGAATTTTACACGTTCGAATTCTTGGAGAAAACTATATTCAAATTTAGCGTCATTAAATTTTTATTATCGTTTAAAATTATGTTTGGAATGAAGCTCCATTATGGACCAAGCAAGAACAAGACACTTTTCTATGGTGATAATTATATGAAGCCAAAAATTTAACGAATGACAAAGTTGCTCAAATTCCTATCGGATAGAACAAGTTTGGCCTTTAACGTTATAGTCTCCTTTTGTTTCTAACATTGTTAACCCGATCATTAGACAAACTCAAATGGATAGCAGCGATAAAGAGATCATTGTGATTCAAATTGGTGACACAACCATTTAATTTGCGTACTTTTAACCACTCCACTGTCTCTAAGCAAAAGTTATACTAACAGTTTTTTTTTTCTTCTTTTTTCTTTTTTAAATTCCTTGAGTCGTTCTTATATTATACTAGTCTTCTTTTGCCTCGTTCCTTGAGTCATTCTTATATTATATAGCTACAGACATTTACTTGGAAGAGAAACAAAACCCATTAGCCTACTTTGAGTTCATAGTTTCACACCCAATATCTTTTCCTTTCGAACATTGTATGTCTTTCTTCGTACAACTTCACAGAATTGGACCTGATTGTGACCCACTTTTCTTTAAATATAATAAAAATATGGTTAATTTTGAGTTAGACTGCTCTAATGACATAAAGTGTTAAGAGTAAGTCCACTGTCGGTGGTTCCTTTTCACCCTTTCCCACATTAATGTTTTATTAATATGGACACAAGTACGTAGACGATGAAACTGAATAACTATATGTCCGCCACCAAAAGTTAAAAGGAGGAAAAGGTGAAATTTTTCTTAAAAGGTAGACAAGGTTATCAATTTAAGGTGGACTACAATTGAGTTGTGTAAAAAAAACAAAAGGAGGGCGGGGGCGGGAGTGGGGAAAGGGTCTACTTGTTTAAATAAAAGAAAAAACTTATCGAGTCTTATAAGCTAAGTTACCCAAGAGGCCAAGACCAATACTTTGACTTCAGAATGATCCATGTTGGGTCATTTTTATCACTGGGCATCTAGATATCTAGATGACTACGAAATGTTGGGATCGAAACAACATATACTATTAGAAATTCAGAAAAATTCGTCTATAAAAGTCAACCAAAGCAGATCGATAATGGCCAATAACCGTTCAAAACGCGAGCATCAATGCGTGGTCAGTATCTTGAAGGTCGGAAGAACATACAGACCAAAGTCGGTAGAAAATTACCGACCAACATTGGTCGGTATGCTCTACACAACAATTTAATTAACTTACCGACTAACATTGGTCGGAATGTTATTTTAATAATTTAATTTTACCGATCAAACTTGGTCGGTGTATTAAATTTATAAATTTTGCTTTCCAACCTATTTTGGTCGGTATTGGAAAATATTTTTTTTGATAAATAATTAAAATTTAAAAATAGCGACCAATATTGGTCGGTAAACTAGACAGGGCAGGCAACTTACCGACCAACTTTGGACGGTAATGTTGAATTTCTGGAAAATAAATGTGCATTAACCGACTAACATTGGTCTGTAATTTGTAATTTTAATTTTTTTTATTAGATACCGACCAAGATTGGTCGGTTTTTTGGGATTAATTTTGGCAGAAAATGCCTGTTTTGGTAGTTGCACCACCTGTCAAATAAAAACAGCATACTAATACCCCCAATTCACATCTATTAACCACCAATTCACCACATACAACCCCTAATTCACCACAAATTCAACCAAATATCCAATAACAACAACAACAACCAAACATCCAACAACAACAACAACAACCAAACATCCAATTAATACTTTAAAACTATCAAATTAGTTCAATTAAACATCACAATCCAAAACCAAGCAAAAACTAAGTAATTACAATAAGTTCAAAATTGTTCAATCTAATTCAAAACTAGTTCTATTAGTCTAGTTCAAACTATATCAAAGTATTGGTCAAGGGGTGTTTTCTACAACATCATCATCATCTGATGAACTTCTATCCACAATAGGTATAGAGAACAGTCTTGTGGAGGACGGGAAGAACGATCACGGGGAGGACGGAAGGAACAATCACGGGGAGGACGGAAGGAACGATCACGTGGAGGCCGAGCCTCCGGCGATGACTCACGAGACCGGGGCAACGGAAAAGCTCCAGTAGAAAAGAGAGTTCTAATCTGAGCTTGCATACCAAGGAATTGAGATATTTCCATAAGTATTACAACTACTTAATATATTCTACAATTATAAATTAATTAAATTATTTTTAGTTTTAAGATAATTAATATTTAATAATTACACCCAAAAGGTTCAACAATTATCTCTAAAAGTTTAATTCACATAAAAAAGTTTCAACCATTACCCCTAAAAGTTCAATTCATATCCTAAAAGTTCAATTCATATCCTAAAAGTTCAACCCATATCCTAAATAATTCAATTAATACCCTAAACAATTCAATTCCCCCTAAAAATTCAATTCAAACACTAAAAGTTCAATTCAAAGTTAAATATTCAATTCCTAACAAAACTACTCAGTGTCACACCTCTTTTTTCCCAAGGGATAGGGAGTTTTTTCAATTAAAGTGACATTATTCGAAATGAGATTATTTATTTAATTTAGAGTCGCCACTTGAAATAACTTTTATGGTGTCACACCTCCTTAACCTCTCTTTTTGTTCAAATTTAGAGAACGAATCAAAAAGTTTTTCTTTACTTTTCTATTTTTATGATATGGATATTATTTTGATAATAGTTTACGTGCTTTTAGTATATTATGAGTAGCTAAAATTTTTGTCTAGGGTTATAATGAAACCAGTTATTGGGTGAATTGTTTGGCGGTGTTTATCCATAACTGAGTCGTTTTTAGAATCTATTTATTCAACTATATTTTGTTTGTAGTTAGTTGGAGGGCCCTCCATTGAATATGCTATTATATCTTGTTTTGCTTTAAAAATATTATAAGATTAGTTTATTGTTGAATAGCATCACTTCTGAATAATTATAAGATTCGATGATTTAAATGTGAAATTAAAGATAATGAAGTTTTAGCACGATCTTTGTGAGTCGTTTAAATGGCTAGCTGAAATTGGCTGGAGAGAATATTTTAGAAAATTACTACTTTTGTTAAAGAGTTAATTAAGATAATGAAAGAACTCATGGATGATAGTGAAAGCGTAAAGGGATTCATTTCGATAATTAGGAAAATCACTACTCTAGGTGTTTTACTCTTAAATACACATCTATCTCTTTAGTTGATATTTTTATTATCTTATTAGTTAATTAGTTTAAAATAAAAATTATAACTTGAAAATTGTTTGAACCTTTTTTTTTAAAGTGATATTCAATAGTTATAAAGGTTAGTTCTCTGAGGGGTCTTTGGTCCGCGAGATAAGGTGGGATAAGGTGTGAGATTAAATTTATATCATGTTTGGTTGATGGTATAAATTTATTTCAGGATAAATTTATACCGTCAACCAAACAAGGTATAAATTTAATCCCAATCCTAATACAAAATATTACATCTTATCCCATCAAATTTGGGATTGTATTATCCCACTTCCCATGTGGGATAAATTAGTCTGCGTACCAAACAACTCCTGAGGGATTGACTTTGGATTCATGAACGAGGCTATACATACAGCGACAACTTAATCCTTTCTAAAGCTTGAGTGGGGCGTGATCACCATCAACTTCTACCCCTACAAATACCCAGAGGCAGAGTCAGAATTTCAAACTTATGGGTTGGGATTTTAATCGTTTTAAATTACTAGATTCTAAATAATAATTTATACAAATTGAATGAATTTTTGTAAGACAAATATAGTGTTTGAACCAAAGCTACTGGGTTCGACCAAAGCCGTTTTCGGAACTTTAACTCCGCCCTTGCAAATACCTTACTCTCCCATCTCATGAGATGTGATGGGAATCTCAATCGAGAAAATGACAAAAATGGTATAGCGATTGCATGGGTCAAACTCTGTCTTTAGAATACTTAAGTCAAAATGGTATTGGTGAAACCTTCCCATGCCGTCACGTGTCGAAGTGATCTAAGAAACAGTGAAGGTCGTGGTCAAAGAGTCAGCAAGGGCTGAAGCCGAGGAGTCATCAAGTATCGAGGCCGAGGCCGAGGTCGAGTACCTTTGACAGAGTTATAACGGCTAGTTTCAAGATAGGACATTAAAGAGAATGTTCTAGTGAATATTCTCTGAACTTGTACTATAAGGGTTTCTAAGAGCATGTTCCCTATAAATAGAAAGAGCCACAACGATGGGGGACATGAGATATTCATTTTGTAAAATACACTTTGACTTTAAAGGGATAATCTGGACTTATTGCAAGCTTACAAAAATGACCTTTTCACTAAGATTCCTGTCCACATTTTTTCACTAGATCAGAAAATAACTCGGAGATTCAAAGGTTTATCCATCATTCATCATTGTCAGAAAGAACATCCATTGATTTTATTCTTTCTCGGGTGACTCATTCGTTCTATTTACATAAATGTCATTTATTGCTATTCATCACTATTTAATGCTACATTACATTTGTTTGGGTTCTTAAGTATTGATTATTGTACAACGTCACAGCTTTTGGAATAGATCTACATGTTATTTATGACATCACCGAGAATTCATCTTTAAAAGATTATTATTAGTCAAAATTAACCCTCATTTGTATAAATTTAATTAATTGAATCAAGATCATTGATTACCACTACTCTAACAATCAGCGATTAAGCGAAATCACTGATAGACTATGTTGATTGAATTTGAATATAAAGACATATGGAACTGCGATTATAATAAGGAAATGAAAGAATAGTAAACAACATGAAGAAGAGGAAATGAGAACAACAAAGATAGAATGGGTATGAGGAGCAACAGACAAAATTTCCCCCCAGAGTAGCCTATCCACTATCTCAGCACCTTCCAACAAACTGATTCTCTTCCCAAACCCAACAATGTTTTGAGAACAGTCCAAATTTGAGTCTGCAACATAGAGTAGCCTCACTACTCACTAGTATTCATCGCATAAATGACACCAGGTAGTCATTTTACAGGGCTGCTATTTAGGAATTAGCTAATGCGTTTTGAATTTTAGTTTTTAGGTTTAATTCAGAATAAAAATATTTTTAATTATCACGAAATTAAGATTTTTAGTTTAAAATCTCAAGACAAAATAAGTACTGGCTAATCTCTAAATAGCATCCCTGAGAATGACTATTTGTGCACTTGCCCCAGTATTCATCTGACGAGCCCTGGCCCATCCAGAAATTTCAGTGTTTTGTTGGATTGGGCCCAAATCGTATTTAGGCCCCAATATCAAAAAAAAAAAAAAAATTAAAGAAAAGCACGGACAACATGTGCATTTCTAGGTTTTCGACTTTCTTTTTTCAGATATTTTAAAAGTAAAGTTGGCCTGTGAATAAAGAAACAGAGGGCTTTACTTGAGCTTGAACTCTAAACTTAGGTGGTGGTGTCGGACCAAAGTCATAACAATTAGACTGCTATCTCCAGTTCCAGTTTATAACTTTTGTTTAAAAGGCTATGCCATGAAAAGTTTAAAACTAGTGTGATATTAATCTGTGATGTAGTATTGCTTTAAAGAAAAGGTAATCACTGAACGGACCACAAAGCCTATTTAGTGGGAAGAGTTATAATTGCTGGTTGGTTGGTTGAATTGAAAAAATAAACAAATCAATAGCTTGAATTGAAAGAGTCAAAACTATATATATTTTCTAGTGTAAAGTCAAGTATATTTCTTATAAACAAAATTTAATGGTTAGAAGTTATATAAAAGTATTAGGAATCACTACTTTCATAACTAAAGTATCTATAATATGGTTTGAAAAAAATACTTGACTTGCTAAGTAGGAATAATAAAATGTAAATTCGATGTATATACCTTAACTAATAGACAATGTATACTTCTGTTACTCTAATAACATTTTTATGAGTAATCACGCAAATACCATCAAATCCATGGTTATAGAATTTAAGCTTTTTTATGGTTATGTAATAACAAAATTACAACGGGTTTACAATATTTTTTCTAGTATTAACTGATTTACAACATCATATAATATAATTTAAGAACAACGGAAACAAACATAGTATTAATAAAAGTAATACAATAATGAATCACGTGTTAAGGATACAGTAGACATGCCCTAGATCCAATCTACTATTTGATGATTTGAACATATTTTGATGAACGTTATTTCACTTAAAATATATATGGCAATTGATATTCTTTTATTATTATTATTATTATTATTATTATTATTATTATTAATTTCTTGATTAATATGATAAGGTCCTTGATTAAATTTTGAGACTTGTCATCATGATGGAGATCATGATAGTGAGAGTAAAGTTTTTTATAATTTAATCTAAATTTGTTCTTGATCGTAGGATTATTAATTTGGACATTAGTAATACGGTTAGATCAATATTTATGTGATCGTACTTATTGGATAAAGATTAGTTGATCTCATTAACTAAATCACATAGATAGATGATGCATATAGAGATATGCTCAGTGAGCCGACTCATTGGATAATTCCTAATGGTTAGAATTACCATAAACTGTCAATGTGATATTCTCTTGAAGAATGTGATATAAGAGCTTCCTTTGACCTGGGATTATTGTCACGACCCGGCCAGTCGTCTCATGAGTTACCGCTCCGTTTTCTCCATTTCTACCTTATTATGCTTCGTTATCCGTATTTTATGTAATCACGTTGAATAGTTTGCATTCGGAGTAGATGTGCTAAGAAATGAGACACTTAGTCTCTTTCAAGAAGGTTTAAGTTGTAAAAGTCAACCGGATGTTGACTTATGAGTTAGAGGGCTCGGATGTGAGTTCCGACAGTTCGGTTAGTTTTGGGAGATGATTTATGACGTAGGAGTGTGATCGGAATTAGTTTTGGAAGTCCCGTGTAGAACAGGCTTGAATTGGTGAAGTTAGAATTTTTGGCGATTTCCGGTTGATATTCGAGATTTTGATCCGAGGGTCGGAATGGAATTCCGAAAGTTGCTGTAGCTTCGATATGTCATTTAGGACTTGTGTGCAAAATTTCAGGTCATTCGGACGTGATTTGGTTGGGTTTAGATCAAAAGAGCGATTTAGAAGATTTTGGAATCCTTAGGCTTGAATCCAACGCGAATTTGGTATTGAGAGGTTGTTTCGAGCGTTGTGAAGGTTGGAACAAGTTGGAGTAATGTTATGGGATAGGTTGGCATGTTTGGTTGAGGTTCCAGTGGCCTCGGGTGGTTAAACGGACCATTTCATCGTTGGAAAGAATAAATCTGCAGAAAAACCAGAGTCAAAATGCGGCCGCATTTCTCAAATGCGGACCGCATATCTCTCAAAGAGATCGCAAACCCAGGCAGATTTCTGGGCAAAGTTCATGTCTGAAATGTTCTGGGCAAAAATTTAACGACAAGAATACGGTAGAGAATGCGATCGCACTCTCGAAATGCGGACCGCAAACCATGCCTCACACTGAATTTGCGGTGAAGGCTAGGGTTACCTTTGGGATGGTTGCGTCAAATATGCAGACCGCATATCTGTTGCATCGCATTTTAACCCGACTAGTGCATTTTGTCTCGATTTTTGACCCCTTTATAAATAGAAATCAGTGCCCATTTGCCATGCAAAACCCATTTTCGTTATCAACTAAGAGAAACACCTCCAAAACACCCTAAATCACAGCAAAATCAGCCTTGAGAACATATCCAAAGGAGACCTTCTTGGACAAATTCTTGAAAGAGGGGACTTTGGCCATCCTAAACATAATTGGAGCTATAGAGCTCGGATTACAACTAATCTTGAAGGGATTTTTGGGAGATTTTCAAGGGAAACGTCGGGGTAAGTGTTCCTAACTCAATCTTGGTCAAATTACCCAAATCTATTGCTATTCTAGTTTGTAATTGGTGATTTAAGTTGAAAAATTTGCGGAAAACCCTTAAGCTTAGATTTTAAGACTTGGAGGTCGAACCGATGTCGGAATTTGATAAATTTCGTATGGTTGAACTCGTGAGGAGATAAGGAACCCGTTGAGGTGAAAATTACTGAATTTCGAGAAGTGGGCCCAGGGCTCGGGTTTTGCTAACTTCGGGATTTCTTAGTATTTTCGATTGTTTTCGCTTGGGCTTCGTCCCCACAATATATTGTGATGTATTTGTTCTGAATTTGGATAGATTCGACGCACGTGGAGGCCAATTCGAAGGGCAAAGACGTCGCAGGCTAAGGATTTCGCTGGTTCGAGGTGAGTAGTGATTGTAAATGATGCTCTGAGGGTTTGAAACCCCGGATTTGCACATCGTAGTGCTATATTGAGGTGAGGCACGCGCTCGATGATGAGCGTGGGGTCGTTTACTACTGGGGATTGTGACTTGGTCCGTCCCGATTGATGATTTTACTACATATTTGATTGAAACTTATTTGATATCATCATGATTTGGGCTGATTGCCATATTTGGGCTTCGTGCCGGTTATTTGAACCCTTCGGGGGTATTTATCACTGTTTCCTCACTGTTTTGATTCATTACTTGAACACAGTCATGTTGTTTTCCACTGTTTTACCACTCAGTCACTTTTACTTAGTTTTGAGATTTAAATGACATTTTAAATATGATGTAAATGAGATCGGGTGGCACGCCGCCACAAGATATGATATAAATGAGATCGGGTGGCATGCCGCCACGAGATATGATGTAAATGGGATCGGGCGGCACGCCGCCACGAGATATGATGTAGCGCTTGGCCCGTAAGGGGCCCCTCCCGGAGTCTGTACACCCCCAGTGAGCGCAGGGTACCCATTGTGATGTGATATATAGCCCGAGGGGCTGATACTGTACCATGTGATATGCCCGAGGGGCTGATACTGTTTTATGATATTGCCCGAGGGGCGTGTTTGTTTTTAAAAGGATACTAAGCCCGAGGGGCGGTTTTAAATATTTTCTTTTACTTCACGTCATCTACTTGAAAGACTCACATATTTCACCGGTTGAAAGGAGTTTCTACTTGATTCTCACCGATTTATTATTTTAATGATGTTTTATTGCTTCAATATGGATTGCCTTGTGCTTGTGTGTGGTTTCTGCTTTCCGCCATTATTTATAATTATTACTCACTGAGTTGGAAGTACTCACATTACTCCCTGCACCATGTGTGCAGATTCAGGCATTATTGATTCCGCTCCGAGGCATTGACTACGACTGTCAGAGCGGTGATTCAGAGACTACGAGGTAGCTGTTGGCGTCCGCAGCCCCGTATCTCTTTTATCTTGTTGTTTCCACTTTTTTTCAAACAATTGTGCCAGAGATATTGTAATAGTAATCTTATAATTAGGATTTCATTAGTTGCTCATGACATTGTGACACCCCGATTTGGGCTGTTGTCGGGATGGTTAGCTATGTTTTCGCAATTTACTGTTATTAAAATATGTAAGTACTGTCTTAACTGCTTAAATCGAGTTATAGTTCGAATTGGTTGGCCTTGTCTTCACGAGAGGCCCATCACGATCGGGTTTGGGATTCGGGTCGTGACAAGTTGGTATCAAAGCCTAGGTTACATAGGTCTCACGAATCATGAGCGGGTTTAGTAGAGTCTCGCGGATCGGTACGGAGACGTCTGTACTTATCTTCGAGAGGCTACAGAACCTTTTTAGGAAAACTCCATATATTTGAAATTCTTGTCGTGCGAACTTGTTGATCCGAGCACTGAAACTTCTGTTATCCTATTCTCTTACAGATGGTGAGGACACGAGATACCGGACGAGGTGGACGACCACCAATGCCACCCACTGAAGCCACCAGAGGCCGCGGACACGGTCGTGGTCGTGGCAGAGGCAGAACAGCTAGGGTAGCACCTGTTGACCCGCCAGTTGCCCCAGCTAAGGATTAGGCTCCAGTAGCACCGGCTCAGGCACCGGCTGTACCTATTGTGATTCCAGGTCTTCAGGAGACCTTGGTCCAGATCTTATCAGTTTGCACTGGCCTGGCTCAGGCGGTTACAGCCACCACAGCCGCAACTACTTCACAGGAGGGGGGAGCAATCAGACCCCTGTTGCCCGTACACCTGAGCAGGTAGTGCAGGGACTTCAGATGCCGGGGGCACCTCCAGCCCAGGAATTTATAGTACCAGTCATGCCAGATGATGAGCAGCGTCGTCTTGAGAGGTTTAGCAGACTCCAGCCTCCGTTATTCAGTGGTGCTGAGGGCGAGGATGCCCAGGGTTTTCTTGACAAGTGTCAGCGAATGCTCCGGACAGCCGGGATTCTTGAGTCTAGTGGTGTGGAATTTACCACATTTCAGTTTACGGGAGCTGCCTTTAATTGGTGGGAGGCGTATGAGAGGCGTAGGCCGGTTGATGCAGCGCCCCTTACTTGGCAACAGTTCTCCGCTCTTTTCTTGGAGAAGTATGTGCCGCAGTCCCGTAGAGAGGAGCTGCGTAGACAGTTTGAATGGTTGCGACAGGGGGATATGACTGTGTCACAGTATGAGTCGAGGTTTTCTGAGTTGGCTAGACATGCTGTCTGGATGGTTCCGACTGATCGTGAAAGGATCAGGAGGTTTGTGGATGGCCTTAACTATCATCTCCGTATTCTCATGACTAGGGAGAGAGTATTGGGTGCTACTTTCGAGGAGGTGGATGATATAGCTCGCGAGATTGAGACGGTTCGCCGTCAGGAGCGAGAGGAGAGGGAGGCCAAGAGGCCTCGAGGATCGGGTAGTTGCCGTGGTGCTCCTTCGAGGGGCTAGTTTCAGCATGGTAGAGGTAGTTCCTTCAGGCCTGCTCAGCCAGCCCATCCAGAATACCGTGGGGCATCTGCAGGTCGTGGTTATCATGGGTTGCAGTAGGGCCAATCATCACTCAGCGCCCTTCCGGCTCGTGCTCCGTCAGCCCAGGGTCCTTCTATGCCGAGTGCACCTGCTAGACACTCCGGTGCGAGAGGTTCCCTTCATTCCTCTTTTCCAGCACCAGGGAGTTGTTATGATTCTGGCGAGATGGGCAACATGTGGAGGCAGTGTCCTTATCGTGGTGCTAGATCATCCTAGCAGAGGGGTCAGCCCTCGACTTCTACTCCAGTTACTTTACCACCCGCGCAGCCAGCTAGGGGTGGAGGTCAGGCAGCCAGGGGTCGCCCAGAGGGGGAGGTCGATCAGGTGGTGGCTAGGCTCGATTCTATGCTATTCCAGGCAAAACAGATACCAGTGCTTCAGATGCCGTCATTACAGGTGTTGTTTCAGTCTGCCACAAGGATGCATCTGTATTATTTGATCCCGGTTCCACCTATTCATATGTGTCCTCATATTTTTCTCAATATTTGGGTATGCCCCGGGAGTTTCTTGCTTTACCTGTTCATGTGTCTACCCCGGTGGGCGATACTGTTGTTGTAGACCCTTTGTGTCGGTCATGTGTAGTAACTATTGGGGGTCTGGATACACGAGTGGACCTATTGCTATT
>MCJB01044927.1:0-53885 GCA_002018475.1 Nicotiana obtusifolia | reverse complement strand
AAAAACCCATGCTCTTCTTCATCTTCTCTAACCAAAATCATCATTTTCAAACTCTGATTCAAACCACAACCATTCTTTACAAACTCACAAACCCCAACAAGTGCAACAAATACACGAAAATACAACAAAACAAACAACATTCAACAAAAACCCATGCTCTTCTTCATCTTCTCTAACCAAAACCATCATTTTCAAACTCTGATTCAAAACCCTAAAATTTTTTAACCAACTGAAAAAATATTTACCTGAGTATTTGCTGAGAAGGAACAACTGAGCAGAGAGAGAGAGAGAGAGAGAGAGAGAGAGAGAACTGAGCAGCAACAAGAACGATCGAGAGAGAGGAACGAGCAGCGGTGGTCGCCGGTTCGGAGAGGAGACATAGAGACGGATGGAAACCGAGATGAGAGAAGAGGAATGGAAATTGTTGGGGTTTTTTTTGTGATTCTGAAATACTGAAATAAAATCTTAATAAAAGGGGCCATTTTAACTGATGGGCTTTTGTGTAATATTTAAGAGATTATAAGTTTTACAAATTATAATTCAGCCTCAAATTAAGCTAATCAGATTTTTTAAAACAGATTTTGACTTACCAGTCAAAATTGTCACCATTTCTAATTAGGTGACTTTTTTGTCACCACAACTTAAATCTTCCTAAAGAGTTGCGGTGGAGATTTAGGTACTTTTTCATTGTAAAGGAAAGCTTTTAGATTCGAGCCCCGGTTATGAACTTACTTTTGTTGGTTTATCTCATGTGAATCTAGTCGGGTTCCAAAGCAATTATTGGACATTGAATGGGGAAAAAAAGAGAAATTGAGAGGAGCCAAATCCCAATTTTAGTGTTCCCAAAGAACAATGTTAGTGCAGCCAAACGAGCCCTAATAATTAGCATCATTCCACATTTGCCCCCGTTTGATTGTTGAATGACCTTCTTGTTCTACTCGCCCGTCCCTTCCCCAATCTCTGCTTTTCTCTTCCAAGCACGAGCAGCCATTGGAGACTCAATTGTCTATGTCCGATCAAAGATTACGATCGACCTTAATTGAATGCTAAGAAAACAGAAATAAAGAAAAGGTATTCTACGAGTTCTTCAATATGATGACGCGATCGTCTTCTGGTCAAATCAACATCGCGGCTCGTACGAAGAAACTCGATGTAGATAATCGAATCTCTCTGAGAATCTACTATCGGATCGCTGATAATGTCCTCAGACAGGTCTTCCTTTTTCTATTACCTACTTTATGAATTTGTATCCTTATTTGCATTTTTTTGAATCGTGAACTAAGTTAGTGAATTTTAGATCGCCTGTCCAAGGATCAAAGTTTTTATCATTGAATGCACAGCTCTTAAGCTGGAAACATGAATTACTGACGTCTCCACTCAACGTATATTTGGTTTATAGACATACTGAAAATTATTGGCGGCTGTAGGGTTTTCATTTGAGAACTACTGGTAGATTTTTGTTATTGTTGTCGTTGTTATAATTATCATTGTATTGAATTTCTTGAAATTATTTATCATATCCTTAATTGGAAATTAGTAGTGAGCAGAATGCCATACTTTAGAAACAAATCGTTTTAGTCTCTAGGATTATCACTACCAAGAGTTCACCATTGACTTCTACCCTGTTTATAATGTTTTCTAGCTAAAATAAATAATTGGTGAACCAAAAAATGGAATGTTAATTTTAGGTGGTTGGATGGTTCATGTTTTGTTGAAAACTTGAAATAGACTAAATAGAGCAAATGAAGCTCTTCCACTTTGATGTTAGTTAGGCAACGCGTGCTCATTTCTTAGGTCAGGTACATAGGTCCAATGCTGGCTTTGTATCAAGGTTATATTTCTTGGGTTTGTTCTGACCCTATTCCAAGTCAAATAGCACATGGGACTCCCTTACTCTATTTATACTCTTGTTTGGTATAGATTCGATTCCTAAATTTACTGCACAGTACAGAGGAATCGGCAATCATGGATGTCATAATGTTGCTTGAGTGCTAAACTGATGCACTAGCTAGTTTTAAGCTGGGATATTGGTATTCGGTGACATTGCCATATTATTGAAGTCGCTATATCTCCTTAAGATAATTGCTTATACTGTTTCCAATAACTATCACATCTGTCTGCTGCTTGCTGCTTTCTTGATCTGAGAAACTCTTGCTAGAAATGCATACCGTTATAGAAATATAGTTTGCTATCCCTTGTTATTACTCTAGAGCCTCTTCTTTGCATTCTTCATATTTCTCAACCATTGCATGGTACTTGTTTGGCGGTGCACTTTTGTCTGTTGTACTTATGTTTTGATATGCCAATGATTAGTAACTTTTAAGACATTTTATGACTCTTGTCGTCCATCAAATATCTTTCTATACTAAAGTGCTTTGCTATTAGGTAATTGTTTATATAGTAACTTTCTGTTTGAATCCAAGTTCCTCTTTATTCTCTAGACTGATACAGGAAATGATATATTTTCCATATTGTAGGCTGACATTTTCCGCGCAGAGGGAGACGTCATAGATTTATATGTCATGCTTCTTAGATTCTCAAGGTGAGAAGGGAAGTAGAATGACCGAAAGCTATATTTTGTTTCAGGTTAATGTCAGAAGCTTGCACTGAGCTTTATTATTCGTTATGCTTAATTTCTGATGTGCATTTGAAATGTTAGAAGCACTCCCTTATTTCAAGCTTTGAGTAGCCAAACCCTTTTTCTTTTTACTACAGAGTTGACCAAGCTGCCCTGTTGGATAATAGTATTATTTCCTAAGAAACAAATTTGTTAATTGCGGATGCCTCAAAGAATTTTTTTTTCCTAATCACTTGCTAACTTAAGGTACAGAGAAGCATACAAAACATTGTTGTCAAAGGCGCGCTTAAAGCGCTCTTAAGCCCTGAAGCGAGGCTCAAAACATGTTGAGCGCTTCGCCTCACTTTGTGTGCGCTTTAGTGTCGCATCTAGGCTTTAAGACATACTTTTCCTTGCCAACGAGTATAATCCTGAAAAGGCGACATTAAACAATTGATATTTCACTTTCTCGTAAATATTTTTCAATTTCTTTGTCCATATATTTGTTATTCATGCTTATAATTATTAGTCTTGGACTACATATACATATTTTTACTTTTTCTCCAGTTGCGCCTTTTTCATTAAAGCCCACGCTTTATTTGCGCTTTGCGCTTAAAGCTCCAATGGACCTTAGAGCTTTTTTGCGCTTTTCGCCTTTGATAACACTGATACAAAAATACTTTATCTAAATGAGTTTTCCAAAACTTGCTCTTATTAACCACGTTTGTTAAAAATGAGTTTTAAAAGTTTGTTAGTACTATTTGAACTTTTTTATTCGTTTTGAATTCACATTCTTATCCAGTGAGCTAGTAAGTTAATTTATGTGGAGAAAGAGATTTTGTCTACTTAAAACTTTGAAATGTGGGAGGTTTTCCAATTCAAACTAAAGATGGGTTACGTCTGATAGAGTAACCTCAAGTTAGGGCATTGTAGTTAACCCTAAGTTTTAAGGCTATTTTCTATTTAAACTAGAGCCTCAATTGAATTACAAAGTGATTCCGATGATTTGGATGTCCTAAATACTTTCTGAACCTCTGAAGTTTGCATTTAAATTGCTGTTTTTTCTGTTTAAGTTTGGTCTCTGAGACATTACCATGCCATCGAGATTATCGAGCATCACTGCAGAGCAACAAAATTTATCTAAAAAAGGTAGACATTCGATTCTGTCCACAGTGTTCATGTGTAACCGTTCACTTAATCTGACTTTTTGTGTCTGATCTCAAGAGATTACTAAATGCTGTGGCTGAGCTTGAGCAACTGAAGCCAATAGTTCAACAGAAACTCGAGGAGCTAAATAGAAAAAGCACATATCAAGTGAATAAGGGGAACAATCATCATCAAAATAATCTTTTAGGATTCTCAGGAGAGTTTTATCCAGCCAATAAGCAAAACCCTAAGGCTTATGGAACAACTAAGGTATGCATCACGTACATGCTATTTATTAGGTGTCATTTTGTTCAAGCTTTCCTGTTTGGCTGCCTTGGATTTGGTCGTGATGTGTGCATATTTGGTTTGAGGGTTCTATTTGTCTTTCAAATTTTCTTGAAAGTGTATCGATTTCCAGTGTGGAGTGCTCCAGAAATCAAGAGATGCATTTGGAATTGTTAAGAAACTGTTTGTTTTAAGCTTACCAAAGTGATACGCAATTCCACTAAGGTGTCTATTTAGAGAAAATTCCACTAAGGGGCTTGCTAGAAACAAAGCTTTTAAGTTTTGGGAAAAGTTTGGTGCATCATAGCCATAGGTTGTTTCATCTTCCTTAAAGTTGAAAATGTGTGGTGTGTTAAATTGCCTAGAATATTTTATTTAAGATAATGTAGAAGGTGGTGAACAAAACAGTGAAACACTAGATTCATGGGTCTGAATTGGACCTTGTAGTTTCAATTCTACAGTTATTCCATTGCTTTGTTTTAAAGATGCTTCATAACCATCGATACCATGGTCCATACAGACGAGGTGTTTGATTGTACAGCTTGGTTAATGGTCTGTTCTGATGGACGTTGTCTCCGCATCTCACAGGTAGTAGCACCAGTTGTTCGAGATTTTGTGTCTCAAGTCCCAAGAACCCAGCAGTTTTTGCTTGTGAAGCCAGTAAATGAGCAGATGCGCCATTTGTAAGTTTCTCCAATAAGGACTAATCTGTAGTTTATCTCTAGATGCAATGTGCCTGATCAAGGCACTTCAATTGCATGGAGTAGTTGCTTAATTGTGGCCCTAGTCTGCGGCTCTCACTAAATTTGAATATTGCACGTGGAATCTCTTCATTTTACAATGCTTATAAATGAACCATCCGCAGATTTTAGTGTGAGATAGACGTCTTTGTAGCTGTTATTCCTTGGAAACTACAAATCATGATTTTCTTTTATTTTAATAAGGCCCTGGGTATCGAATAATAAAGATACATTTTGCATTGCCATGCTAGATAAAAACATTCCAGAAGTAATTGCATTAGGTTTAACTTGTCCATAAAAAGCAACAAACACAAATCAACACACTGAAAACATATAGTACAGCAGTTGCAAGTAAAATCTCTTCCTAGGCTGGCGTGGTGTGTTGATTAAAAACAATAGTGGACGAGGCAGAATGCATTAGTCAAGGTGAAAATGAGCTTACGTTTACTGGATGTTAGCTATTTGTTCAATGTTACTCTTCTTTATTTACTTATTTTTCTGTTTACTTTTCTAGGTCACTTAGTGTACCGCGACCAAAGGAAGAAACTCTGACCAGACATTCCATCCTGGGTCCAAATGGACTTCGAGGACAGTGGCAACCTCCAGCTAGTGACAGAGGGGTATGAAGGATGTTTTTGTGTTTTTAGCATAGTAAAATACAATTGTAGTCCTCAAGCTAGTGACAAGGGAGCATGAAGGATATTTTTTATAGTTTTCACATAGTAAAATACAGTTTTAATCGTCACAAGTGAGATCATGAAATTCTGACTCATAAACAAGACACAGTTGTCCTAGTCACATATTTCTTTTATGATTAATTCATTCTCATGCATCTATGCGACCAAATTTCTGGCACAAGTTTGGCAACGCTTCAGAGACATGTAATGTTTCGTCAGAAAAGAAAATTTAGAGAAAAACCGCCCACCACCGCCACCTTCATCAATTCCTTCCTTCTGCCCCAGATAACTCAACACTTTTGCATCTCCTCACATTTCCAGCCTTTCTTCATCTTCCTTGTGCACTACCCACCTTCAATCTGTCCCTTCTGGTAGGGGTGAAGAGTTCTATTCCCCTATTATAATTTGTTTAAATTATCAGGAAAGATGGGCACCCTATACTGGAAGGCTGACCCAATGAAGATATATATATATGGATTGAGTGAATACTAGATTGGAGCAATTTACCGGGTTGATGACTCAAATTTGTGAATTTTCTGCCCTTGGAATTAACAGTGTTGATCCTTCAACCCTCTCAGTCATCCTAACATCAAAGGATGCACCATTAGAGGGGTTACCGCAAAAAAGAGCTAATATGACAATAGAGGTGGTAGCTCTGAATTCTCTTCGGTAGGACGTGGAACTACCAAAGCAGAGCAGGTTACAGGGGGGTTATCATGGCCGTCCTTTTCCTTCGTTAAATCTGGTTGGGAAGGGTTGTGCATCGAGCCATGTGCTCTTTGTGCTAAACAATTTGCCAGAGGCTACTATGCTTTCATCACACTCTTTTCCTCTATTTTAGTTCTCTGTTCTCTTTCTTCGTTATATGGTCTATGATCATAGGTAATTAGACTTAAATGAAGCCCTCTGGGGATGGGATAGCCATAGATTGGGAGTCGGGAGTCCTGACAAACAAACGTTTCCCAGGAATTGTAAGGACTATAATAGCCTGTTTGGCCAAGCTTCTCCAATCTTAGAAGCACTTTTTTTTTCAAAGTTGAAGTAAAAGTCAAGCTTTTGGAAGAAAAAAAAAGTACTTTTGATGACAAGCAGAAGCAGTTTTGGAGAAGCAGAAAAAGTAGCTTCTCTCCTAGAGCACTTTTTTGAAAAGCGCTTTTGAGAAAAATATACTTTCTTAGAAGTAGTTTTTAAAAGCTTGGCTAAACACTAATTGCTGCTCAGAAGTGCTTTTCAAATTAATTAGCCAAACATAAACTGCTTCTCACCGAAAGTACTTTTGAGAAAAAGCATTTCTCAAAATAAGCTGAATTTTGTACCTTGGCCAAAAATTGGGTAAGTCTAACTGTAGAAATACAACATCTGTTCTCAAATGCAGGTGTCTTATCCAAGTAATGTTGACTTCACTCCTGTTCTAATCCCCAGGTGAGGTTCTTAATTGTTGATTTATTTTCAACATGTTTTATGTGCAAATATAGCTTTTGCAAAACATATTTGTAATG
Source organism: Nicotiana obtusifolia (assembly GCA_002018475.1). Classification (NCBI taxonomy): domain Eukaryota; kingdom Viridiplantae; phylum Streptophyta; class Magnoliopsida; order Solanales; family Solanaceae; genus Nicotiana; species Nicotiana obtusifolia. The sequence continues at coordinate 46,981 of MCJB01044927.1, read as the reverse complement.
ACACATTTAGGGCTTTAATACAGTCCTGAGCTACTCACAGATAAATTTGTTTTTGGTATAAATTTATTCTGCCAGTGTGCTTACATTTGAGTTTTGAGTATACTTCCTTAATCCTTGAAGGGAAAACAGGCTCCTGCAGCCTCTAGAAAATGAATCCTTGGATAAAAAGGATGACGACAGTTCAGAATGTGGAAAACCATGTCTGGAATCTACATTACCGGTAGATAGTGACAAGCCAGTGCTTCGTCTTGAAGAACCTGCTTCATTGATTTCCTTTGATACAGAAGAAAGCCCTCTACAATCAGAAATCATTAGACAACCGTCTCCTCCACCTGTTCTTGCAGAGGTACAAGATTTGATGCCACCTGCATCATCTCCAGTCGATGAGGTGGAATGTGGATTGGTTAAATCATCACCTGATGGCCTAATCTGCTCTGAAGAACCATTGCAATTGCACATTGTGAGAGTTTTATACATTTTACTATTCAACATTTTGGTTGTCCAGTTCCTTATCACTTTTCCTTTTGTCTTATATTGTTGAATGCTTTTACCTATTTTCATTTTGTAGTCAACATCTCTGATGGATGCATTCATGAAGCTAGCCAAGTCCAATACTAACAAAAATCTGGAAACCTGTGGTGTTCTTGCTGGATCTCTTGTATGTCCCATTAACTCTTATCATTGTGTTTTCAGTTCCAATCTCTTTGTAGCTGTATCAGCATCCACACTGTTGCTTGTTTCAGAAAAACCGAAGATTTTATGTCACAGCTCTCATCATTCCCAAGCAGGAATCGACATCAGATTCGGTGAGTGAGAGTCCTTTATATTATTCATTACGAAAAAAAAGTGTACTGTTCTTTGGAAAGATTTCCTGGAAAGTATTCTGATCGAATTCTTTCTGAGCAGTGTCAAACTACAAATGAGGAGGAAATATTTGAAGTTCAAGATAAGCAATCACTGTTTCCCCTTGGGTGGATTCATGTAAGTGTATTTGTGAGGATCCCAGTCCTTGATAAATTACTTCTGAATTGTGCTATCATCTTAATATAAACTATTGTACCAGGTCAGCTTTCAGTTTCTGTGATCTGGTGAAGCTTGCCATGCTTCTGTAATAAAATATGTAGAAAGAACTATCAAGTAACTCAATTAGAACACCTAGCATACTCATTTTAGTTTATTGAGTTGTAACAGAGACATACTTTGTAATGTTGACGTGTACCTACTACAAGTTATTTTACATAATCTGTTCCAGTAACTTCATATGGTATTGTATCTCAAAAGAACCTTGAATAGTTTATACTCCATGATACAATTAAATTCAAGTAATGACTCTTTACTTTCCATTGTTTTACAGACACATCCAACGCAATCATGTTTCATGTCATCCATTGATGTTCATACCCAGTACTCATATCAGGTTTCTGTACTTGAATTCTTTACTTCCCCAACCAGGATATCTCTTCTTTGTCTATGAAGAAGGAAAATGTTGTATCTTATTTTTTTACCAATAAAAAGAAAAGATTGAGGCAAATGTTTACATGTCCTATTACACCTGGATTTATGTTTTGCCTATTTCATACCATTTTATTGTTGATGATATGACTTCATCCCTGATCCTAGATTCACTCATTTCCTTTACTACTGTTTAAACAGATCATGTTGCCTGAAGCTATTGCAATTGTAATGGCCCCAAGAGACAGTTCAAGGTAAAGTAGCCTCAATCTCTGGTGGAAGTAGATTTTGCTCTTCGTGTAATACCTTTTTTAGGTTAGTTTTGGTACATGGATGGAAGTGGGAAATGACAATCTCCCCTTCCATGCCTGGTTAATGTACATCTAACTAATCCATGGTATTCTAATCCTAGAACTCATGGAATATTCCGATTGACGAATCCGGGTGGTATGACAGTAATACGACAATGTCCGAGGCGTGGTTTTCATCCGCATGACCCCCCTCCTGATGGTAGCCCAATTTATAAGCATTGTACAGATGTCTATATGGATTCTAAATTGAAGTTCGACGTCATTGATCTTCGATGATTGCAATCATAGATTAATGATTTGCAGATGCATCTTTCATCACGATCCGTGTTTGTTTTGCCTTTGCAATGTTGTTTGGTCTACAAGATGTCAATACATAATCCGTGAATACTCAATTTGATAGTTGCTACCGGGCAGCTGTTGAAGCTGCAGCTTGTATGCAGGTAAAGGTTGTAAACGGTTCATGCCTGGCATTTTTCTCAAAAAGGTTCTTGCCTGGCATTCTTGCAGATATAATAGAACTGCATCATTGGATACATATAATATAAACAATCTTTGTAAATAGAAATTCTTTTTCAGGCATCATGTGTGTAAACTTGCAAAATATTGTCAACATATTGACATCTTAGTTGTAACTGTGCATCAGTTATCCTATGTACTTTGTGAATATAGTTCTGTTGGTTCTTGTCCTAGACTTTTACCGACAGGCTGTTTTTCTTTACATTTTAGGAAGGATTATCTTTTAGTTATCTATTTTGCATTACTCCATCCACAGCTTTATGGTGCTCAAATTCCAATGATCTCGTCCATGATGTTTCCTCCTGATTAATGTTGAAAGAAGTGGCCTTCAGGAAATCTGCAGTGACTTATTGGCTGCATTTGTTTGAGTCAGCTGTACTGGTCTGTATTATGTAGAATCTTTTTCTTTTTCCCTCAGTTTTTTCTGCATTTGTTCTCTTAGATCTAGTTTCCATTTTTATCTGAAGAGAGTTGGGGTTGAGTTTCAGTTTGTTTTGTTGTGTTGGGTAAACTGAGTGGTCCGTTGTTTTATTGTGGTTGAGGCAACCCAAGTTTTGGGGTTGGGCAAAGAAAGGCAGAATGTGGCGAAGCATGACCATTGAGGTGGAATCAGCCAATTTAGCTTGATCTCTCAATTCGTTCGAGTCTGGAATAACATGAATTTTCGCTCTGGTTATCTACCCTTGATTAGCTCTACTGGAGACTAAAAGTAGTTCCTTGATTTGACATACTTTTGTTTTGTTTATCTCTTTGATTGCAACAAGTAAGCACCGATTCTGGGGCCCTATTAGTAAAGGGTTGTGAATGCCAGGAATTGTGGCCAACGGGCCGAGGATTCTATGGCTTGGGAAGCCAAGAGGTGTATTCTTGGGCCTTAGTTGCAGATGTGGACAACTTGCTCACATGTCAAGTGTCAAATATGGTTCGTTTGTCAAAACCTTGAAACATGACAGAAGCTTTGTGGTGAACGAGGGCTGTCATTCATCGATGTATACCTCACGCCATGGCTGGTCCATCTGTTCTATGGATCTCGACTTCTCATCGTCCTCGCTTTCAAAGTTCATTTCCATGATTGCCTCTTAACAATTGAAAAAAAGAGGCTCGTTACCACGATTGACGTTTTCTAGCTAAAATGTTGTTAATATTTCTGCCTCGCTCTTTATTTTTTAAGAAGGAAGTAAGAAACAATGTTGGAGGGTTCGATACATCAGTACGAGCTCTTATTCTTATTACCCGTTGACCCAACCGTAACTTTTGTTCTGCTTGGCAATACAAGTAACAGAAAAACTATGCTGTTTTTATCTCCATCGGCTTCTATATAAAAAAGAAAAATTGAACAAGAAATGGTTCTTTTGTTATTTTGCTCCTACCTTTTCTATCACGCTGAGCAATGTATTGCTTCTTGCTAGAACCTTAAAAACTCAGTTTATATAAATCTAGATTTTGAGTATGGGAAAGAAATGAAAAAAAGACTGAATTCTCTCAGTTAAGCTTTTCTTCTCCCTTATATTGTTCTCTTTATTGCACCGAGTATTATCTATTGATTACGTTGGCAGTAATATTGTTGTATTCAATCTCGGTTCCTTTCAAATTAAAATCGAGTAAAATCCGTGAACGTCACTTCAATTTTAGAACTTTAGTTGACAATAGAAGCTAGTGAGGAAGCTGGGGATACAGCCTTTTTCGCTATGGTTCTGAACCTAGTATTTTTCATACTGAATATAATATATATGTGAAAAACTACTAAATTTTCGTCATGTAATAAATTTAAACTCTTGATTTTAAGATACAATATGTTCAGCACTAAAAATGTTAAATGTCGTACTCATTATATTAAAATCTCGAATCCGATTGTCTAGGACGTCTAACATTGAACTAGTTTTGGCTAAAATGACAACCACCTCTCTATGTTCTAGATGGAAGTGGTTGAAAAAAGGGAAATAATCATCTATACTTCCCAGCGTGAGACCAAATCAATGAATTGTTGCCGACCACAATGGCAAACTCTCACACTGTTTGCAGAAGAACTTTCAAAGCCAAACTACATGTATTCTTTGCTTAATATGTTGTTTTCATATGATTGTTGAGAAGAAAATGGACAGCATGTCTTCAGTAGCAGAATCAATCCAATATATCTGAAACTTTCAACACAACCTTTCAACTAATTCCAATTGAAATATACTAATGCTTATTCAGTCATATCAATCCACAATACTTCTATTATATTTTATATCCAAGGGAAGTAACAAAAGTCAAAGAGCAAAATTAAAGGTTTTCAAGTTCTTATTTTGGGGTGTCACTAACAGATAATGACATTTAATAGTATAGCGAGTGAACCAGTCTATTAACACAGGTACGATTTGGATAGCGCTAAGGGCAAGTAATTATTATTAAATGTTGTTTGACTTGACCTAAGCATTACCCAATAAATTCACCTTCCTCTAATAATGATTCTCATCACTTCTGTTGAGGCATGACACTGGTCATCATATAGAGCGTTGAAGTTAGGTTTGATGTCCCTGTAGAACTACGTATAATTAATTTTATCCGCAAGGAAAGTAATATATATAATTGGCAAATGTATCTTATTCAATTCCAAATACCCAATAGTGATAAAATTTACTTAATATTTATCTTAATAAAACTATGAAAAGTTGGTCAAGGTTCAATCGAAATGAATTATGCCTGGCGGCCAAGTTATGTTGTTAGCAATTACAAATCAATGATGGATGTTAGATTATCCAGTGAAAGGGGCCTATAATCAACAATTTTCGTCTGTTACTTGATCGTTTTTCAATAATTAAACACACTTAACCTAATTTTACAATCATGAATCTTCTTCTTCGTCTCTCTCTATTTAAACTTTTCATTTTTTATTTTCTATTTTCTATTTGTGTGGTGTGTGTTCAAAACATAGGACCTGCCTTGTTAAATGTAATTTACTGAGAATTCATTCATCTGAGCTGGTTGTCTAGAGACAGTCAAATAAGGAAAAAAATGAAAAAACACAAAAGAAGAAGAAGGAATAATTAAGTTGGTGGTTGAGTTAGCAGCCACCAAAAAGTCAAGAGAATTAAGAAGGGAGTTAATCACAACCTCCCTCTTCTACTAAAATGTTACCAAGATACACGCCATTTCTTGCCGTCACTTTTCCAAAAGTTGTAAAAACTAAGATTAGGGAAGGGAACGGGCATGTCGAGTTGGATATGAACGGATTGAAAATGAGAATTGCGAAAAACAAATAAAATAATTGATCCGATCCATATTAATACGAATAGAAAATGTGTTAGCCGGCGAATAATATAGATATCTATATTATCCATGATTTCTTGAATATAGTTACTTTTCGAAGGATTCCTAGTCTCCCAAATTTGATGAACCCTCAATTTAAATTTTTTCTAAGGTAAAAGTTAAACTTATTGGTTATCCATTTTTAAGTGGATAAAATCAATCTTATTCATATTAGACTTATTTTAAAAAAGTTATTATTCATTCATTTTTTAGTGAATAATATGAATAAATAAATAATTATTCTTTTATTCATTTTGCCACCCCTAAACAAGATTAAGGAAAACATGAGGGGATGAACAACAAGGAAGAAAATAGAGAATTAAAAACCCTAAACTAAAATGATTTAGCGCTTCCTACCTAAAGAACTACTTTCTCAGAGTTCTAAAGATAAAAAGATACTTAAGTGTAAAGAAACATTATTATTCAACAACATCCCTATTGACTGGATAAAAAATTGCTTGTGCTTCAAGATAGAAGCTAACATCTTGGCGATCGTAATCGAGTGGTAATAAAACCTTTATTTGGCATGTGGCAATTTACTCATCGTCCTTTTTGGCCCATGACTCAAACGTGTAGCGACAAAAGCAAGAAAATAATATAACATGTATGTTAGTATACGAACAGTATAAATGATCTAGTCTGTATGTTGCTCCAAAGTGTTGAAAAATCATTCCTAGAGTTTCAAAGTATAATTTGATATTATTGGACATTGTCATGTGTTCCATAATCTTGCTAAAAAATTTAAGTTATATTAGTGCAAATTATACCATTAATTCACTTATAAGGTCAATTGGGTGTAAATTTTTATAATAAATATTACTATATATAACCTGATAAAATTAGTAAGTTACTTACTTGCTATTAAATGTTAAAATAAATTAATAGTGTAAAAAATAATTTCTTACGTCAGAGTATATCACATGGGAATAAGACTGATTCATTGCTTCCTAAAAGGTAAAAAAGATTTTCTTTACCGTATAATTGGAAGGTTAACGCTTTGCACCTTTAACATTCTCAAGTCTGATCTTAGACTTGCAATTGATCTTTAAACTTTAAAGTCAGTGGTAGTAGTACTTATTTTTGAAACACAAAAGCCACCAGCCTCATCGATTAATACTCACTCCCTTCACTCTTACTTATCCCCTATATTAAAAAAATATTTTTCTTTCACAATACTAAATTAAAAAAATAATAATATTTTTTTCTTGTTTTACTCGTATTATTAATTGATCATTCCACAAATTATTTCTCAAGACTTTAGAAAATACTATTATTAGTATGAATAAAATTATAAAATAAATAGTTTATTTATTTTTTGTTAGGGGAGTGTAAAGTCAAAAATAAAACATAATGCAGGGATTAGTAATGTAGGTATTAGTAATGCAAAGATTGTAGTGCTAAAATTATTTTTTATCAAGTGTTTGGTTCATTGTATTAAAAATTAACTATGCAATGTATAATCTAAGCTTGTGTTTGGTATAAAACTGTACAAAATCTTCTTTACAATTATACCCTTGAATATTCTTCTTTCTGTATATAAAGAAATTTAGGAAAAGGGTTTGAGGGGCGGTTTAGCTAAGCCGCCTTGATTTCCTTGGTATTAGCTAAACCCTCCTATGAGGTATAAGTAATCCATATATTAGATATGCATAAATTGAATTGAGCATTATATTGAACGAATTAAATTTTTATACAAAAATTATTTTACTTAATACAACTTACCAAAACGACCCCTAAAAAGTGAAAGGAGGGATTACAATTTACAAGACTACAAGTGAAGTGCCCCTGAATTCAAACCACCTATTTAGCTTCTCTCCTTTTGACTTCTGAAAACCGTCCTGTGAAAAACTTTTCTTTTTCTTCAATGTGGCAGTGTTCCCACAGCACATTTGAATCTTGTCCTCTTACTACAACTATCCCACCGAGTTAGATTTTTTCTTCATCTTTTCATGTCCTTTCAATAATTGAATCAAGAAAAAGAAAACCATGGCCATTGATATGATCTCTGAAGCTCCAAGTTTAGCCACAAGTCCAAGAATCTCTTTTTCCCATAATCTTCACCACAAAGATGTTGCTGCTACTACTAATGCCAGTAGTGATTTTAATTCTGAATTTGATTTCTGTATTAGCAGTAGCACAGATACAGAAACTTCCTCAGCAGATGAGCTGTTTTCAGATGGCTTAATTCGCCCTCTTCAACTTCAAGAAAAGTTTGTCACTTCTTCAAAACAGTTTCCTTTATCAAAGACTCAATCTTTATTTAATTCACTTCCACCTCTTCCAGTTTCCTCATCAGAAAATGAAATTTCAAAGCAAGAAATCAAATCAGAGCAGCAACAAAAGAATCTGTCTAATTCTAATTCCTTTTGGGGTATTAAGAGAAGCAGCAGTGTTCATTGTGTTAATACACATAAGAAAAGCTCATTTTGGTCATTCCCTTTATTATCCCGTAGCAATTCTACTGGTTCAGTTCCTAACTCAAAGCAATCAGTACAGAAACAGAGTAGCGCGCAATGGAAACAAATGAAGAATTCATCATCGTCAGCAGCAGCAGCAGCTAGTTTTTACACATCTCAAAAGCCACCATTGAGAAAGAATTATGGTAATGCTATTCGGATTAGTCCAATTCTGAATGTCCCATTTGGATTGGGGTCTCTGTTTTGCAATGGGAAAGATAATAAGAAGAGTAAGAAATGACCTTTGTGTGTTGAGTTATTCTCATAACTTTAATGAAATACATCACAGTTTGTTATTAGTTCAAGGGTTTTCATGATTTTTTGATTCTTTTTAGTCATTCAACATAAGGAAAGAATCTGTGTTCTGGATATTTGCAGAAGTTGGGTACTTTATTATCTCATTTAGGGTTCGTTTGGTTGGGAATAAGTCATCTCAGGATTAATTATTCTGGGATTAGTTATCCCGGAATTGTTATCGCGCTCTGCTATAGGTATAAAAACAACAATACAATTCCGAGATTAGTTATACCGCAATTTTATCACAACCAAATATGAGATAAACTCATCTCGTATTTAATCGGAGAGTTAATTATCCCTTGTCCCTTATACCAAACGAGTCCTTAATGATGTAGTTATACCAGTATTGTTTACTGTACTTCCCAAAGAAGGTCATAGGCTAAGGGAACATACAGACTGTCATGGGTGGCTTTCCAGCCATGCCTCGTGACTCCTTGGACACGCCTGGTGGCGTCCTGGCAAGCCTCTCAACGCCTAGCGCTACGGTCGGCCCCATGGTCTCGGCAGCTCCCAGTGACAAGCGCGCAGGCGCCTCTGTCGCCCCACTGAAAACCAGCGCCAGCGCCCATCCACAGGCAGATGCCAACAGGGTCGGGCGCGTAGACAACGTCTTGCGCAGACCTTGATGCCAAAGACAAAGTTGCTGCAAACGGATTTGTTTCTACCTTGTAGAAGACTAAGTCCCTTTCATTGTAAATATAGAGTAGGTTTACTTCATTTTATTTTAGTGTGCTCCTACAACTTATTTAGGTCAAGTCATGTAACTTTGGTTTATTTTTTTAAAGCATTATTAGGGGGATCAAGTATTCAAAACTTTCTAGCAAGCAAACAATTCTCTGTACCGGTGTCTCTCCCCCTCGACACCGCGTAACTTTTCTGTAATAGCTTTCATTTATGCAATCAAGCTTTCTTTCATTTTCAATTCTCTTTTCTGTTCTCAGTTGCTCACGATATTAGTTTTCCCGTGCGACACTGACAATCTAGTCTAGCGTACAGAGGGGACCTCAGTTGGCGGACAACAATTGCTCTGACATCGATTACTTAGCCTTACGTTGCCCTTCTAAAGAATCTTAGGAAGACACCGCGTAACAATTGGTATCAAATCCTAGGCTTAACATCGGACGAGGGATAAAATTGCAATTACCATCATTTTTGACCATGGTGAATCATGGGGATCGCATCGCGACCTTTGAGGAGACGGTTGACGCATTACGGCACATCGTGAAAACTGTGCCTGATCTAAAGATCAGCCTAGTGCAAAGGTTGGACGACCTGGATCACAGGATGCACCAGGCCGAAATTGACATAGAAAACATCAGTCGCGACTCTGAAGGAGACCGGCAAACGGCAGCCACAGAGGCAGCCGAAATTTTTGGAAAATTTGAGGGCCTCCAGCAGGAGTGTGCGGAAGATTTCGACTACAGGGCACAAGAGGCAGACCGGGTGACTGCCATGCAACAAACTATAGACAACTTGACAGGCCAGCTCAACGTTGTCAATGCTGCTTTACAAGGCCTGCTTCGAGGAGGCAGGAACCAAATCGAGGGTGCTTTGAACTTCGTCTCCGCGACACAGAAACTGAAAATTCTCGAGCCAAAGACATACAGTGGAGCTCGGAATTTCAAAGAAGTGGAAAACTTCATCTTTGACATCGAACAATACTTCGATACCGTGGGAGGCCTAGAAGAAGCTACGAAGGTGGAAACTGCTGCCATGTATCTTCAGGATGATGCTAAACTCTGGTGGCGGGTGAAATACGAAGCCATCAGGGCCAGTGAAGATACTCTCAACACATGGGCGGAACTAGCAGCCATATGCTTGCAGTTCTTCCATGAAAATGTCGAGTACAATGCAAGGAGGAAGCTACACGAGCTCCGCCAGAACAAATCAGTGCGGGACTACGTGTGAGGATTTTCCGCGCTCATGTTGAGCATACATGACATGGGGGACAAGGACAAACTCTTCACTTTCCTGGAAGGGTTGAAACCCTATGCCCATATGGAACTCCAAAGACAAAGAGTAGACACGTTGCCCAAAGCGATCCAAGCAGCAGAGTGCCTTGGGGATTATCAAGTGGAAGCTCGGAAGGATAGGCCTCAACAGCCTGTCAAAGTAGGGTACAAAGGGGGCCAGCCGAGTACTGGTAGCCCTAGCAGAAGTGGAGGAGATCGGAGTGCAACCAAATCTAAGGTTCCCTCCTCAGGCAGCACTAGCACTGCATCTAACAACAAAGATCGGGGGAGGAAACCCCCTTCAGGATGCTGTCATTTCGGCGGATCACATTGGAATAATGAATGTCCACATGCACATATCAATGCCCATCAAGCTGTTGATGATGGGACAGATGACGAATCCGATGATACGGACCAGACTGAACCAGTAGGTGCCTTCAATGCAATTGTTGGCTCTATTTATGAGGCCTTAGCGGGAAATAGTGCTGGTATTCGCAAGAAGAAGGACCCCTGCCCAATCAACAAGAAAGGGAAAAAGAAGGCGGATGAGAAGACTTCTCTTAAACAAGAGATGTCCTTAATGTTCGTCGAGATGAAGGTAAATGGCAAGCCCATTCGGGCGATGATAGACACGGGTGCTATCCACAACTCAGGAGCGCCTTCGCCTAGTCGTAGTGAAAGGCAGAGGTCGTGTCAAGGCTATCAACTCACCTCCTTAGCCAGTAGGTGGAATAGCCAAAGAAGTCCCAGTGAAGCTTGGCCTTTATGAAGAAAAATTCAACCTGCGGGTGGTGGTCAAAGATGACTTCGAGCTGATAGTAGGGTTGGAATTCTTGAGGCAAACCAACACTATGGCCGTACCATATGCAGACATGCTACTGATGATGGGAACAAATGGGGCCAACTCCTACATCATCCCGTGCATGCCCATGAAGATATCCGCTAAAAACATCTCGGCCTTGCAGTTAAAGAAGGGGGTCAAAGACATGAACCTACATTCTTGGCTACCCTATACATTGAAGATATAAAACGCTCCTTGGGTCCTCTTCCTGCACCCGTGAAGGAGCTGCTACTAGAATTTGAAGACGTCATGCCACAAGACATGCCGAAGCGGCTCCCGCCTAGGCGCACTGTGGACCATGAGATCGAGTTGGTACCGAGTGCGAAGCCACCTTCCCGGGCACCGTACAGAATGTCACTACCCCAACTCACCGAGCTTCGGAGACAGTTGAAGGAAATGCTAGACACAGGGATCATCGTTCCCTCCAAGTCCCCGTAGGGGTCTCCTATGCTATTCCAAAAGAAACATGATGGAAGTTTACGACTTTGTGTGGATTATCGGACTCTAAAGAAAATTACTGTGAAGAACAAGTATCCTATTCCACTAATGGCAGACTTGTTCGATAGACTGGATAGTGTGATGGTGTTCACTAAAATAGACCTGAAGACAGGTTATTAGCAAGTTTGGATTGCAGAGGGTGATGAAAACAAGACGACTTGCGTGACAAGATAGGGGTCATACGACTTCCTGGTTATGCAATTCGGCTCGACGAATGCACCAGCCACATTTTGCACCCTAATGAACCAAGTCTTCGGAGTATACATTGACGAATTCGTGGTGGTCTATTTGGACGACATTGTAGTATATAGCTAGACATTAGAGGAACACCTGGAACACTTGCGAAAGGTCCTAGTATGATTGCGGGAGCACGAATTATATGCAAAGCTATCCAAATGCTCATTTTCTCAAAAACAAATCGACTTCCTCGGGCATGTCATTGAGGAAAGGCGAATCAAGATGGACCAATAGAAGATTCAGATTATCACAGATTCGCCGCCGCCTAAGGATATCCACGCCCTGAGGGCGTTCCTTGGTCTATGCAACTTCTATCGATGTTTTGTAAAAAATTACTCCCTCATGGCAGTACCATTAACAGAACTCCTCAAGAAGGTCACTCCTTGGGATTGGGACCTAGGCGAGTGGAGGCCTACAACGCATTGAAGGCGACTATGTCTAGTAGCCCCGTCTTGGCCCTCCCTGATTTGGCCAAGCCATTTGAGGTACAAACGGATTCCTCCGACTATGCCCTTGGTGGAGTCTTGCTACAAGAAGGGCATCTCATAACATACAAGAGCCGGAAGCTGAAGGATGCAAAGCGGCGCTATGCCGCCCACGAGAAGGAATTATTGGCTGCAGTCCATTGCTTACGCCTTTGGAGGCACTATCTACTGGGAACCCCGTTTGTGGTCAAGACAGACAACACAACTGTTAGCCATTTCATGACCCAGCCAAAGTTGAATGGTTGACCGGCCAAGTGGCAGGAACTTCTAGCGGAATTTCACTTCAACCTGGAGTACCAAAGCAGGAAGACTAATCATGTTGCTAATTCACTCAGTCGGAGAGCGGATCTAGCATTAGTGTGCATTCTTACCACCCTAAGGGGGAGCGAAGTATCCACCACCATAAAAGACCAGGTACAGGGTCTACTCATCAAGGACCCCGCTGCACAGTATTTGATTAATTTAGTAGGACAGGGCAAGACTCGTAAGTTCTACACAGAAGATGATTTCCTGAAAGTGAAAGAAAATCGACTTTATGTTCCCAAAGGAGGAGATCTGCGAAGGACCCTTCTGGCGGAATGCCACGACACTTTGTGGGCTGGTCATCCTGGTGAAGAACGCTCCATGGCGTTACTTTGCCGTGCATATTATTGGCCTCAAATGGCCGATGATGTCACTCAGTATGTGAAGACCTGTCTGGTATGCCAGAAGGACAAGTCAAATCGCTTGACACAAGCGGGACTCTTGGAACCACTAGCTGTCCCAAAGAGACCTTGGGAAAGCGTTTTCCTGGATTTCATCACCGCTTTGCCCAAGGTCGGGGATCTCACAACCGTCTTGGTTGTGGTGGATCAATTTTCCAAGTGTGCCACCTTTATAGCAGCCCCACAGTATATATCAATAGAAGATACAACTCGACTCTTCTTCTCTCATGTCGTCAAGTATTGGGGCCTGCCCAAAGACATCGTTAGTAATCATGACTCGTGCTTCACTAGAAACTTTTGGAGTCAACTCTTTAAGTGCCTCGGGTCAAAATTGAGCCAAATTTCTAGTTTTCATCCCCAATCTGATGGCCAGACGGAGCGGTTTAATGGCATGCTGGAGGAATATTTCTGTCACTTTATAACTAGATTGCAGAAGAACTGGGTGAAGCTTTTGGATGCTGAGCTCTGTGTTTCAATTCACAAAAGAGCTCTAATACCAACAAGAGCGCTTTTGAAATTGTTACCGGACAGCAACCGCTACTCCCACACACTGTGAATGCACCAAACATGTCAAAATCTCCTCGAGCTGCTAGCTTCTCCGAAGAATGGAAGTAAAATTTGGAGATAGTACGGAGCTATTTTGTCAAAGCCTAAAAGCGAATGAAGAGGCATGTTGATCAAAATCGTCGCTTTGTTGAGTATCAAGTAGGAGACAAAGTGATGGTCAAAATCCCAAAGCGATACTTATTTGTAGGGATCCATGACCCTCGCCTATTGCAAAAATATATTGGACCCTTGTCCATTGAAAGGCGCATCGAGAAAGTTGCATACTGAGTGGTTACCCCAGCTTGGTGAAAAATCCATCCCGTCTTCCATGTCAGTCTCCTGAAACTTTTTCGGGAAGATATGGAGGATCCTTCACGAAGCCAACTCACAATACCCAGTATTCGAGGTACCAATTCAATCGGGAAAAGGCATGCTTGTGGCTCCCTAATGCACACGCAAGTATACGTGACCGACAAGTAATATAGGATTTTGAGTCCAGATACCGTACCCACAGGGACTTATATTAACTACTTACTTACACACTAATATTGTTATTCAATCAAGCAAAATTCAAGTTCAATAGTTGATTATGCTAAACTAGACTTCTAAGTTATAACTAAATTATCAAATAACTAATTGATTGCTATTTATTCAATAGAGACAAGTATTCCAGGGTTGTGATTAATTTACCAATCTTACTATGTTCAATTTAACTCTCTCTTTCATATAATTCACTCATGGTTGCTAATTAATCGATAAACGTTCTCATAGCCTTCTCCCGAAGTACTACTCGCCTATTCTCAATAGATTAACGCCTATATTCCTATGAAATTAACCTATTAAGAACGTAATAAGATCATGATATTTGATTAAGCACGGTGATTAGGTATATTCCTATCCTAACCACGAATCCGCTCCCCTTAAGGGTTAAGATCATGCTCTCTTCAACCCTTCTCTAATCTAAACACGGCTTTCCCAAGCATAGCATAGATAGTAGATACAACCTAACTGTTGTCCAGACAATTAAGCAATTAAACATAGAATTGAAGAAACAACCATATATTGGTGAATTATAATCGAGGTAAAGTTAATGTTAAACAACAGTATTCATAGCTAATCATAACCCCAGAACAACAGGTGTTAGCCACTCATGATCTAGTCAAACAAAAGTATAAGTTTTGAATCAATTGTAAAATACTAGAAAAGATTGAAGAAACTGAGAATTCTTGCTTCCTCTCGATTCCGTTGTGTGTTTTGCTCCAAAAGTCACGTCTCTCCTTTCAAAATTAGGTTTTGCCTTCCTTTTATACGTGATGGGTAGGTCTAGGGCCGAAAATAACCTTGTCTCGGGCAAAATTGGAGAACTCTGCGTCATCGGCGCCCTGGGTAGCGCCAAGCGCCCACCAGGGCGCTGCCCCCAGAAAGCCCTCTGTCTCCAGCGCCACAGGTGGCGCCAGGCGCTGCCTGTGGCGCTCAAATGCGACCTTGTCCGATTTTGTTTCGTTTTGGTTCAATTCTTGCGCGTTTCGCCCCCAATTGCTCCCGACTCATTCCTACACATAAAAACACTTCAAATTAATATAAATCGTAGCATTTAACATCCCACTTTCACGAAACAAGAGTCAAATATGAAGCAATATACATAAAAATATATATACTTTACACTAAACATAAAGTGGTATTTGAAATATTAGTTTTAATGACTTTAGATGAAATCATTATTTTACTGACAAATTACTCACAAAATCTTTTTCAAATAAAGTTCATGTTTAACAAAATTTTAACTTTCAAATATTATTGCTCCGACTTTAACTTTAAAAGTTCTTTCTTTCTTTTACGAATCCAACCAAAGTTTGTTCAATGCCTACTTGATATAATGTTGCTTTCTACATCCATTCCTCATGTTTGCTTTTGCTACTTCATTCTCCCGATATTTGTCTTAGCCTTCAAAAATGAATCGAAGCAACAGTTCTACAAAATCAACGATTGAATTCTTTAGATTGGTCAATTAAAATATTCCCGTCAATATCATTTTGTATCATATTTGTCCTTCTTTATTAACTGACCTCTACCTACACCATTTAATTTCCTTATGCTATTCTTTTAGCCACACTGACTTTCACTTGCACGTACAATTTTTCAAATTCCTCCTTCACCCATAGTGGCCCCAATAATTCCCTCGCTCTCTTTTCTTTCCTTCTCTCTTCCCTCCCCGAAAATTCTCCTTTACCAATGTGAGGCCAAAAACAACAACAACAACAACAAAAATCAGTATAGTCCTACAAGTAGAATTTGGGGAGGATAAATATATGCAAACCTCCCTGTCTTTAAAATGACAAATAAAGTGCTTCCCGTAGACCTTCGGCCCAAATAGAAAAAAGGGAAGGGGCAATAATTAAAGTTAAGCCATAACAAATACTAGTTGATGTGTTCGAACATTTTTGCTTTTTCTTTCGACCAGTGATCGTAAAATTAAATTCTGTTTCTATTCGAGGATTGGAAGCAGTCACGAGACTAGTATTATCGTAGGTATTATTTAGGGTTGTATAAAGTTTGAGTGAGCCTAAACTTGAGAAACAAACATGTTCTTCTATTCAAATAGTAACTGGACATATAAGATCATTTCCTCCTAGAGTGATCCTAACTGAGTATAAAATAACACAGTTTATGCTTTCTTTCCCTGCTATTTTCTTGCTTCGCTTCTACTCTCAGTCATTTAATTTCAGGAATATGCATTGGAATTTCGAGATACTTTGGGCAGATACATAACCAAAGTTATCAAGACTGGTTAAATATTTCATTATTAAATTGTATATCAAAAAGAAAATCTCATATAATAAAGGTCTAGCAATACTATTTTACAGAAAGGAAAAAACCCGGTCCATACAGCTGATTCTACTTTTGAAAATTTTGATATCATGAGTATTGACTATATGGTAATAGAAACAATTATATACATCTCTAGTCTATCTAATACCACCAATCTTCATCGCCAAGGATCCTTGATTTCTTACCAGTAAATTTGAGGACCTTTGCACCAACAACCTGCAAACAAATACTGACGACAACATCCTTTTCAAAATCTTAGTCTCAGTTGATAACAGTGGTGTCTAGACAGACTGATCGAGCACCTTCCCTTAGGTCTCTATTTAGAGTTTGTTTGAACTTATTGGTGAAATATTGAAATATTAATTTGGAACTAGTTGGACATCATGGTCAATTGTGAAGAGGGTTTGGTCCGCTAGGGACTAATCTTCGGGACACTACGTGCAATTGTTTGCCTCGTGCATAGTGAGGAATAGTTTTGAAGTACCTAAAAAACGTTGAATAGAACTTGACTTTTATTCTTTCTTCATTATCATCATCATCTGCTTCCTTGCATCTGCATCTATGGACCTTCCCCAGAAGGATTATCAAAGCGATGAACAACAGAAAACATGGTTGAATCTTCATTATCTAAGCTTAAGGGAAAGGAAACTGAAAGAGATCCAAAAAGGGATTTTCTAAGTTCGATATATATATATATGTCAAGCTGGAACTTGAAATGTTGAATATGTATTTATAGAGGGAATGGCCGTCTCTTAATTTTAGTCAGACACATGATTATGACAAGGATTTCAGATTCTCACGAAAATGGTTAGCTTTACAAAGTCAACTAGAAAATATTGCAAGAAATTGGAGTTGACCTTTACAAAAACAGTCCTTTGCCCCTAACCCCCAAAACATGTCCAACCACTTGTTTTGGTGCTCTACAACCCGCAGTGCATGATGATTAAGCTCTTATTTATTTTGACTTAGCAAAAAAATATTTATTCAATTAAATCATTTAAAAGTTTATATATTGTCAATGAATATTTTCAATAAACGCTAATTGGTAAGCTAAAATAGATGATACGTAATATGTTATAATATGTTTGATGCTCTCGTGGTATAGAAATTTATATTTTTTGAGGATAGCACCAAGTCTTAAGGTACTCATAGGAATATAAGACCTCATTTGTCAAACAGCTACACACGAGATAAACATCATAAGTCTTTGCTCAGAATATTATTACTACCAAAGAAAATAAAATTCTTCTCTCCTTTGCCGTACACCATGTATCCAGCAGCATAATGTAGGTTCTGCGTAATGGGCATGGAAAAAATTAACTTGGATTCCTGGCTTGTTCTTATTTGTGAGTTAGAATTTGAGAGAGTTGAATATCGTTAATTAAAGATTAATTATATTAATCAAGTACATATTGGTTGTCAACTCTTTAGAAAAGCCAACGTGATAATGTCATCATCTTGCAGGCTGCTCAATAATTTAATGTTAAAACCAGGTAATGATAGTACGGCACAAACACTAATCAACGTGGCCACAAGTCTCATGTTCTATCAAGATTTTGACCTTATATCCCAACTCCTGTTACCTTAGTGATTTTGTATCATATTGTTCCACTATTTCTGATCTATTACAAGTATCAGAAATAAAAACCAGACAAAAGCTTTACTTATCTATTTACGAAGTGTGAAGTGTAAAGTGTAAACATCTTAATTAGAGATGACTTATTTGTCTGATTTATCGTCCTCTCTCCATCATTCAAACAAATGCACATTAAAGTTTAAAATATAACACGAGTTTTATATTATATCCATATATTTTAGTTTAATTTAATGAATAAAATATTTACTAATAAACATGTATGCATAAAATAATTTTATCATTATTTAATCCTTATATTACAATTCTCAGTATATAACTTGTTCACAAACCGAACAAGGATTATCCCTCCAATGTTGGCACTAGCTAGGATTGCTCGTGTTCATTCATCTGAATTATTCCAATGTTATGAACTGTGACAATGGCAAGACAATGACTGGGGATTATGCTAATGCTTATTATAACTCCGTATATAAAATCATCTTCCTTATTAAAGTCAACTGTTGAGTTAAAATTAGTTAAAGGCTAAAAAATATGAAATCCTTCAACTGCCACAGTGACCCACCCTTAGGCCTTATCCTACTCCAAGATTCCTAGTATACAAGTGCTAATAAGCTATAGCTAGCAAACAAGCTAATTTATATAATCGTGCATTAGATATGAATCAAGCTACATTAGATTGAGGTTAGGTACTTTATTGCAGCATTAAGGATAAACGTCACCAATAACTAGTTTGGTAAGTGATGGAATGCTAATTAATAAGCCTGCAATCTGTGTGAAGGAATGCTACTAGAACCAAATGAAATTCAGGAGTAGAAATAATGAAGTGGGAGGTTTCATGATTTAAGTACAAGAGAGATGTTTTTGATGAAGATATAGGAGAGGAGACAGACCTATTCAGGCTGTTTTGTATGTATTTGTACAAAGGTGATTGAAGTCTATTTATAAAAGACCAGGCCACGTTTCCGGAGCTAGATACAGCCAAAGTAGTGAATCAATCAAATGAAACTTTGATTTAGACTCAGAATGACAAAGCTACTCGAGTAATATATTTTCCTCTTCTTGCATTAATTTTGATATAATATTCATCTGGAGGCCAAGAGCGCGAGGGATTTTTTGTTAATTGTGTTTCTTCTACAAACAGTTCATTGTACTGCTTAAATATAGAAATCTTTTTAGCTCTTCTTGTCAATCTGGTCAGACAAACAATGCAGCTTGGAAGAAATGCCGAACGGCCACTTGTAAATATCACACACAGCCTAAAACCAATAGCAAGTAAAATACATCTTAGCACGGCCATCATCAATTGCCATATGTTTGGCACAGTTGCACGCGCTACTGAGTGGTACTCCCCCTCCCACCATCACAAGTATTAGGTAGAGAAAGATTACAATTATTAGAAGGATGCTTGGTCTCTGCAGGTTGGCGTATCATGCTCTTCACCTCAGGGCCAGCAACAATTGGCCCAGGGATGATCGTAAGCTCTGATCTTGGTAATGCCATGAGGAATCATCGAGACATTGGTAATAGTTATGCTGCTTACTACAAGAAGTCCATTGAATTCTATAAGCAGATATCAAGAAGATTGTCTAATTCATCCATTGCACTTGATCTCTTTGCTTGTTCATTGGATCAAGTTGGAGCAGCTGAGCTTAGAGCTCCAGTTGAAAGCTCGGGGGGGTTCATGATGTTAACAGTGTCATTTGACTCGGACCAGTTCAGAAAGTGTTACGTCACATATTTAGCCATGACGAGGCTGGTAATTTGAAAATGTGCCTTGATGCAACTTTAGAGATAGTAACAACAAAGGATGTTAAAATTTGTGGGGCCCTTGGTCCATGTGTTTCTCTTCAGAAGAAGAATGGTTCAGTCAGGTTCGATCTTCAACCCCACGCATTCCGAAGCCGATCTATCGTGCAATAATCGAACTCGACGTTGACCATATAGAGTCGAGCTCGATTTCGACCATATACAGTTGGGCCCGACTTCGACCGTATACAGGATCCATCAAACTTTACCTCGAAAATAAAAGAAGCATTAACCAAAATAGTTGTTCACCCAACTGCTTAAATTAAACATAGCCAGCATATGTATAATATGTGTATAAAACTGTATATAATCAATATATAAAATATGTACAAAAGACAGGTTTCCATGAACCAACTAAGATTTACTAATTTACTTGAAACAACAGGAAAATGACTAGTTAAGAATACATAAATAGTTCAGACATAGAGAATCTGATATCAAAGGGAAGGCCATTAATGAACCACCAAATTGGAATAGTTTTGATTTAGTAGGTGCTAAATGAGGTTAAGTGAAGATACATATTATTTAGGGACAAGTAGCAGAGGTTTTTCTTTCTGAAGAGTAACCCCAAACTTTTCTTCCATATCTAACTGCATTGGATCCTCACCATTGGGAAGTGACCACTCAAAGTGATGGATCAAACTAGCTAAAATCAAGTAAACTTCTTGTCTAGCAAAAGGTAAGCCAGGGCATATTCTCCTCCCTGCACCAAATGGTATAAACTCAAAATCTTGACCCCTAAAATCCACACTAGAGTCAAGAAATCGCTCGGGTCTGAAAGATAATGCATCTTCCCAAGTTTTAGAATCGTGCCCTATTGCCCAAACGTTCACCAACAACCTCGAGTTCTTTGGGATGGTGAAATTCATAAGCTTACACGTCTCAGGAGCACGACGAGGAATCAAGAATGGAGTTGGCGGATGGATTCTCAATGTCTCCTTGACACAAGCAGCTAAATATGGAAGTTCACTGATGTTGGATTCTCTTATATTGGCATTGCTCCCTATCTTACTTCTGATCTCAGCTTGAAGTTTGTGCATAACTTCCTTGTTCCTAAGCAACTCTGCCATTGCCCATTCAATTGTTGAGGTAGTAGTGTCTGTACCCGCAGCAATTAATTCCTGAAATTAAAAATAAGATTACGCAATGTCAGTCCCAATCACTTTTTGTGAAAAATCCACATCTGCTTCACCAAATCATCGTATTTTAAAGAAAGTTTCACTTTGACATAATTACATGGTTCAAAAAATTAATCCTAGTAGGGATGAAAAAAAGTACCATTAATATGATATTGATCTGCAAATCCGAGAATCCACTATCAATCATGATACCCAAAAAATCTTTATTTTTATTGGAGCTCCCACAACTAATTGCCTGCCTTTTTTCCTTGACAATTTCAGCCCAAATATTTATCAACTGATCCTGATATATATTTGTCAGCTTTCTCAAACCCTGCAAATCCAGAGCATCAAATACAGGATAGAATTCTGATATATTTGGCATAGCTCCCAATTCTACAAATTTCCTTATAACATGTTTGATCCCACTAGTGTTCCCTTCATAATCCAAATCACACAAATCTTTTGTAAAGAAAAGGTTCCCTAACGTGTTCAAAATGGTAGCAAACAGAATTTCAGAAATCTTCATGGTTTTCCCTGCCTTGGACCTAAGAAATTCTATCATTTCAAACAATTTTTTCTCCCTCAAATCAGCCTGTAACTCAACTGCTTTGGCTGAAAACAAATGTGTTCGACAGAATGCCCTTAAAAATTTCCAGTGATTGCTTAAATCACTGGACCAGACAATTGAGTGTTGATCAATAACAGAGAGTTTATATGGAGCAACTCTGGGCACGGACCGAGCTGAGAGCAGACGATCTTGAGTCTTGAGAATTTCAGCTGCGGAATCAGGGGATGAAGCTATGACAACAAGTTGAGTTCCCAGCCTGAGAGAAATTAATGGGCCGTGAATTTTGGCAAATTGTGTCATGGAAATATGAGGGTTTTTCCCCAACTGGAGAATATTTCCTAGTATTGGCCATGGTCGAGGTCCTGGTGGAAGATTTCCTGATTTTGGTATGAATTGTTTGAGGATGAGTACAAAAAATAGAATCAATATAAGGAAGGAAACTGGCAGAGTATACTCCATTGAAAGCAATGACAGAAAAAAAAAGTCAACTGTATCTACCTTTCAGTTCAGCAAAATCTAAGGCAAAATGGTCTGGCGGCCACTTAAATTTGTACCCCTTTTCCATTTAAGCACTCCAACTTTGACAAGTTGAGTACTAATAAATACATCCAATGGAACATGTATATCAATTGCGGTGACATGTAAAACACATCATATGCTAAACTGTTGATATTTTTTGTGGGTCCCTATTAATTTATTAAAATTTCATTTCTCTTCTCCAGTGAACTGCCCCCACCCCACGCCACCCCAAATCAGTAAAAGAAGCTATTGCCGGCAAAGCCTCCAACCAAAGCCCCAAATCCGAGAAACTCATAGACCACCGGAAAACTCGAGTTGGCCGGAGAACTTACTGGTAAATGTCTCTGATCCGTGACGAATAGTTCACTCTTGGTGCCTACCTACTCATTTTGTTAATTTCCAGCCACCATTTTCGCCCAAAACCCCTAACCCATTTGATTTCAACCATATTACTCACCATATCCGTCAAACCTCCTTCCCACCAAGCCCACTGGCACAGATCAAACCAGAAATAACCCAATTAAATATCTCCTGCCACGAAAATTTAAAGAAAGAAAAAGAAAGGAGCAATAACCAGATTGGATCGAACAAGATGAACGCCCTAATCCTTTTCAAGTAAAGATTGATAATGAAAAGAAATGGAAAGGGGATGGGGGACGACATGGAATTGGGCAGTTGGAGGGACTTGATATGGAACTAAAGAAATGGGGATGTGCGAGGGGGACGAAGGGGGTGGGAGGAAGTGTTGGGTTTTCTTTTTCTTTTAATATATTTGTTATCTTTTCATTATTTATATATTTTTTAAGACTTTTCTATCAAAGTATTACATTCACGCTCTTTTTAAGCATGGTTTGCACACAATTTGGCCATATTATTTATGTTGCTTTTATATAGGCATGGTCAACGACCAAAGTAGTTATCGTAGCCATTTAAATTTGTATTTATTTGTCAACCCGATATACAAATTTATATATATCGAATGTGTGTGTATATATATATATATATATATATATATATATATATATATATATATATATAATTTTTCAGTTTGTGTGCAGTACTCTATTGAAATTTGAGGTTCCAACTAATCTGAATTTTCAATTCATACCAGACAAGTTTTATTAAAAGAGAAAGCGCTCTATAATAATATAAATTTTTATATTTTTTAGCTTAAATCTGAAACTTATGATTAAGGGGATCTTTATCTATCCTAAAATCATATCATTGCCAAAACATGGTTAGATTTGGCTGTTAAATTCTATAGCACGTTAGAGTTCAGTTAAATTCTAGGCTGAATGGTCTTTTATTAGGCGCGATTTTTCCAATTTCAACTTTAAGAAGATATATGTCTACTTCACCTCAAATATTGTCCAAACGCATAACATAATTTATTCCAAGTTGCTAGGCATCATATAGGTGATTTTTCCGGGGCATGTGCACATATAGTCATTCTTACGGATATTATTTAGAAATTAATTAATATTTCTTTTGTTTCAATTTCAATGACACACTTTTTTATTAGTGCGTTTAAAAAAGAATGACATATTTTTATATTTGGTCTCATAAAGCTTTTGGCCTTAAAACTTTTAGGACTACATATTTTAAAAATTTATTTTTTTTTCTTAAACTTTGTGTTAAGTCGAACTACATCATCTAAATTGAAATGAAAGAAGTATTTAATTTATCCGAAATTTTTAAGATAAATATCCTAATTTTAAGATAATATAAAATATTTTTGTCTAAAAAATTAAAATTCAAAACGTATTTGTTAATTCTTAAACAATACCCTTTAAAATGGCTACCTGATACATTTCTATCTTTTTCTCCCTAAAAGAAATAAGTAACAAACAAAAAGGTGCCTTAAAGCCTACTTCTTGGAAAGGAATCATGCCGAATTTAAAACGCATAATATTTCCTCCATCTTTTTTTAAGTTAAACCTACCAAACTTGTTATGACTATCTACTTAACACGGGTAGGTTAATCCGCACTATTCAATGATGTACTTAGGGGTGGGCGTTCGGACAATTCGAATTAAATATAAAAATTTTAGTTTGTATTTTTCGATTTTCGGATTGAAGAAATGAGAATTCAAATTCAATCCAAATAAGTTCGGATTAGATTGGATTTTTTAAGTTCAGTTTCGAATTAATCGGTTTGGATATTATGAATTTTCGGTTCTGAGCGTATAAATTAAGATATTTTTACTTTTTATAAAAATGAATATCCAAATGAAGTACTCATGTTAAATTACCTGAAAAGTTCCTCATTCTTGCCGCAATCATCCAAACAAAATATTCAAGTAATGGAATTATTATTAAAAAATATAACAGAGACATTAATAGGGCCGAGAAGTAACAATAGTAAAATCATGTCTAAATAGAAAATATTCTTACACTAACTTAGTAATTAATATTGAATATATGAGATAATATCTAATGGGAAAGGTATTGAACTTATTATCATTGGTATATGGATAATGGACTAAATATAAAGTATAACAATTTGGGATTTTCGGATATCCAAACCAAAAATTTAAAAAAATTCAAATTTCAGTTTGGAATTTGGATTTGCCCAAACTATGCCCACCCTGGATGTACCGCAAATTTTATTGATTTTTTTTTTTGCTATTTTCACACATATTAAGGAATTCATCTTTTAGTATTTTTTTAATAATAAAATTGATCATATTAATCTTAATTTGTTCATTAAAAATAAAATAAATACCCTAAGCTCTTTACTCCAAGGAAAAATTTAAAAAATAGAAGTTAATTCCTTCTTGATACTTGAAAAAAATAAATATTATAGACTATAACAAAAAAAAGCCAAAAAATTAATTAAAGTAGATCGGAGGGAGTATTAGAATAAATCACGCTAGCGCCTAACTGAAATCACTCTAATTTACTTAGAACTAATTTCTAGGTAGAATACAGTATTTCATATTATGTTGAAAACCCATAACTAATTACATGTAAATAATTTCAAGAAAAGAAAATTAAGAACTGTTAAAGTGAATAAGGCGAACTCATTTTATCAATAAGATAATTTACTCCATTAAATAGTTTATCAATTTCATTTCTTTTGCACCATCATAATAATAGTTGTTACTCCTACTTGATTGATAAACTACACACATCATATGACCCACCCCGATACAGACAAGTTTTGCCGTCGAGCTATTCGATAAGGTTAGAACTCTTGGGATAGCCGGCTTCTTTAAAATGAACTACTATGTTAAATTTTTTTTGAAAACAACTACTATGTTAAATTACATGTTTGGTTGAGCTTCTAAAATCTGTTTTTTTAAACCCTTGCAAAAATATTATGATACTGTCCGGGAGTCATTTGTTCTAGAAATGCACCCAAGAAATTTCGAGAAAACAGGAGAAAGAAATAAAAATAGGTGCAGAGTCAACACAAGGTAACAATTAGGAGTATATATAGGTCGGGTTAATTCGAAATTTTTAATTACCAAACCAAATTAATTATATCGGGTTATTAAATTTAAAGACCAAATCAAACTAATAAAAGTCGGGTTTTTAACTATCGGTTTTTCTTGAATTTTTCGGGTTTTCGGGTTGTTTCGAATTTTTTTTCATAAAGTCTTCATAGCACAAAACATAGAATTTGTGCTCCAAATATTTCTTTAATCCTAGTAAGACATAACTATATAGGTGATTTTTATAAAAAAATAACATAAATATGAGATAATTCATGGCATTGTACAAAAATATTCAACAATAAAGATGAGAAAATTGCATAAAATAAATATTATTAATAAGCCATAATGAAAACAAACATAATTAAAATTACTGATAAGTTGCTAAAATAAGTACGACTAATAAGTATTATTATTTACATGACTAAACACTAAAAAAAAAATAAGTTATGCATTTTATCTAAACCATGAAAAAACTATAAAATAGATATCCAACATTATTTTCATTCATAGTACAATTGATTTGAATGTCTTTTATTATCATTAGTATTGATTTGATTTTGGTTTAGGATTTATTTGATTTACTGACATTTATGGACTATAAAACTTATTGGAGCACCCAAAAATTATAAATCCAAGCTTGAAATAATATGTTAAAAGATAAAATTATGAAAAAGCTTAAGAATAAACTATACTACAATTAATAAATATTTTTATGTATTAAATATGTTTAAAACTTATATATATATAATGTCGGATTGGTTTGGTTTCGGTTTGATTTTTTTAATTAAAATTAAACCAAACCAAATATCGTCGGATTTTTTTTTCCAACACCAAACGAATCAAACCAAACCATAGTCGAAGTTTGTTTTTCGATTTGACTCGAGTTATCGAGAATACATTTTGTCGATTTCATCTGTACACCCCTAATAACAATCATTGAAATTGTATATAGTGTATGTACAATTTGTTTTGTCTCAGATAGTTTGAGCATATAATGAATCAGACTAAAAACAGTAACTAGTAAGTGAAGTAGTCCAATTTATTTTTAACTCATTCATAAACCCTTTATACGACTAAGGTAGAAGTTGTATACCTCTGACATTTTAATAAAGAGGGCCAAATGGCAATACCTAACTACTTGCGCTTGTAGATCCTTTGACAAAATTTCTCTCTTTTGTTAATTACTTTGCTAAGATAGATTTAATTACCTCATCCTATCTTCTCGATACCCTTTGATAGAGAATATATGAAATAATAACAAGAGATGATTGTTAATTTGGTATATGGTGACGCTAAACTAAAAATGTCAACTTTGTAAACGAAACTATGCAATTGCACTATCTTTCTTAGTTTCTGCTGGAGCCATGGTTCAGTTCTGTTCCAACAGATCTTCCTCTTCCAATTTTTCTCTTCTTACTTCTACAGCCCACTTTCCGGCTCTTTCGTAGTTATCAAATTTTATATGGGTAAAATTCAAAAATAGTCAGATTTATAAGTGATAATTGAAAAATAGTCACAGTTTCAAAAGTAGTTGAAATTTAGTCACTTTTCATGTAAAGATAAATATGAACGAAAACACTATTCAAAATCCGAAAATTATTCCAGCATAATATACTGGAGTTCCAGCATAATATACTGGAGCAGTAGCGGATCCAGGATTTGAAGTTAATGGGTGCTCTAGCGTAAATCTACACCAGTCACAAAATTATAATCGAGGTATATTCTAGATTAATTTGGTCTAGTTAATTCAATTTTCTATTCAAAATCATCAAATCGAAATAAGCTTAATTCAATTTTTTTTTTACCAGGTAAATATTCTGTATACACCATCAAAATAAGGAAAAAAAATTGGTAAAGCTTTTTGATATTTTAACATGTCAAAATTGGGTCTAAAGTATGAAATATGATACTCTCCGGTTTTCATAGATAGTAATACTTTGCTAACTTTATATAATATTCAAATTCACGTCAATGTGTCATATCTCAGTTTGTTATCTTCAACTATTAGCTTTCTAAGTTTTTAATGAAAGCTTAAAGTAAAGTAATTGGAGTGTGTTTTTTCTTTAAAGAAATAATAGGTTTTAAAATTCTCAATATTAAATTGCAAACCTACTGTCAGACCTGTTTTATCATAAGTTGGATAATAATTAATTGAGTTTTGTTCTTATAACAGTTTTCTGTTTTGCAGGACCACTTATTGGACAGATAGGCAACATAGCTATTTTTTGTCACTTAGAAGTTACTAAACTTTATCATTATCACTTATTTGTCTTAGGGTACGAACTTTGCGCGTGATTCATATGTCAATAACTAAATAATTTTTTAAAAATCATATAAGTATTGAATTGTAATAAAAATAATGAAGATGAATCTATTGATCACCTATTTTTCCATTGTCATTACTCTGCTACCATCTGGGACAGGATTTTGATGTGGCAAAGGATTGCAAGAGAGTCCATGGGGTGGCAGGAGGAGCTCGATTGGGATGTGAGGTATGGCAAGGGAAATCTACTGATGCAACTCTATATAGATTGACGTTGGCTATAGTATAAAGAACAAAGTAAGAGACTCCAAGAGAGAAAACTAAATCATAGATACGAAAGTTTCCCTACAAAGGGGCTGGCTTCAACAACCCATAAGGGACGGCTTGCCAAGCTACACAAACAGTTAATTTGTTTATAGTCGCAAAAGTTTCCTACAAAGGGGCTGGCTTCAACAACCCACAAGGGACGGCTTGCCAAGTTATACAACTCAGAAAACTTTTGTACTATAACCAACGTTAGCTGTTCATAACTCAGAAAACTTTCGTACTACAATAAGCTAACTTTCAAAGAGTATTCTTACTTTATTTTCATACATGGACCGGCCTTTTCATCCATTCGAAAGAAAGAACAAGAGGGAAATTTAGAAAGTACTCATATGTAATATATCACAAGAGATTTACAAAAGTTACAAGATGATCCTACAACTACTACAAGGCATCCTTTATATAGGACTAGGAGGTTATTACAAGACAAACTTTCCGGATAAATAAACCTATGTTACATGGCAAACTTATCTACAAGCGGGTCCCTCTTGGCATGTGATGGACTTTAGGCAAAACAACTAAAAACACCTGAAAACAAGTAAACAGGGTGAAATATACATGGTGTAGCATGTGAAAGTATGAGGGAGCATGTGACGCCATGTGAAAATATTGTGTTGCATGTGACGAAGCATGTGGGGGCATGTGGAGGCATGTGAAAACAAGTTGAAGTGGGCTCCGGATATTATGGAAAGATGTGAAAATTTGTCTTGGCATGGGTAGGATATTTTTGAGGTTTTTTTGGTAGGTAATGTAGGATTATGGTGGGATTAGCAGGGATTAAGATAATTATCCTTCATTGATTCTAGGATTGTCTTCTAGGCATCTTTTCAAAGACCTTGTAGAGTAACGTCTGGAACTTGACGGTTCTTCCCCGCTGTGTTCTTTCCCCTTTGGATTGAGAGATGTAATCTGCAACTTAAATCTGGAAATGTCATGAGTGATCTTTTCTCGGATGACTTCATATGGTGTTTGATATTCTTTTGCTGCTTCCCGGACTCTTTTCCAGTGAGGATGAGTGTTGGTATAATTCCAGCTTGCCCAATCTTTTGGTCATATCTCTCTCGGGATGCACCTATTTTGCTGAAAAAGGATTCTTTGTGCCTCACTATATTCTTCCTCCATTGATAAAATGGACACGGGAAATTTCCACCAGAATGATGCCTCTGCTTGCGCCTAGACTTTTCCATTAATGATCTCCACTTGCCTATGGAACATGAATATCTTTGCTGCGTAGAAATCGCTGGAACATTTCTTCCAATATCTTCTAGGCTTGAACCATAGTAAAAATACTCTAAGGGTTGGTGCAATGTTATCAAAATCCTTGTAGACGTTGCATTTGAATTCCATGAAAATATAATACTGATGGCATAGGTACCAGAAAAATCATAGTAGTTCTGGTAGAAAATCTTTGGCTTGAGCTATGAATATATGGCAGAACGGATATTCTGGATTGACACCATAAGGCTTGAGAATGGATCCTCCATATTGCCGGAAAACTTGGAGCTCATAATAAGTTCTTCTTTCCATAATAATTGACAGATCAAAGGGATCCATGAGGTCGAACAACTCTGGTGGATGATCTGTTGGCTTTAATGAACTTGTTCCTTGTATATTTGAAAACATAAAGATGTGGCTAATTGGCTTTTGCTTTGACTTCAATTTTGCTGGGGAAAATCTTTTTGAAAATTCTTCCGGTCGAGACAGGAAATCTGCGAGAATATTATCCTTTCCTTTCAGGTGCTTGACTTGACACTTGTATGGAGAGCACCATTGAGCCCATCTGAGAATCTGAGGATTGGGAATAATTTTTGAATTTATCTGGATCATCTTTGGGAAGGCCTTCATATCCATCTCTATTAGAAATTCTGTATGGATAAGGAAGAAATTGAATTTCTTGATTCCATTCTTTACTGCAAGAATTTCCTTGAAAGTGGAGTGATAATGTTGCTCGGCATCTTTAAACTTTCCACTGGCGTATCCGCATATTTTCCTCTGGCCATTTTTTTCTTCAAATAGAACAGCACTTTAATATTCATGGCTGGCATCAGTTTGCAGTATCTTCTTTCCATCTGAAGGGATGTAGAGATACTTGACATTTTTAGATA
The DNA here is from genome assembly GCA_002018475.1 of Nicotiana obtusifolia. Taxonomy (NCBI): domain Eukaryota; kingdom Viridiplantae; phylum Streptophyta; class Magnoliopsida; order Solanales; family Solanaceae; genus Nicotiana; species Nicotiana obtusifolia. Next base: position 16,823 of record MCJB01044927.1, on the reverse strand, counting down.
TCTCCTTTATTTTTCTGACTGCTTCATCCTGTTTCTCTCCCCATGATGGAGCATTTTTCTTGAGCATTTCTGTGAGCGGTGAAATGTATGTAGAGATATTTGGGATGAAATCTCTTACATAATTTATTACACCTAAGAACTCTTGGATCTGCTTTGTTGTGAGATTGGTATCCGGAAATTTATGTAATTCTTGACATATATGCGGTCCTGGACTGTATTCACCTTGGGCAAAATGCATTCCGAGAAAATCAATTTCCTTTTGAGCAAGAACCATCTTTTTTGCTGAGAGCATGATTCCGTACTGTGTTACTAATGCCTCAAATTGACGAAGCAAGTTGACATGTTCTTCCAATGTATCACTAAATAATAAGATGTCATCAATGTAAACTAAGGAGGTATGGAGGATGGGTTGGAAGATTTTTATCATGGCTTTTTGGAACAAGGAGGGTGCATTTCTGAACCCGAAGGGCATGACTTTCCACTGGAAGTGATGGTCGGGGATGCAAAATCCCGTTTTGGGTCGTTCTTCAGGGTGGATTCCCAATTGCCAAAATTCATATTTTAATAAAATGACTCAGACATATTTAATAAACTGTTCCTCCCTCCGAAAGGATGGCCTGGTTCTGATACCACAGTATAAAGAACAAAGTAAGAAACTCTAAGAGAGCAAACTAAATCATAGATACGAAAGTTTCCCTACAAAGGGGCTGGCTTCAACAATCCATAAGGGACGGCTTTCCAAGCTACACAAATAGTTATTTTGTTTATAGTCGCAAAAGTTTTCCTACAAAGGGGCTGGCTTCAACAACTCATATAGGACGGCTTGCCTAGCTACACAACTTAGAAAACTTTTATACTATAACTAACATTAGCTATTCATAACTCAGAAAACTTTCGTACTACAATAAGCTAACTTTCAGAGAGTATTTTTACTTTATTTTCATACATGGACCGGCCTTTCCATCCATTCGAAAGCAAGAACAAGAGGAAAATTTAGAAAGTAATCATATGTATTATATCACAAGAGATTTACAAAGGTTACAATATGAAATATTGTGTATGGCATGAGAGAAATATAAGGTTGTTGGAGCACAAGTGGCGAACTGCTGAGATGCTCGTAAGGCAAGTTATCCAAGATGTTCATTGTAGAGGCACGATGGTACCTAGATTGAATAGGAGGTTGGATAGTCTTAGTTTTTACCCTTAGTGTTTGGTATTAGTTGTCTAAGCGCGTAGGAAATGTAGTGATGTTTGCTGGCTTGGGGCTGTATGTCCAAGTCTGCAGTTTTGATTTTTGATTTTGAGTTGTACATATTATACTTGGTAAATAAAATGTTTAGTTACCAAAAAAAAAATGTATAACTTTCTAAAATGTATATGTTGATCCCAAATCCAATCTAGTTGAAGCCCATAAAATTTTGCAAGAACATCTTATGAAAATTATTGTTATTTTTATACCTTAATATAAAATAAATAAATAAAAGAATTACTTTTATCACAATGAGATTGTCCTGTAGATCCAATGAAAAAATTGATAAGTGGAAATATAACATTTAAAAATGACTAATGTGGAGTCAATAATATACAATAATAAATTAATATACAAAAAATATAGGGAACTGTCATTTATTAGAATATTTATAAAAATAAAAAATAATTAACAATAATTCCTTTAGAATATATTTTATCTTCTATTATTTCATCCTTATCGTTACAAGCTTGCATACAGTAATAGAATGTCATCACCCAATTTAGGATTGTGACTGGCGCTTAGGAGCAAGTGCTCCCAAGTAAGCCTCATCGGAAATTTTACAGAAAATCGGACAGAGCTTTCCCTATTTTTGGACCATCCCAAAAACTTTCCTGTCTCAAATAAACAACCAAACATCATAATATTATACCAAACAATTGACAACTTGTCAATTAACCAATACAAGTCTCCACCATAACTAAACCACCAACTAGCCACTAGAAATACTAATTTATTTCCAACTTTGATAAATGAAATAACGAAAGAATATGCATGACACTAAAATAATGACTATGAAGCGACTCTAAGAGTTCAATGAAAAGACCATAACAATAAGAAAAATCTCTGCCCAAGCGAACAAGTGCGAGGCTCACCGAGAAATATCAACCTGTGCGCTCTAAATAACGAGATACTCGCCTGCATCAACTACTGTCTCTGTGAAAAAATTAGCGGGGATTGAGTCGCTGGCTCAGTGAGTAATAACACTTAACCACAACCGTTCTTATTTGGGGACAAGTCAGAAACATGCTAGTATCTCAAAGAGAAAATAACATAAAAATGTCCTTTCAGAAACAATAAATAATTTTCAGTCTCATCACGCTTTTCTTCTAGTAAAATATAATTAACAATTCAGTAATAAGCTCGGTAACCATTGTATAATATCAGTATTCACATTTTGGGAGGTTTCAATGAACGGATCATGTAATCGGTATAACTGTGGACTTCTTTACCAGAAGTCACATATAACGGTAGTCCCTACTCGAGGAAAATCGGTAACGGTATGCTAGTTCTACCTTCCCACTAGCGAGGGGTATAACGGTAATCAGTAATTACAAGGTGCACCAGGTCTAACGAACCCGCCGTTAGCTACGGGATCCTTCAATGTCTACTCCCATTTATACTTGTCTCTGTAATCCGTATATACTCGTAGAAACTATTTTAAAACAATATAGGGCATTTCAGTTCTTATCAAATCATATAATTTCCTTTCGATAACAGTAAATTCAAGTAACGATAAAACAGATCTAGTGACAACGAAAATATTTAAAATCACGGTACTCGTCTCAAATAACTATTTCGGTTTCATATCGAGTAAAAGACTTGTCCCACATGCAACTCAAAATAATCGGTAACATATTCATATTAAAAATTATGTGTAAATCACGCAAGTTATGAAAACACAAATTGCGGTAAGATTACTACTCACAGTACTCATGCCGAAATTTCAAATGCTTCACCACGAGCAATTCGAACAACTTCCTCCAATTCAATAGCACTAAGATCAGATCTAGAAGTAGAAGTAGTGTATGCAGAAGACCGCCGTGTCAGGTATTGAATTCTCGCACAAATTAGCCTTGTGCAAACAAATACTATGAATATGGTACTCACTGTAAAACCAATCAGAGTCATCACCAAATTCACAACTGAAGATGTCATCTTTTCCAACTTGATTTTATTGTCCTGTCAAAAGCCCAATAATCAAATATCCAAGAAAATAATCTCAAGTCTTGTTCTGTTACTACCATCCGAAATTAATCTTATTGTACGCCCAACAATCTGTAATACTTTACTTTAAACAGCACCCAATTTCTTTATTGTATAGATGAGGCAATTTTTCTTCTCAAGATACCAACTTTCGCATATATTCTCACACTGTCTCCATGTTTTCCCCCTTATATACGCAACAAAGGAAGTTGACTCTACTTTTAGAAAATCCCACGCTGGAATTTTTTTTTCCCTTCTGAAATCGTTTTGCTTCTGTCTGGTCCCCTTTCTTTCCCTTTTCTTTTAGTGTTGGCTTTGACCTTCTTTTAGTTAAAGTAGGTTTCTTCTCCCTTTTTTTTTGTTTTAGTTTGACTAGGTTTTCTTCTTTTTGTTTTATTTTGTTTTATTAGTTTAATTTGTTCCTTTATTTTTTCTTTTTATGTTGGACATAATTTATTTTCTAAATGTCCAATATATCCTCACTTAAAATATTGGGTATTACATCCTCCCCACCTTATGAAATTCGGCCCCTGAATTTAACTCAAGTACTTACCTGTAAACTAAAATAAATGAGGATTCTTACCTCGCATAGCATCTTCTATTTCCCATGTAGCTTCTTCAACAGTATGATTTCTCCATAAGACTTTCACGAACACAATTTCTTTTGACCGTAGTTTTCTTATCTGTCTATCAACAATTTCCATCGGCTCTTCCTCGTAAGATAACTTCTCATCAAGCGGTATAGTTGGTGCTTCCAGCACCTGAGATGAGTCTGATATACATTTTCTTAGCATTGAGACATGAAACACTGGGTGAATAAAAAATAACTCAGGAGGAAGTGCCAAACGATAAGCCACCGCTCCCACTCGGCCTAGTATCTCATACGGTCCTATAAACCTGGGACTCAACTTGCCTCTTTTCCCAAACCGCATCACACCTTTCATAGGGGAGACTCGTAGGAACTCTTTGTCCCCAATTGTGAACACTAAATCTCTTCTTCTCTTATCAACATAAGACTTTTGTCTACTTTGAGCTGCAAGCAACCTCTGTCTGATCAACTGGACCTTGTCCATAGCTTCTTGTACTAGGTCAGGTCCTAATAAGTTAGTCTCACCAGTTTCAAATCATCCGATAGGAGAACGACATCTTGACCATACAATGCTTCATACGGTGCCATTTGAATACTGGACTGGAAGCTATTGTTGTAAGCAAATTCAGCTAATGGTAGATAAGTGTTCCAACTACCTCCAAACTCAAGAGTGCAAGATCTCAACATATCCTCCAAGATCTGAATAGTACGTTCAGACTGCCCGTCTGTCTGTGGATGAAATGCAGTACTAAGATTTACTCGTGTACCCAATACTTCTTGAAAAGATTTCCGAAAGCGTGACGTGAACTGTGATCCTCTACCAGAGATGATGGATACTGGAACTCCGTGAAGTCGGACAATTTCGTTCATAAATATCTGTACATACCTGACTCCACCATATGTAGTCTTCACCGGCAAACAGTGTGCTGATTTCGTCAGTCGGTCTACAATCACCCATACCGAGTCATAACCTCTAAGGGTTTGTGGTACCCCGGTGACAAAATCCATAGTAATTCTTTCCCATTTCCACTCTGGAATCTCAATTTGTTGTAGTAGTCCTGCGGGTCATTGATGCTCAGCCTTGACTTGCTGACAAGTCAAACAACTAGAAACAAAGTTAGCAACATCTTTCTTCATACCTTCCCACCAATAAAATTGCTTCAGGTCATGGTACATTTTTGTGGATCCAGGATGTATAGTGTATTTAGTGTTGTGAGCTTCTTTAAGAATAGCATGTCTCAACCCATCTACGTCTGCTACACATAGCCTGTCACCCATTCGAAGAACACTATCACTTTCAAGAATCATATCCTTACTTTTACCAGCTAAGACCTCATCTCTGTATTTACATAATCGTTCATCCTCATATTGGGTGGCCTTAATGCGCTCAACTAATGAAGACTTAGCCTGAGCACAAGCCAACAATGCCTCTGAATTTCTGAAACTAAATCTAATACCTGTATCTTCTAGTCTCTGAATATCTTTGACTAAAAGTCTCTTTGCAGGGGCTATATGTGCCAAACTCCCCATAGATTTTCTACTCAATGCATCAGCCACCACATTGGCTTTTCCAGAATGATACAAAATAGAACAATCATAGTCTTTGAGTAGTTCCATCCAACGACGCTGCCGAAGATTTAGATCTCTCTGCTGAAAGATATACTTCAGACTTTTATGGTCAGTATAAATCTCACAAGTTTCGCCGTATAGATAATGCCTCCAAATTTTTAGAGCAAATACCACTGCAGCCATCTCCAAATCATATGTAGGATAGTTTTGCTCGTGCTTTTTCAATTGTCTCGAAGCATAAGCTATAACACGACCATTTTGCATGAGAACGCGTCCTAATCCCACCCTCGAGGCGTCGCAGAATACTGTAAATCCTCCAGGACCTGATGGTAAGGCTAATATTGATGCAGTTTTCAGACACGTTTTGAGTTTCTAAAAGCTTTGATCACATTCCTCCATCCACTGAAACTTTGCATTTTTCTCTGTTAGCTTGGTCAGCGGCAATGCTAATCTGAAGAAATCCTGCACAAAACGCCTGTAATAGCCTGCTAAGCCTAAAAAGCTACGAGTCTTTGTAGGAGAAGTAGGTTTAGGCCATTTCTGCACACCTTCGGTCTTCTTAGGATCTACCATAATTCCATATTTAGATACAACATGCCCCAAAAATGCTACCGAGTCTAGCCAGAATTCACACTTCGAGAACTTAGCATAAAGTCGATGTTCTCGTAATGTCTGCAACACAGTCCTGAGATGATTCTCGTGTTCTCTTTGGCTACGAGAATATATCAGTATGTGATCAATAAATACTATTACAAATCTATCCAGAAACAGCTTGAACACCCTATCCATTATATACATCAATGTAGCTAGAGTATTAGCCAGTCCAAAGGGCATCACAAGTAATTCCTAATGTATGTACCGAGTTCTAGAGGTGGACTTCGAATTATCTATAGTTGATGCACATTCTTAGGAACCTATTCTCTTCTTCTTCTTTTTTAACAATAATGGTGCACCCCATGGTGAAACTTTCGGTATGATAAAATCCTTATCCAGTGGGTCTCGCAATTGTTCATTTAGCTCTCTCAACTCTATTGGTGCCATATAATATGTTTTGCGTGTCAGGTGTTTGAATCAATACCGAAGTCTATTTCTCATATTGGAGGTAGTCCTAGTAAATCCTTAGATACATTATAGAATCTATCATTATGATATTTGTTTTCCTCAAACTAAGTGTTTCTTCTCTTGTGCCCCTTACCGTATCAATGAGACCCAAACAACCTTTCTTTTATAACCATTAAGCCTTCAAAATATATGCTTTGCTCATCTCTAAAACTATAATCCCCTTTTTGGACAAAACTAGCTTTTAAAGTTCACCAAACTTAATAATCTTTCCATAATAATCTTTGGTAGCTTGGTAAGAAGATAATTAATCCATACCCATCAGTACGTTAGAGTCAACCATATCAAGTACAACTTGGTTAGCTAGGATTTCTTTCTCTTAACTTGAAGCTTAAAATCTTTAAACACATGTCTAACTACTATAGATTTTTCACATAAGTAGTAACCAAAAAGGATCGCTTAATATCTCAAAATGTCCTTGATTTTTAGATCTTCGACTCATATTAAAATCCATATTAAAAGATATTCTAATCTCGATCTTCTTATGTGAGTTCTTGCACGCCTATCATGTCCAACTTTTCAATCAAACTGGTAAATGCAACTGCTACAGAATAGGTTTAAGTATTCATATATGCAGTTACTACCTTGTTTAAACAATTTACCAACCTTTCAACAAGCCTCTAAACTTAAGACGTTGCTTGCGTATCCAGCTGAGAAAGTTTGGTGTTATATGTGAGTATACAATCGTCTAAATCAATTTCTTAAATGATCTAGCAGGCAAGTTCACGCCAGAAACTATCAAGAAGGAAGTGATTCATAAACACGTTAGTGATATTATTCCCAAATTAGTTGTGTTGCTGTTGTTGGCATCCCTAAGAGTATAGTAGCATTTCATGTAGTCGCCATGTTCTCCAGTCTAAAAGTTTCCTATTCCATAGGCCTCTTCATGAAATATCCTATAGCTCATAACGTGGAAAGTTTTTTACTAAAACCTTTAAGGATCCTGTGAACTATCAGAAATAGTAAACTTAGTAGTTTCAACTTTAGGAACTTTATTAAGAATATTTTGTTGTTCCCTATAATCTTCTAGGTGCATGAGGACCTTAGAGCCCCTATTCTATTGCTCATTCTTCTTACGTTTATCATATATCCATAAAGATCTCAATTTTTTTTCCTTCTTCATGGAGGTAAGTACCTTTTTGTGATAGCACTCCTCTATCGCTGTAGTGGTAGACTAGTATAAATTTTTGAAATGGACTCTATTACGCATCTTACCAGGAAGCACCTCATATGGCACAATGAACCTTTCATTGGTCTTGTATACTACTTATGTAGCATTTCTTTCCTCTGAGATGGATGCATGTCCATTGGCGAAATTTGACGTCTTTGAAATTTGAACCTCTAACCAAATTCTATTATAAGATAATTGGTTCGAGCCATACACGAATAGGATAAGTAATGACAGATTCAGTTATTTGGCCCTAATTGCCACACGTACGAAGGAATAAGAAAGAAAGACAAGACAAATCCTATCATGGTCTCGTAGAATCACGATTATGGGAATGGCCGGCTATATAACCATAATTGAGATTCTACTACTGACGTCCATTAGTCACAAGAATAACCTAGAGCTCTGATACCAACTTTGTCACGATCCAATTTAGGATTGTGACCGGCGCTTAGGAGCAAGTGCTCCCAAGTAAGCCTCATCGGAAATTTTACAGAAAATCGGACAGAGTTTCCCCTGGTTTTGGACCATCCCAAAAACTTTCATGTCTCAAATCAACAACCAAACATCATAATACTATACCAAACAATTGACAACTTTTCAATTAACCAATACAAGTCTCCACCATAACTAAACCACCAACTAACCACTAGAAATACTAATATATCTCCAACTTTGATAAATGAGAACAATACTCAACTTAAGACTATAATAACGAAAGAGTACACGTGACACTAAAATAATGACTAAGGAGCGACTCTAAGAGTTCATTGAAAAGACCATAACAATAAGAAAAATCTCTGCCCACGCGAACAAGTGCGAGGCTCACCGAGAAATATCAACCTGTGCGCTCTAATTAACGAGATCCTCGCCTGCGTCAACTGCTGTCTCTGTAAAAAAATTAGCGGGGATTGGGTCGCTAGCTCAGTGAGTAATAACACTTAACCACAACCGTTCTTATTTGGGGACAAGTCAGAAACATGCTAGTATCTCAAAGAGAAAATAACATAAAAATGCCCTTTCAGAAACAATAAATAATTTTTAGTCTGCTCACGCGTTTCTTGTAGTAAAATATAATTAACAATTCGGTAATAAGCTCGGTAACTACTGTATAATATCAGTATTCATATTTTGGGAGGTTTCAATGAACGGATCATGTAATCGGTATAACTGTGGACTTCTTTACCAGAAGTCATATATAACGGTAGTCCCTACTCGAGGGAAATCGGTAATGGTATGCTAGTTCTACCTTCCCACTAGCGAGGGCTATAACGGTAATCAGTAATTACAAGGTGCACCAGGTCTAACGAACCCGCTGTTAGCTACGGGATCCTTCAATTTCTACTCCCATTTATACTTGTCTCTGTAATCCGTATATACTCGTAGAAACTATTTTAAAACAATATAGGGCATTTCAGTTCTTATCAAATCATATAATTTCCTTTCGATAACAGTAAATTCAAGTAACGGTAAAACATATCTAGTTTAAGTTTATTCCTTTCGATAACAGTAAATTCACTAGGTTTTCTTCTTTTTGTTTTATTTTTTTTTACTAGTTTAATTTATTCCTTTATTTTTTCTTTATTTTTTGGACTTAAATTATTTTCTAAATGTCCAATATATCCTCACTTAAAATATTAGGGTATTACATAGAAAAATAAGTATTGATTGTATTTCGCTTTACAATTGTTGAGTAAATTCTATACATTTATAATTGAGTGCAACTTCAAATATTATATAAAATTTAATGAATAAATTTTTTTAATTAATTTTAAATTTTTTTAATATTAAAAAATTAACATGGAAAGTATTATAATTATGGTAAAAACTTCAAATAAATAAATAACTTATTAAAATCTTAATTGCTTTTAAATTATAAATATTATATAATTTTCTACATAGTTCAAATAAAGAGTTAATTAATAACAAAATTTTTAGTTGATTTATTTAACGACCCGACTGGTCATTTTTCTTACTAGATCCCCATTCCCTTAATTAGGACTTCCCGTATGTGCTTTTACTATTTTATGACTTGCTGGGATAGTTCGTTTAGGTTTGGAATGGTTTGGTTGAAATCGAAACACTTAGTTCCTTAATAGTGACCTAAGGTGGCCAATTTTGACTTGAGTCAACATTTTGAGTAAACGACCTCGGAACCAGGATTTGAAGGTTCCAATTGGTTCGTATGATGATTTTTGACTTGGGCATGTGTTCGAATCAGGTTTCGGGTAACCCGGGAATGTTTCGGCGCTTATTGTAGAAAGTTGGTTCATTGAAGGTTTTCTAGTTCTTTAAATTTGGTTTGGAGTAGACTTTGGTGTTATCAAAGTCCGTTAGGGATTTCGAGCTTGAAAATAGCTTCATGTGGTGATTTATGACTTGTAAGCAAAATTTGGTGTCATTCCGAGTAGACTAAATATGATTCGACGCGTTCGGAGCTAATTGAAAAGTTTGAAGTTCATAAGTTGATTCAAGTTGGTTTTGGGGTACGATTCTTGTTTTCGATATTATTTTACGTGTTTCGAGGGTTTGAGCAGGTCTGTATTATATATATGGACTTGTTAGTGTGGTTGGTTGGGGTCCCTGGTGGCTCGGGTGAATTCGGACCACCCGCAGCTAAGTCTGGAAAACTGAAAATGCTGGTTCTGGTTTCTTCGCGAACGTGGAGGTAGGGTCGCGTTCACGTAGAAGGAATTGGGGACTGTGCATTTTTTCCCTTCGCGTTTTCGTTCATAGGTCCGCGTTCGCGAAGGTCTGGGTCAGGTAGCTTTCCCCGTTCGCATCATGTTTGCGTAGAACAAAGGGCCTGGGGGATAGTCGCTTTTGCTCTTCGCATTCGTGAAGGTGTGACCGCGTTCGCGAAGCTCAGGTTGGACAATCCTTCGCGATCGCGTGGCTTCCCTTGAGTTCGCGAAGAAGAGCTTCACTGCCTGGCCAGTTGTGATTTCGCGATTGCGAGTCTTCTTCCGCGATCGCGAAGAAGGAACTCCTGGGTAGAATTGATTTTTAATGCGGGGCTTGGTCTTCTTTCTACCATTTTCTACTTGTTCTTGGGCGATTTTGAGAGCATTTTGTGGGGGATTTTCATCAACATCAAGAGTTAAGTGTAATCTATCAATTCTTTAGTTAAATACACATATTATGGGTAGATTTAACATGAAATTAAGGGGAAAATGTGAGATTTTGCTAAAACCTAGGGTTTGGTAAAAATAATATTTGACCACAAAATCTATTATGTAAATGAGAATAAATCATATATTTGAGTTCGTGCGGTCATGGGTACATTTGTATTCGAAATATTGTGGAATCCGGGCACATGGGCCCGGGGGTGAATTTTAGGAGCCTTCCAAATTGGGTTGGGTAATTACTATAATATCTAAATTATGAACTTTTGAGCATATATTTATTAGTTATACGACTTTTGGTTAGTTTCAGAGTCCTCAACGTCGTTTGAGGAGTTCTAATGAGGTTGAAGAGCTGGATTGAGGAGTTGGGACCGAGGTAAGTCTCTTGCCTAACCTTGTAAGAGGGAACTTATCCACTTAGGTGTATTATTATTGTGTGCTACTTGTTATGGGGAGTTACATACGCATAAGGTGACGAGAGTCCGTATGTAGCTATATTTTCATGATATGTTCGGGTAGACTGAGATTCACATCATGCCTTTAATTGTACTATTTATGCCTATCATGTATTAATTGTCTTGATTATGACTAATGCTGAGTGTTTAAACTGAAGGTATCAACTTAGCTTCTTACTTTAGAAAAATTAGGAAATACTTGATAAACTATAAATTTGTGTCTTCTCGTCTCGCAAGTGCTTTCGCGAGCGAGGTAAACTTCTCTAATCTTATGGGATCGGGCCGTTCGCCTCAAAATGATGGTAACACTACTCTTATGGGATCAGGTCGTTCGTCTCGGCAGGTTGGTAATACTATTCTTATGGGATCGGACCGTTCGTGTGATGACTCACTTTATTTCCCCGAGCTATTTCATTATTTATGTTGTGTGAAATTAAGTCGAGTTAAATGTACTAGAAGTGATTGAAAGAATATGAGACAAATGGTCTCATTTAAGAAAGTCTAAGTCGCTAAAGTCAATCATGGAATTGACTTTTGAGTTAGAAGGCTCGGATTTGAAATCCGACGACTCGACTAGCTTCGGGAGAGAATATATGACTTAGACGAGTGACCGGAAAATATTTGATAGACCTCGAACAACACTAGATTTGAATCGAGGAAGTTCGGATTTCCGATTGATAGGTCGAATTTTGATCCGGAAGTCGGAATGAAATTCCGAAAGTTGCTGTAGGTTCCTTATGTAATTTTGGACTTGCGTGCAAATTTTCAGACCATTCGGACACCATTTGGTCGGGTTCGGATCGAAGGATCGATTTGAGGAACCTTAGAGTTCATAGTGTTGCTTTCAAAGCAAATTTAATAAATCGATGCTCATTTTAGTGTTCCAATGATTGGAACAAGTTTGAATGAGGTTATAGAACATGTGTGCATGTTCGGATGAAGTCCCGAGGGTCTCGGGTGAATTTCAGATCATTAACGGGACTTGGTTCGTCGCTTCATGAAGCGACAAACGTTGCGCTTCTGGTGTAATTGATATTAGAATTAGTAAATGAACTCCAAATTCAGTTTTGTTTGAAGCATTAGATTCGTATCGAAATTTCGGAGCCATAGCAAAAAGAATCGTCCAATTCGGACATTGTATGAGAAAGTTATGCCTATTTTCGTAACGAGAAAGAAGCTGCCGATGGATTTATTGCTACTCCGGTGCTCCAGGACACTCTAGTCCGACTGGTGGGTATCATGGAGAACGTCACCAGAGCAGGTTTATTTCCTGCAGCCCCAGCTACTTCTCAAGCTGGAGCAGGAGCTCAGACTCCTACTACTCATACTCCCGAGCCGGTGATTCCCCAGGCTCAGGTTCCGGTGATTCCGCCAGTAGTGGCAGTTCAGCCGGGAATGGTAGCTCAGCCCGGAAATGGAGCTGTTATGTCAGCTGATGCCTTGTGGAGATTGGATAGATTCACCAAGCTATTCACTACCACTTTCAGCGGCTCTTCTACAGAGGATCCACAGGACTTCCTCTACAGTTGCCACGAAGTTCTTCGAAATATGGGTATTGTGGAAACTAACGGAGTGGACTTTGCGGCCTTTCGTCTGTCCGGATCCGCCAAGACTTGGTGGAGGGACTATTGTATGATTAGACCGGTTGGTCTACCACCCTTGACTTGGGAACAATTTACAGAATTGTTCTTGGAAATGTTTCTCCCTGTCACTCAGAGGGACGCTTATCGGAGACAGTTTGAGCGCCTGCAGCAAGGGTCCATGACTGTCACCCAGTATGAGTCCAAGTTCATTGACTTGGCTCGGTATGCGCTGGTCATCCTTCCTACCAAAAAGGAAAGGGTGAGGAGATTTATCGACGGTCTCATTCAGCCAATTCGCCTTCAGATGGATAGGGAGACTGGTAGTGAGATTTCATTTCAGGAAGCGGTCAATGTAGCCCGTAGAATTGAGATGGTTCTGCCACATGGGAGTGGACATGGGTCGGATAAGAGACCCCGTCATTCAGGCAAATTTATGGGTACTTCATCTGGAAGAAGGGATTCATATGGTAGAGGTCAGCCTCCTCGGCCTTTCCATTCTGCACTCCAGGCTTCTCATGGTGCTTCAGGCTACCGTGGTACTCAGATGCAGCACCATACTCAGCAACCCATTAATGCACCACCCCATCAGAGTTTTCAGGGCCAACGATCAAAGGCTTGTTATCTTTGTAGTGATCCCAGGCATATTGCTAGATTTTGTCGACGTGCTGTGGGTAACGCTCCACATCAGGATTTCCGTACTGTGACTCAGACACCTAATGCTCCACAGCCCGCTCAGCCAGCTGGTGGTGGAGGTAGAGGCACTAGGGCCGGAGGTAGAGGTACCCAAGGTGGTACTCAGGCCGGCAGAGGTGGGGGTCAGCCCGTAGCAGGCCGCCCCAGAGATGAGGTTCAGGGCGGAGGGGCTCAGCCCCGATGTTATGCTTTTCCAGCCCGACCTGAGGCAGAGGCTTCAGATGCTGTGATTACAGGTACAGTTCTTGTTTGTGGCAACAAGGCTTCGGCTTTATTTGATCCAGGGTCTACGTATTCATATGTCTCATGCTATTTTGCATCATGTTTGACTGTGCCGAGTGACCCGTTGGGTACTCCTGTGTATGTGTCCACACTGGTGAGTGACTATATTGTGGTGGATAGAGTCCATCGTTCTTGTGTGGTGATGATTGAGGGTCTTGAGACCCATGTGAATTTGTTACTCCTGGATATGATTGATTTCGATATTATATTGGGGATGGATTGGTTATCACCATATCATGCCATCCTGGATTGCCACGCTAAGACTGTGACTTTAGCCTTACCGGGTATGCCTCGTATAGAGTGGAGAGGTACTCCTAGTTATTCCACTCGTAGTATTATCTCTTATGTGAAAGCTCGGCGCATGGTCGAGAAGGGGTGTTTAGCCTATTTGGCTCATATTCGAGATTCCAGTGCTGATGTCTCTTCTATTGAGTCAGTGCCTGTGGTATGTGAATTTCCAGAGGTTTTTCCTTCTGGTCTACCAGGAATGCCTCCTGACAGAGATATTGATTTCTATATTGATGTGGCTCCGGGTACTCAACCCATCTCTATTCCGCCATATCGTATGGCCCCGCCAGAGTTAAAGGAATTGAAAGAGCAGTTGCAAGAGTTGCTCGAGAAGGGTTTTATTAGACCCAGTGTTTCACCTTGGGGTGCACCTGTGTTATTCGTTAAGAAGAAAGACGGGTCGATGAGAATGTGTATTGATTACCGGCAGCTGAACAAGGTTACAATCAAGAATAAGTATCCTTTGCCGAGGATCGATGATCTATTTGACCAGCTTCAGGGTGCCAGAGTGTTTTCAAAGATTGATTTGAGATCTGGTTACCATCAGCTAAAGATTAGGGCTTCTGATATCCCTAAGACAGCCTTCCGTACCCGTTATGGACATTATGAATTCTTGGTTATGTCTTTCGGGTTGACAAATGCCCCAGCAGCTTTTATGGACCTGATGAACAGAGTGTTCAGGCCATACTTGGATTCGTTCGTGATAGTTTTCATTGACGACATCCTAGTATATTCTCCCAGTCAGGAGGAACATGCGCAGCATCTCAGAGTGGTTCTTCAGACTCTGAAGAATAATGAGCTGTATGCTAAATTTTCCAAATGTGAGTTCTGGCTGAATTCAGTTACATTCTTGGGTCATATTGTATCCGCAGAAGGTATACAGGTTGATCCGACAAAGATAGAGGCAGTCAAGAATTGGCCTAGGCCGGCATCAGTCACAGAGATTCGGAGTTTCTTGGGACTGGCAGGCTATTATCGTCGATTCGTAGAGGGGTTTTCATCTATTGCAGCCCCGATGACCAAATTGACTCAGAAGAATGTTCAGTTTCAGTGGTCAGAGGAGTGTGAAGCGAGCTTCCAGAAGCTCAAGACAGCTCTAACGACAGCACCAGTATTAGTCTTGCCCACGGATTCAGGGCCATATACTGTCTATTGCGATGCTTCTCGCATTGGGCTTGGTGCAGTGTTGATGCAAGAGGGCAAGGTTATTTCCTATGCATCTAGGCAATTGAAGATACATGAAAAGAACTATCCGGTGCATGACTTAGAATTGGCAGCCATTATTCATGCCTTGAAGATTTGGAGGCATTACTTATATGGTGTGCTGTGTGAAGTGTTCACGGATCATAAGAGCCTTCAGTATCTATTCAAACAGAAGGAACTAAACTTGCGACAGAGAAGATGGTTGGAACTATTGAAAGACTATGATGTCACTATCCTATACCATCCGGGGAAGGCCAACGTGGTGGCCGATGCCTTGAGTAGGAAGTCTGCTAGTATGGGCAGTCTTGCCTATATTCTAGCCGGTGAAAGACAAATTGCTATGGATGTTCAGTCCTTGGCAAATAGGCTGGTGAGACTTGATGTCTCAGAATCTGACCGAGTGTTGGCTTGTGTAATTTCTCGGTCTTCTCTATATGATCGCATCAGGGAACGTCAATACGACGACCCCCATTTGCTTGTCCTAAGGGACAAGGTTCAACAAAATGAGGCTAAAGATGTGACCATCGGCGACGATGGAGTATTGAGGATGCAAGGCCGGATTTGTGTGCCAAATGTAGATGGTCTCCGGGAATTAATCTTGAAAGAGGCCCATAGTTCGAAATATTCTATTCATCCAGGTGTAGCAAAGATGTACCAGGATTTGAAACAACATTACTGGTGGAGAAGGATGAAGAAGGATATTGTGGGGTTTGTATTCCGGTGTCTCAACTGTCAACAAGTGAAGTATGAACATCAGAGACCGGGCGGTTTACTTCAGCAAATAGCTATTCCCGAGTGGAAATGGGAGCGGATCACTATGGATTTTGTGGTCGGACTTCCACGGACTTTGAGAAAGTTTGATGTTGTGTGGGTGATTGTAGATCGATTGACTAAGTCCGCACACTTCATTCCTGTGTGTACCACTTATTCCTCGGAGCGAATGGCAAGGATTTACATCCGAGAGATCGTTCGACTGCATGGTGTTCCTGTTTCTATTATCTCTGATAGAGGTACACAGTTTACCTCGCAGTTTTTGGAAAGCCGTGCAAAGGGAACTGGGAACTCAGGTTGAATTGAGTTTAGCATTTCATCCTCAGACGGATGGGCAGTCTGAACGTACCATTCAGATTTTGGAGGATATGTTGCGTGCTTGTGCCTTTGATTTTAAAGGCTCATGGGATGAATTTCTGCCGTTGGCAGAGTTTGCTTATAATAATAGCTATCAGTCCAGTATTCAAATGGCGCCGTATGAGGCTCTGTATGGAAGACGATGTAGATCTCCAGTTGGTTGGTTCGAGCCCGGCGAAGATAGATTATTGGGGACTGATTTGGTTCAGGATGCTATTGAGAAAGTGAAAGTAATTCAAGAGAGGCTTCGTACCGCACAGTCGAGGCAAAAGAGTTACGCCGACAGAAAAGTTCGAGATGTATCCTATATGGTCGGTGAGAAGGTGATGCTGAAAGTTTCACCTATGAAAGGTGTTATGAGATTCGGGAAGAAGGGTAAATTGAGT
>MCJB01044916.1:94964-148857 GCA_002018475.1 Nicotiana obtusifolia | reverse complement strand
CTTCTGTATCTACCACGTCAGGTAATCAATACGCCTGAGCACCATGTCTTTCACTTCAGGCACAACGCACGATCTAGAGCAAGAAAAAAGTGAAACTCCCTAAATGCCCTTGTAGCCTCCCCGATATAAGTGTGGCCGGCAATACACCGATGAGGGGGACTCTACTTGACACGGCTCCATAGACTTCCTAGGACTCGACTTAGAACCTAGTGCTCTGATACCAAGTTTGGCATCACCCAAATTAACATGACCGGCACCCGGCACACCATCTGACCTAAGCGAACCAACCCATATGATGCACCCAAACCATATGCATGAAAATCAATTTAACTGCGGAAGCTCTTTGGAAAAAATATATATATTTTCAAGTTAAATGATGGAATATTTTTCCAATTCAACAATACATGAAGCCTCTCATAATCATAACAATGAGACTAAGTAAAATAAGTATCTTTTCATGTATGTCGTGTACAACCCCATTACTACAACTTTTCACAACTATCTATGGAGCCTCCATACCAAACAATAGAATTAAACACTTGAGCTCATACCCGACTAGCATAAATTAAGAAAACAACATGATAGCTACCACGAAATAAGAGTGGTACCTCACCATATACCTTAGAAAGAGAGTCATCCTAGCTCTGACTGCACCCTACGTATCATACCTCATCTTGAAACATGTAAAATAAATGGAGCCCTGGAGGGGGGCCCCTAAGGGCTGAGTGCACCACAGCGATACTCAGTAAGTGTCATAGACTCTCTCTAACTTAAGTTCCTGGGACAAGATTTTATAAAAACTATGCAACTAATATTGGACATAAAGTAATAAGAAATTATATAAATCATGCTCTTTATCATATTTAAATAAAAGACAAGTGAAATGTAAGCCATGCTATAAAGTTTTAGAATATCTCAATCAACCCAAGATTTTAATAGAAATCATATAAAATCATTTCAATCTCATTAAGTCATTGAAATCATTTTCGGCTCCTTAGGCCTAAACAAAAGAAAGTTCTCTTTTACCTTTCACGGGGAGTACTATACCAACACTGACATAATGAACAACTACTACGCGATCATCCTAGCAACAAGTTGTCACGACCCAAAATCCAACCTGTTGTGATGGTGCCTATCATGGTACTAGGCAAGCCGACTGCTCAAACATTTCCAACGCTTCTAATTTTTGAAATATGCTAAACCAGCCTAAATAAAGGAAAAAACTCATAAAAATAGGATAGAATATCAGTACTCATTACATAAAGTTTTCCTAAAAATGGGGTGTCACTGAGTACATGAGCATCTACATAATGACATAGTCTGGTACACTGACTAAAAAGTAAATCTGAATAAGTAAACAGAAAGATAAGGGAGGATAGTCAAGGTCTGCGAAAGCCAAGTAGCTACCTTGATGATCTCCGAAGGTCTGGACTCAGCAAATCAGCAACCGCCGTGACCGAAAAACCTGGATCAGCACACGAGGTGCAGGGTGCAGCGTGAGTACAACCAACTCAATAAGTAACAAATCTAATCTTTAGACTAAAAGTAGTGACGAGTTCAAACATTACAACCCACTTTCAACATTTAACAATACGGAAAGTTACAGAAAACATGACAGTGATAACTTTGAATTCATAATTTAGTAAGTAGAGGTACAAGAATTTAGACATGCTTTCAAATTTGCAATAAAACTCAACACAGAATAGGGCAGATCCCGACCAAATATAAATAACTGCTAGCAATTGTGCGCACTGTGGATGTGCAGACTCCAGAGGGGCCGATCCAACCCAAGCGCTAAATAAGCCAAATCCTGGCATGAATCAATAAAGTTTGCTGCGGCGTGCAACCCGATCCTATAAACATCACTCACAATAGACCCTCGGTCTCACTCAGTCACTAATCTTCTAGTCTCTTGGGCTCACCAGAATCATGTTATTCAGCCCAAACAATAACGATATGATCTATCAAGTAAAGGACAATAGAGACTGAGACATAATATGCAAATAATAGCTGTGACTGAGTACAATTGGCAATTAGCGAAAATAATTCAACATGTAACCCGACCTCTGAGGGCCCAATAATACCAACATGTAGCCTAAGCAGGATTTCTAACATACAGCTAAATAGCTCTAACACATGGTAAAAATATGGGTAACAGCAAGATTAATCGACTATTCAGTTTCATGGAATCGACCAAGTCATAATTCTTACGGCGCATGCCTACATGCCTGCCACCTAGCACATGCGTGACCTCAATACCAATCACATAATATGAAATTCAGGGTTTCTTACCCTCAGAACCAAGTTTAGAAGTGTTACTTACCTCAAACTGTGCGAAACTCTACTCTAACAAGCCCTTGCCTCACGAAACGACCTCCAAATGCCTCGAATCTAGCCACAAACAATTCGAGACAATCAACACTAGCTAAAGAAATCAATTCCATAAGAAAATACTAAGTTCTTAATCAAAAGTCAAAAAGTCAACTCAAAAGTCGGCCCCCGGGCCCACGTCTTGGAACCCAACAAAAGTCACAAAATTCAAAAGCCCATTCCACCACGAGTCCAGCCATACCAAATTTACCAAAATCTAACACCAAATCGATACCCAAATCCCCAATTTAAACTCTCTAAATCCCTAGCCTCACTCCAAAATTACACCTCGAAACCACACAATCTAGGTGGGAAAATCAATGGGGAAACATAATTATTGAATAAATTTAACCACAAGTGACTTACCTCAAGAATCCCTTCGAAATCTCTCTAAAAAATCACCAAACCCCGAGCTTGAAATGTTCAAAATAGAAAATCACGGAACCCTCGATTTTAATATCCTGCCTCCGCATCTGCGCTTTCGCAGGTGCAAAATACCCATTGCACCTGCGCAAACTCCCCAACTGGCTAACTCCGCTTCTGCATTCGTCATTTCGCACTTGCGACCACGCAGGCGCGGGCAAACCCTTTGCATCTGTGAGCACTTCCCAACTCCACTCTTGGTCGCTTCTGCGATGGCTGGTGCGCACATGCGTCTTTGCACCTACAATCAAAACCTTCACAGGTGCAATTGCACCAGACCTGGTGCTTCATCAGTCTCTCAAACTCCAAATTTGATTTGATAATCTTCCGAACTCCACCCGAGGCCCCCGGGACCTCAACTAAATATACCAACCAGTCCTAAAACACAATACGAATTTAGTCGAGCCTTCAAATCACATCAAATAACGCTAAAACCACGGATCGCGCATCGACTCAAGCCTAATGAACTTTTGAACTTCTAACTTCTACATTCGATGCCGAAACCTATCAAATCACGTCTGATTGACCTCAAATTTTGCACACAAGTCACAAACGACACCATGTACGTACTCCAACTCCCGAAACCCCAATCGGAACTCGGTAACCAAAAAGTCCAGTTTTGGTCAAACTTTAAAATTTTCAACTTTTACCATTTCAAGCCTAACTCAAATACATACCTTAAATTTGTAATCCGGACACACTCCTAAGTCTGAAATCACCCAACGGAGCTAACAGAACCATCAAAACTCCATTCCGGAGTCGTTTACACATAGGTCAACATCCGGTCAACCATTTCAACTTAAGCTTCCAACCTTGAGACTAAGTGTCTCAACTCATTTCGAAGTCTCCCCGGATCTAAACCAACTACCCCGGCAAGTCACATAAGAATTAAGCAGGGAATGAACATTGAATGGGGGAGCGGGCCTACAACTCTCAAAACGACCGGCCGGGGTCGTTACACAAGTATTTGACCCTACTTGTCTGGGCGGCTTCTCGTAGTGCCATACGAGTCGACTTAACCTCATTACCTTAAGTAATGATCATTTACCCTCTCAATGGGGGACTTTATCCCACAAACCTTGATTTTTCCTTGGAATGTGTCCCTACACCGGCACGTGCGGTTTTATGGTAACGAACTCAACATTCAAACCAATTTCGGTAGTCTCCACTAGTAACTCCCAAAATATTTGACATATCAAAAATAAATTATCCAATAGGCTCACCCATTAGTCTATTCAATTCCATTCTTATCATTTAATACTGATTTAGAGTCATTAATAATACTTCGTTAGTTAATCGACATCATGAAGTCACTATTCATTGTCTTCTCCAATAAAACCCTAGGTTCAAGGACAACCATTTCAAGAACTAGTATTACATCTTTTCCAAATGGTGATTCCCTAGTCAATTCGTTCATCAGTTAAGTTATTAAGTTTATTGGAATCATTAGAAACTCAAAACGATTCCATTTATATCAATTCATCGCGATTCATCTTGTTTTTTGCCCAAAATATCATTTTCAAGACCCACCCTTATGGTTTATACAATATCCCATTACAACTTCAAATAAAACTCATAAACATGCTACCCATACTCCAATGACATATATATGAAGCTCAAGTGAAAGGATTACCTCTTGGTGGAAGAATCTCACTTTTCCTCCTTTGGTGTTCTTGAAAATTCAACCCATTTCCTATAGATTTGATCCATAATAATGTTAGTATTATCACTAAATAATGTTATATAATCATCCTTATACCAAAATAACATACCTTGAAGTGTATCTATGGTGGAAGAGCTCCTCCTTCTCTCTAGAAAATGGTTCCAAGTTGAAGAACTAACACATTCTCTCTCTAAACCCACGTCTTCAGCCCCTTAAAATGACCCTTGAAGCTGCGTAGCCTCGCTGCATAGCCTACGCATGAAAGCTACGCGGGGGAACTTTCCTTGGCCAAAATCTGTAACTGGCTACGCAGGTTGCGTAGCCTGCACTACCACCTTTTGGTAAAAAGTCCATAACTAATTGTAGAAGTATTCAAATAACGAACGGTTTGAAGAATTAGGACCTAGATACATAGACCTTTCCTTTCATAGGTTATAAACCATATAAATCTTCATATCTAGAGATTTATGCTCGTTTGAAGTTAAGTATTGTGTGAACTCACTTGAAACTTTACCCCATCATATCTTTTCCTACTCTATTTAGCCTTAGGGCTGTTCTTAGACCATAAACCATTCTTAATGCATCTCATGCATATATTATCATGATCAATTGATATCCTTCATATTATTAGTTCTGTTCATGCCCGAATTACTATAATTAGCGCCCGTCAGTCTTCTTATGATCTTAAAACACTTCAAAATTTTCCGGGGTGTTACAAGTTCCTAAAGATGCTTTAATAGAATATCTTCTCAAAATAATACTAATCTTAAAAAAACCACTATGTTCAATCAGCAGCAATAACTTTTCACAAGATTGAAAATCAGATTCAATTTCAGAATAGCAGAAAAGAGAGGACGTATAACTTCAAAACAAAAGCATGGAATCATGGAGTCAAACATGGATACATACAATATTCAGTCAGTTATACATAGACATTTCAAGTGAGGTTGTACTCTTACATAGAGAGGGGGGCTTTACATGTTATAGAATCAAGTTAGCCATGTCATGAAGGGAGGGAGTTATGATAAAGGAAGTATTATACCAAAACAAGTTTAACTCAGTTGTATAGCTTAAATTAGTATCCAGATATGAAGTAAACACACTTAGCTTAAAATTATCATTTTGGCTGTAACAAGAATGACTAGGTCCTACTTTATGAACGATACCTTAATGACAACTGAATGTAAGCTTCACAAAGTCAGTAGTAGCATAAAGGAGATTAAAGACACGAAAGTTCTATATCAAACAGGTTTTGACTTAAACATATAACTGAAGGCTTTACCTAAATATGAGGCAATGTGTTCAGCTTAACAACAATTACCAGTCAACTATAATAAATATGATTATGAATTAATTTTTATGAAAAGGATTGACTTAATTTAGCAGAATATATACAGCAGAGTCATTGATATTCATAAAAGTTTACCTCAACAAGACTGTTTCAACAAATGCAACCAATAATTGGATATAATCATGAAATGTCATAGTGATAACCCAGAAGTTGCCCTAAGAGTTAGCAGATACAAGTATAGAGAAGGAAAGCACCTAAGTTAGGATTATCAAATAATAAACTCGACCACAAGACAAACATAATGCAGGAAAGCAACATGTAGAGGTAAAGGTCACCACAAAATCATCAATGGAAGACTATGAAGTTTAGTTAAACATGAGCAGTCATTCAAGGCACATTAAGGAAAATTTAATCATGTAGGCTATCTAGACTCAGAAATGAAAGTCATTTGAGGTTATATAACTGCCCGATCAACATTGCTTAAAGAATCAGGAGCATGACAAGTGATCACAAGTAGACAATATATTATCATAAACAAAAATAAACATTTCTATACTAGTTACATGCATCATTAACGACCATAGTTCAACACAACACAACAAACGTATTCATAATGTTCAAATGAGATGATTAAAAAGAGAAGTTAGGGATGTATTGACCTTTTCGAGGGCAGCAAACGAAACAAGGATTTCTTGTTGCTTAAGACCCCAAAGCTTCAAGCTCGAAGCAACGTAAGTACTGAGAAACGAGGAAAAAAGGAAATTAGTAAGAAATCCTAGGTTTTGGGATCTTAGAATCGCTCTTAGATGATTGTTCTTTCGTCTAGTTGGTGATTCTAGGTTGTGGTAGATCATGTTAGATGAGAACATTAAAGGCCCTTTTTATACTGCTAGGGTTTCAAATGGATTCAAAATTATGAGTGGAAAGTGACGAAAGACTGATGATGATAGCAAGATTGAGTGAAATCAGAAAGAAAAAAGAGGGGAAAAGAAGGTCGAATTTACCTAGTCACTGAGTTTGACCTCTGGACATCGAATCTCCATGATGAACTTTGAGATCGACTTCATGTATGCTCCGATATGATAGAACTCGACAGAAATTCGGAGATTTGAAGTTACATCTTTAAGTCTAGGGTTCAGATTTGGGCGTTTTGAATTTTGAGTGATGAGATAGGGAATAGCTGGCTGGATTCGCGGATTTCAGAAGGCAAAGCATAGTTTCAGACTTCTATCTTTAACTCATGAGATGAAATCAGATGGTTTTCCTCTCGAGCTTAGGGTTTTGGATTAGGGGTCTTGATTTTGTGATCGAAAGAGGAAATTACCGGCGAGCTTCGTGGTGTAGTAGGGACAGAAGAGATGATTTATAGTGGTTTTAAGTGACTTTGCACAAATTTGTGCAAGGTTCTGAGATTGCTGGTTGATGGAGATGAGGGAAAAGAAAGAGGAAAGGGAAATAAGGGCGGCTGTGTCAAAGAGGAAATAATTAGGGTTTTAGGGGGAATAGGGTCCGTCTCTAGGATAAAGACGAGAGATGGAACGGGAGCCGTTGGATCTGTTGATCAACGACTCTGATTATTTTGGTAATTGGAAATTTAGAAATGATTTAAGTGGAAAATATCGATGGATGTTGGATTATATTGATCGGATGGTTGATATTACATCTCTGGGTGTTTAAATTAAAGAAAAAACGGAGACCAATTAAGAGTCGTTAATTTGAGGAGCGGATGTCTCAGATTCATTGAGTTTCCTGTGTAAGTGTTATAGAGAGGTGATATGGCACGCAATGATTGGTGCAAAGGAGATGGCAAGGATTGCCAAAGTGGAAAGAGAGGGGTGTTTGGACTGGGTATGTTTCGGACTGGACTGGCAAGTTTGGGCCAAAAATAATTTAAAAGATGGCCATTTTACATCTGATTGAGAACTGCAATTGTAGTCCTTTTGTCTTTTAATCCCTTTTGAATTTAATTTAAATAAAATTAACAATTTTTAATAAATATGGTAAAATTATTGTAGTACTAATTATTTTAATTGATTTTTACAAAATACTTTATTTTTTCTAAATTTTAACACTAATTTTGGTTATTAACCTAGTAACCTAATTTACTAGAAATTATGGAGTAATTTCTAAAATTAATTATAGAACCTATGTAATGCATATATAAAAAGTTATTTTAATAATCTTAAAATAGTAAATATATTTGTAATTACATAATATTAATACTATGTGATTAATTTTAAAACCGATACTTAATTAATTTGTAAAAAATAAGTACTTGTTACTAGAAAACACTTTTAAAATATTTATTATAAATTATTAGTTATAAATAAATTAATTTGAAAAGAGATGGTCAAAATTGTTCGTCAACAGCATATCACCAAAGGTAAGTTCCTCAAAATCTCCATTTTCATTTATTTTCAGCATGCATCACTACTGTTCATACTTCCCTGTTTTACGTAGCTTAACTCAGGTAGAACCTTTTCGCCTAGGGGGATCAAGCTCATATTTTTCGGGTAGAAGTACTCTTCGCTCAGGTTGTTGTCGTTCCTTAACTTAGGTAGAACATTTTTGCCTTGGAGGATCCAGCTCTATTTCTGGTAAAAGTACTCTTCGCTCAGGCTGTTTTACGTAGCTTAACCCAGATAGAACCTTTTCTCTTAGGGGGATCCAGCTCATATTTTCGGGTAGAAGTACTCTTCGTTCAGGTTGTTTTCGTAGCTTAACTTACATAGAAACTTTTCGCCTAGGGGGATCACGCTCATATTTCAGGATAGAAGTACTCTTCGCTCAGGCTGTTTTCGCATCTTAACTCAGGTAGAACCTTTTCTCCTAGGGAGATCCAGCTCATATTTCTGGGTAGAAGTACTCTTCGCTCCGGCTGTTTTACGTAGTTTAACCCAGGTAGAACCTTTTCGCCTAGGGAGATCCAGCTCATATTTCAAGGTAGAAGTACTCTTTGCTCAGGTTATTTTACATAGCTTAACTTAGGTAGAACATTTTTGCCTGGGGGATCTAGCTCATATTTCCGAGTAGAAGTACTCTTCTCTCAGACTGTTTTACGTAGCTTAACTCAAGTAGAACCTTTTCGTCTATGGAGATCCAGCTCATATTTCTGAGTAGAAGTACTCTTCGCTCAGGTTGTTTTACGTAGCTTGACTCAGGTAGAACCTTTTCGCCTAGAGAGATTTAGCAATTTATTAGTAATACAGGGTACCAACCGCTGGCTACGTTTCCTTACAATGATACAGGGTACCAACCCCTGGTTACGTTTTCTTTCAGTAATACAGGGTACCAACCCCTGGTTACATTTCTTTTTCAGTAATACAGGATGCGAACCCCTGGTTACATTCCCTTTCAGTGAAATGTTGCGCTAACCCCTATTTATATTCCCTTGTTGTGATACAGGACGCCATCCCCTGGTTACGTTTTCCTTCAGTAATACAAGGTACCATCCCCTAGTTATGTTTCCTTTCAGTAATATATGGTACCATCCTGTAATTCATTTCCTTTTGGTAACACATGGTACTACCCTCTTGGTTACATATCCTCAGGTAGCTAGTTTATACTACTGGAGCAAAAATTTTGTTCGTTTTATTCGTCTTTGATGGCGTTGCAGGACCCTGCCATAAAGCATATATTGTGGCGATTAAAGCTTGCAATTTCAGTTCCCATCAGAAGAAAGAATATTGTTGATCATAAGATAGTTGGAGTTAGTTTCGATGATGTGTCAGCAACTCGGCATCTCAAGATTCATCTTCTCAATTTTGGATCAGGGAAGTAGCAACTGAGATTGATTCATAATCTTTTCACTTTAAAGAGCATCAAGATCCAATCTAAGGTCAACACAAGCGAGCAAGTAAAGAATCAAGATTTGACTCCAAAAGATACATAAATGTGAATTTTGTAACTCTTAGCTGGCACACATATGTAGTTCTCTTCTCTTTTTCTTTTGATGTAAGCAGCAAGTAACAGTAACAACAACAACAACAATAACAGCAGTCTTAACTCCAGTGTCCGGTAGTCCCAGATACCAAAATTTTCAAAACTACACTGACTTGATTCCTTTATAGCCAAGGATATGTAGGCAACCTTGGAAGCAAGGTTCGGTCACCTCTTTCAAAAATGCTTTCAGTGGAGTGATATATGAGTGAAACATTAGTAATGGCATTCACTTTCTTTGCGCGAAAACTCTTTGTGTTCTCGAGCAAAGAGGGTCAGCTGTAAATGCCTATTTTTATTTATCACATTGCTTATATTTGATTTGGTATTTGTTAATCTAGTGTGATAGTATAATTAATTAAGAAAATTGAGCCAAATTGTTTTGTTTCATTATCCATAAATCTACCCAAATCCAAAATATCCTAGCCTCTTTTGTCTCCAAATTGATGAAGTTCTAGTCCCCCTTGCCACATAAAACTTGCATATACATGTATTGCTTGGTTCTATCTCTTTGTGTTAGTTTCAAGTCCAAACTCCGGCGACCGGAATTCCAAAAACCACCACTGCCCGCTGTCTCAGCTCCACCATTGACCCCTTATCTTTTAGCCTACTCGACCCAAAGACCCATGTTTCCTTCAAGTATAATGCGTTTTGGCATCTACTAAAAGGAAACTTGCGTTTCAGGGTCGATCAACTGTCGCTTGGTGTCTCCATCATCTTTTGGTGGCTCGAGTTAGCATCGGATGCCTCGTATGGTAAAACTCTATTTCCTCTTTCCATTTCTGATTTCTCGTTCTTTTTAGCATTAGGCTTAGAGTTTAAATTTTCATTCATATTTATGTCGTTCGTATAAATTTAAGTAGTAATCAGTCGTTTGCTATTATTTTCATGCTATTATACGTCGCTTCCGATTAGCCCTTTTGTTGCCCTAGTGATTAGTTTAAACGTATCGGTGGGCGACTGAGTTTAATTGAGCTACTTCTTGATCATTAATATTTTAGTTGGTTACGTTGATTTTATTCCTAGTAAATATTTCTTAGTCGCTTGTCTGTTCTTTTTGGTTCTTTTAGTTTAGTTTTGTTGATTAATTGTTGGCCAGTTTAGAGTCAATAGTGTTTAGTTGTCACTGTAGTGTAAATATTATTATTGTTCATTTTAGTGCATGCTCAACATGATTTCTTATTCTCATCTTTTTTTAACTCAATCTTTTTCTATAACGACCTGACTTGTCGTTTTAAGAATTAGCATCTCGTTAAGGGACTTAAGGTCACGAGTAGCTTTGTGATGTGTATAATGACTTGTGTGTGTGGTCGAGTTTGGTTTTCAGATGATTGGGGATTAAATTGAAAGAACAATTCTTATTTTTGAAGCTTAAACAAAAAGAGTTGGCCGGAGTTTGACTTTTGAGCAAACGACTCTGGAACGGAATTTCGATGATCTCAATAGCTTCATATGGTGATTTCGGACTTAGGAGTGTGTGTGGGTATAATTGAATTTGGCTTGAAATGGCGAAAATAAGAAATTGAAGGTTTGGAAGTTTGACCGGGGAGTTGACTTTTTGATATCGGGGTTAGAATCCGATTCTGGAAATTTGACTAGGTCCGTTATGTCATTTATGACTTGTGTGCAAATTTGAGGTCAATCGGAGTTGATTTGATAGGTTTCGGCATCGAATGTAGAAGTTGGAATTTCTTAGTTTTGTTAAGTTTGAATTGAGGTGCAATTCGTCGTTTCGATGTTGTTATATGTGATATGAGGCCTCGAGTAGGTCCGTAATATGTTTTGGGACTTGTTGGTATGTTCGGACGGGGTCTCAAAGGACTCGGGGGAGTTTCCGAGTGATTTCGGACCATTTCTAGGTCATTTTTAGTTGCTAGTTTTTGGCCATAGAGGTATGCATCGTGATCGCAGACAAACGGTCGTGATCGCGAAGAGCAATTTTTCTGTTTGGACACTGTGAATCGCAATTGCGGAAGCCTTTCCGCGATCGCGTAGAGGAGAAATTTTGCTGCACCTACCTGACTTTGGAAGCATATATCTCGCAATCTATAAGTAATTTGGAGATGATCCAAAATTAAAAGTTGTAGCCCTTTGTGTCTAGTTTTCAGAACATCAAACCATTTGGCATTTGGAGATGTGTACAAAAAGCTATGATGGATACACTACAAGCTGTCTGGGAAGAGTTTTGAAATCGCGAAGAAGAAGTTGTTGCTGCACAGGGCTAATTTTGGAAGCTTTTATCTCGAAATCTATAAGGAATTGGGAGATGAGAAAAACATAAAAGTTGTAGCCCTTGATGTCTAGTTTTTAAAACATCAAACCATTTGTCATTTAGAGCATTGTACAAAAAATAACCATTATACTAGAGGCTGTCTGGAAGAGTTGGGGAGTTTGTGTTTCGCGATCGCGATTGGTTTTCTGCGATCGCGAAGAGAAAATTTTGAGATGGAAACTTTTGTGCTTTGCGATCTCGAAGAGTAAATGCCTGGACAGAAGTTAAATTTTAAGGTTTCGGCCATTTTAACATATTTGGAGCTATGGAGCTCAGATTGAAGCAATTTTTTAGGCGAATTTCGGGAGATTTTCAAGGGAAACATCGGGGTAAGAGTTCTTAACTTAATTTTGGTTAAATCACCGGAATCTATTGTTGTTTTTATCATTAAATTAGTATTTTAGGTTGAAAATGATAAAAAATTTATAGACTTTAAATTGGGGATTTGGAGGTCGATTCGTTATCGATATGTGATAAAATTGGTATGGTTGAACTCGTACCGGAATGAGTGTTTCGTGAAAATTCTGTCAGGTTCTGAGAGACGTGCCCTGCTTTGACTTTTGGTTGAATTTTTAATGTGAATTTATAAGTCGACATTTTATTATCCGGAATTATTTTCGATGAATTTTAATGAAGTTATATAATTTATTTTTGAGCCGTCTGGAGGTCATTTCACGCAAGAAGGCTATTTTAAAAATTACCCCTTAGGCATTGAGTCTTATGTGGAAATCGTGTAATTGGAAATCATGTACGCGAAGTGACAACTACGTACTTGGTTTATATGTGCAAATCATATCGGTTAAAATTCGTAGACACCCTTATATATTAAATTGGAAAATTGTTGGAACTTAGTAAACCCTTGAATAGCCATGCCTCATTCCTTGTTTGCTGAATTGGTATTTTATATGATAATTGGTGTTATTGTCACTTGGATTTTTATATGAATTCCGTGTGTTTGTTGATTTAATATTTTTATTGGAATTAAATTCATTATGGAATCTTTATCTGCAAATAATTATTAAATAAGTTTCAAATGAGGCATTAATTTATATTTATTAAAAACTGGATTAAAGAAGGCGCTGTCCTATGCTGAGTTATATTTCAATCTCTATTGTTGTTTTGAGGTTTTATATACGTTGTGTGGAGCCTTGTGCTATTTGTTGAGAAATTTATTGATTTTGCTACATTTTTGGAATTTGGTTGTGGTCACTGAGCAAATTGTAATATGAATTGTTGTATTGTGTTGTCGTTTAAAAACTCTCCTTGATGTTATTTATGCTTCCTACCTTGCTTGCTAATGATATACATGTGCTTGGCAAGGAAGAGGGAAAAACATGAAGGGTAATGCCATGCCATTTGAGCGTGTAAAGCATGAATGGTGATGTGGTGCCATTTCAATTATATTATCATGTGAGGGGGAGTGTAATGCACGAAGGGTGATGCCGTGTCATTTGAAAGTGTAAAGCACGAAGGGTAATGCCGTGTCATTTCAATTATATTATTATGTGAGGAAAGCTATAAAGCACGAAGGGTGATGCCGTGCCATTCTAAATATGCACGAAGGATAATGTCGTGCCATTTCATTTACATTATCTTATGAGAATGAGAGTAAAAGCACGAAGGGTGATGCTGATGCCATGTCATTTGAAAGTGTAAAGCACGAAGGGTAATGCCGTGTCATTTTAATTATATTATTATGTGAGGAAAGCTATAAAGCACGAAGGGTGATGCCGTGCCATTCTTAATATGCACGAAGGATAATGTCGTGCCATTTCATTTACATTATCTTGTGAGAATGAGAGTAAAAGCACGAAGGGTGATGCTGTGTCATTATTTTTATATTATCATATGTTCATGGCACGAAGGGTGTTTCCATTTAGGCGAGGACAAGAGACATGCATTATATTGTGATATCTTTTCGTTGTGTACATATTCATGCCTTTATCTTGCAATTTTATTGTGCACCTATGTTTTCTATATGACTTGTAGTTGTTGTTGCTTCCTGTGTACCTCCCACATTATTTCTTTTATTATTATTCTCATTTCTCCCACTTAGTTGGTACTTTTATACGTATGCACGGTGAGAAAGATATAAATGCACGAATGGTGTTGTCGTGCCAATTGATCTGATCTACGTATATATCGGGTGAGAATGAGACAAATGCACGAAGGTATTACCGTGCCATTCGATGTGTTATGTTGAATATATTTCTCACACCAGAAAAGTTAAATGAGGAGTCACATGGTGACTTTTACTTGAAAGAATTCTATTGGAAAGATAATTACTTGAAAGAATTATATTTAAAAAATATTTATTTGAAAGAATCATATTCGTAAGATATTTATTTGAAGGAAATATATTCGAGATATATTTAATTGTACGGATTACATTCTAAAGATTTTTATTTGAAAAACTTATAGATAAAAGATGTATATTTTGAAGGACTTGATTAATTGGTTGTACTTGTGTTTATAATTCATTCGAGCAATATTTATGGTGTTCCTGTTGCCTTGCTGTTTATGTCACAAGTTGATTATTGTGCCATCACTGCTATTTGTTTTCTATTATTTTTGTATGTTATACTGCATAGGTTATTTGACTAGTGAGTGTCTTAACTGTACCTCGTCACCACTCCACCGAGGTTAGCCTTGATACTTACTGGATACTGACCGTGGTGTATTCATACTACACTTCTGCACATTTTTGTGCAGAGCCAGGTATTGGAGATATCGTACTCGGACAGAGTTAGACTGTGATCGCGAGGATTCAAGGTAGAGTTGTTTGGTCGTCGCAGTCCCTTGGACTTTTTCCATTTTATTGTACTGTTAATTTCTTATCCGCATAGTATTGTATATTCGACCCTTGAGATAATTCTATGTATTCAGTTAGAGTTCGTGACTCAGTATTCACAGTCTTAGGAGGTTGTTTGAATATTTTCGCTGTTGTTTGAATTATTATAATCAGTTTACCTAGTTTTAGAGATTAAGTGCCATCATGATGCCTGTGGTTGGATTTTTGGTCGTGACAAGTTGGTAACAGAGCTCTAGGTTCATAGGTTCTACGAGTCACGAGCGAGTCTAGTAGAGTCTTGCGGATCGATACTGAGACGTCTGTACTTATCTTCGAGAGGCTACAGAACTGTTAGGGAATTTCCACTACTTTCATTCCTGTCGTGCGGAATTTGTTGATTTTGGAGTTTGAGCCTTTGTATCTCTATTCTCTCAAGATGGTGAGGACACATGCTACCAGGTCAGTTGAGCAAACACCCGTGCATTCTGCTAGGGCCGCAAGAGGTCGGGGCCGAGGAAGGACACGTCCCGCAGCTTTAGCACCAGTCAGAGCAGTAGTTCAGGAGCTGCCGGTAGCTCCAGTTGGAGGACAGGCACCAGAGACACTTATTGTTACCCCCGGACTTCAGGAGACTTTAGCACAGTTCCTAAACATGTTTGGTACATTAACTAAGGCGGGAATGATATCTCTTTCCCAAATGTTTCACAAATTGGGAGAGGAGTTCAGACTCCTACCGCCCGTGTTCCAGAACAGCAGGTTCACATTGGTCAGGTTCCGGGAATAGTAGTACATCATGTTATTCCGGTTCAACCTAAGGTCAAGCTAGAGGCATTAGAAGAAGAACAAAAGAGACTTGAGAGATTTAAGAGGTATAGTCCACCTACCTTCAGTGGCACAACTACTGAGGATGCCCAGGGATTTCTAGAAAAGTGTCATCGTATTCTCTGCAACATGGGTATTGTGGAAGTGAGCGGAGTTTCCTTTACTACATTTCAGTTGTCAGGAGCAGTGTATCAGAGGTGGCAAGTTTATGAAGAAGGTAGACCAGCCGATGCAATGCCACCAACTTAGGCTCAATTTTCAGAGATGTTTTTGAAAAAGTTTGTTCCCATACTCTCCGGGATGCGTGGCACGGAGTTTAAAAGGTTGTGTCAGGGCACCATGACGGTGTCAGAATATGCTATCAGGTTCAGTGAGTTAGCTCGTCACGCACCTATCTTGGTTCCTACAGTTAGAGAGCGAGTCCGCAGATTCATTGTGGGGCCCGATTATGATTTTAAAATATGCATGGTTCAGAGTTGCAGACTGACATTCCATTTTAGCAAGTAGTAGAGATTGCCAGGATGTTAGAACGTGTTCGAAGTGAGGAAAAGGAGTCTAAGAAGGCCAAAAGGTTTCGGAACTGTAGAGGATTCAGTGGATTCTACTCTGCAGCTATGACTCATCATGGCGGAGGCTCAGGTAGTCGGTCAGCCTAGTCCGCAATTCAGACTAAATGTAGTGCTCCATTTAATACTTTTAGTGCACCACTAGCACGAGGTTCTTACAGTGGTTATTTCAGTTATCCGGCATAGACTCAGCACGAGCAACTGCGACCTCAAAGGGGTGTTTATGAGTGTGGTGATAATAGGCATATCATGAGAAATTTTTCCAGACTTGGAAGAGACAAATTTCATCAAGACACTCAAGCTACAGGCTTTATTCCAGTTAATACTCCATGTGCACAACCAGTTAGGGGTGAAGGACAAGCGGGCAGAGGGCGCCCAAGAGGGGGAGGCCCGGTATGTTGATATAATTGTTATGAATTGGCTGAGGTCGATACACCAGATGGTGTCGTTATAGGTATGATATAAGTTATTATAGAGGAGCACTATTCTTATTTTGATTCCATTCCGATTATCGAGGTGAAAGCTCCTTTCATGCTACCTATATGGTGAGCTGTGAATTTGTACTCCACTCCCGTGTTTATCATTGTTGGGAGATTTGATGGTGTTAGCCTGTGTCTATCATTTTTGTTTTGTACATTATTGTGAGCTATGAGTCCAAAAGTGACTTCTTATTACTTTTTTGATATAATTTCAGGATAGTTGATTATAATTTTATGAATTATATGCCCTACCGATGGGGGGTTCATTATGTGTTGTGAAATTTTTTCACAGAATTTATTAAAAAGAAGAAAGAAAAGAAATGGAAAATTTTAGTTGGCACAATGTGCAAAGTACTTGTGATTCAGAATTGAGGATGGGATCCTCGCGGTTTAATGTGATTTGATATGTTTAACTCGGACTACGTGCCGCGGTGGAAGTTATATCACGATGAGGTCCTTGCGGTTAAATTCATGTGTTTTAAATTCTCCTTTGTCAAATTTAATTTGTACTGTAGTACTAATAGGGAGTCATGCCTGTTAGGCTTATTTGATAATTCTTTATGTATTTCTATGCATATTTAGCCATATTCGTGCTGTAATTGTTGAGTTTTAGCTTACGAGGTGAGTGCCTAGGTTGCGTTAAGTGTGACTCGTTAATTCAAGTAAATAATTATGAGGTCTTCATGTCTCGCGATTTGCAGTCAGTATTGTGAAAATTTGAAATGAGGGTTTGATTAATATGAGGTTCATTGAGGATGCTGGAATTAATTATGAACAGCTATTATGACCAGAGATGTGGTTACGGGCATACGTGGTGATGTGTGCGTAGGCACGAGATGCTATAGCCGGTTGAGACTAATACCGTATGTTGATATGAAAAAAAAATCAGGCCTTTTCAAAATGTTGGAGTGTAAGAAATTTGGTTTTAAAGTTTATAAGCATGGATGAAAGAAATAATCTTCAATTGAGATCGCGTTTGTCGGATCCATGTTAAATTTGCGGTGATGTAGAATCACCCACGAGTATATGTGTAAGAATACACTCAGTTATTTAATGTCCTTAGAATAATTCTTGGCACGTTCGAGGACGAACGTATATTTAAGAGGAGGACAATGTAACGTCCCGACTTGTCATTTTAAGAATTAACATCTCGTTTAGTAACTTAAGGTCACGAGTAGCTTTGTGATGTGTATTATGACTTGTGTGTGTGGTCGAGTTTGATTTCGGATGAATCAGAATTAAATTGAAAGAACAATTCTTATTTTTAAAGCTTAAACAAAAAGAGTTGACCATAATTTGACTTTTGAGCAAACGACTCCGAAATAGAATTTTGATGATCTCAATAGCTTCATATGGTGATTTCGGACTTAGGAGTGTGTTTGGGTATTATTTTTGAAGTCCGTAGTTGAATTTGGCTAGAAATGACGAAAATAAGAAATTAAAGGTTTGGAAGTTTGGTCAGGGAGTTGACTTTTTGATATCGGGGTTGGCATCCGATTCTGGAAATTTGAATAGATTCATTATGTCATTTATGACTTGTTTGCAAAATTTGAGGTCAATTGGACTTTATTTGATAGGTTTCGGCATTGAATGTAGAAGTTGGAATTTCTTAGTTTCATTAAGTTTGAATTAAGGTGCGATTTGTCGTTTCAATATTGTTATATGTGATTTGAAGCCTCGAGTAGGTCCGTAATATAATTTGAAACTTGTTGGTATGTTCGGACGGGGTCCCGAGGGGCTCGGGTGACTTTCGGGGTGGTCTCGAACCATTTCTAGGCCATTTTTAGTTGTTGGTTTTTGGTCACAGAGGTATGCATCGCGATCGAGAAGAGCAATTTTGCTGTTTGGACACTGTGAATCGCGATCGCGGAATCCTTTCCGCGATCGCGTAGAGGAAAAATTATGTTGCACCGACCCGACTTTGGAAGCTTATATCTCGCAATCTATAAGGAATTTGGAGATGATTCAACAAATAAAAGTTGTAGTTCCTTGTGTTTAGTTTTCAGAACATCAAACTGTTTGGAATTTGGAGCTGTGTACAAAAAGTTATGATGGATACGCTACAAGCTGTCTGGGAAGAGTTTCGAAATTGCGAAGAAGAAATTGCTACTGCACAGGGCTGACTTTGGAAGCTTATATCTCAAAATCTATAAGGAATTGGGAGATGAGCAACACGAAAGTTATAGCCCTTGATGATTTGTCATTTTGGAGTTTTGTTAAAAGTTATGACCATTATACTAGAGGCTGTCTGGAAGAGTTGGGGAGTTTGTGCTTCGCGATCGCGATTGGTTTTCCGCGATCGCGAAGAGAAAATTTTAAGCAAGAAACTTGTTTGCTATCGCGAAGCATTATCCACGATCGCAAAGAGTAAATACCTGGACAGAAGCTATATTTCGAGGTTTCGGCTATTTTAACATACTTGGAGCTATGGAGCTCGGGTTGAAGCGATTTTTGAGGCGAGTTTCGGGAGATTTTCAAGGGAAACATTGGGGTAAAAGTTCTTAACTCAATTTTGGTTAAATTACCCGAATCTATTATTGTATTTATCATTAAATTAGTATTTTGGGATGAAAATAATAAAAATTGTATAGACTTTAAATTGGGGATTTGGAGGTCGATTCGTTATCAGAATGGTATGATTGAACTCGTACCGGAATGGGTGCTTGGATTTCGTGAAAATTATGTCGGGTTCCGAGAAGGGGGCCCTGCGTTGACTTTTGGTTGAATTTTTAATTTGAATTTTTAAGTCGACGTTTTATTATCTGAAATTATTTCCGATGAATTTTAATGAAGTTATATAATTTATTTGGCTAGATTTGAGTCGTCCGGAGGTCATTTCACGTAAGAAGGCTATTTTGGAATATCGGCTAACTTCAAAAAGGTAAGTATCTTTCCTAATCTTGAGTTGGGGAAATTACCACTTAGGCATTGAGTCTTATGTAGAAATCGTGTTATTGGAAATCATGTACGCGAGGTGACGAGTGCGTACTTGGTTTATATGTGCAAATCATATCGGTTAAAATTGTAGAAGCTCTTATGTATTAAATTGGAAAATTGTTGGAACTTAGTAAACCCTTGAATTGTCATGCCTCATTCCTTGTTTGTCGAACTTTTATTTTATATGATAATTGGTGTTATTGTCACTTGGATTTTTATGTGAATTCCGTGTGTTTGTTGATTTGATATTTTTCTTAGAATTAAATTCATTATGGAATCCTTATCTGCAAATAATTATTAAATAAGTTTAAAATGAGGCATTAATTTATATTTATTAAAAACTGAATTAAAGAAGGCTTTGTCCTATGCTGAGTTACTTTTCCATCTCTGTTGTTGTTTTGAGGTTTTATATACGTGGTGTGGATCCTTGGGGTATTTGTTGAGAAATTTATTGATTTTGCTACATCATTGGAATTTGGTTGTGGTCAGTGCGTAAATAGTGATATGAATTGTTGTATTGTATTTTCATTAAATACTCTCCTTGATGTTATTTTTGCTTCCTACCTTGCTTGTTAATGATATACATGTGCTTGGCAAGGAAGAGTGAAAAATATGAAGGGTAATTCCATGCCATTTGAGAGTGTAAAGTACGAAGGGTGATGCCGTGCCATTTCAATTATATTATCATGTGAGGGAGAGTGTAATGCACGAAGAGTGATGTCGTGCCATTTGAGAGTGTAAAGCACGAAGGGTGTTGCCATCCATTTCAATTAAATTATCACGTGAGGAAAGGTATAAAGCACGAAGGGTGATGCCGTGCCATTCTTAATATGCACGAAGGATAATGCCGTGCCATTTCATTTACATTATCTTGTGAGGATGAGAATAAAAACACGAAGGGTGATGCCGTGCCATTTCATTTACATTATCTTGTGAGGATGAGAATAAAAGCACGAAGGGTGATGCCGTGTCTTTATTTTTATATTATCATATGTTCATGACATGAAGGGTGTTTCCGTGCAGGCGAGGACAAGAGACATACATTATATTGTGATATCTTTTCGTTGTGTATACATTCATGCCTTTATCTTGAGATCTTATTATGCATCTATATTTTTTATGTGACTTGTAGTTGTTGTTGCTTCCTGTGTGCCTCCCACATTATTTCTTTTATTATTATTGGCATTTCTCCTACTTAGTTGGTACTGTTATATGTATGCACGGTGAGAAAGAGATGAATGCACGAAGGGTGTTGCCATGTCAATTGATATATATCGGGTGAGAATGAGACAAGTGCACAAAGGTATTACCGTGCCATTCGATGTGTTATGTTGAATATATTTCTCACACCAAGAAAGTTAAATAAGGTGTCACATGATGACTTTTACTTGAAAAAAATTATATTCGAAAGATAATTACTTGAAAGAATTATATTTGAAAGATATTTATTTGAAAGAATCATATTCGTAAGATATTTATTTGAAGGAAGTATATTCAGAATATATTTAATTGACGGATTACACTCTAAAGATTTTTATTTGAAAAACTTATAGATAAAAGATGTAAATTCTGAAGGACTTGATTAATTGGTTGTACTTGTGTTTATTATTTGTTCGAGCAATATCTATGGTGTTCCTGTTGCCTTGCTGTTTATGTCACAAGTTGATTATTGTGCCATCACTGCTATTTGTTTTCTATTATTTTTGTATGCTATATTGCACAGGTTATTTGATTAGTGAATGTCTTGATTGTACCTCATCACTACTCCACCGAGGTTAGTCTTGATACTTACTGGATACCAACCGTGGTGTACTCATACTACACTTCTGCACATTTTTGTGCAGAGTCGGGTATTGGAGATATCGTACTCGAACGGAGTTAGACTGTGATCGCAAGGATTCAAGGTAGAGTTGTTTGGTCTTCGCAGTCCCTTAGACGCTTTCCATTTTATTGTACTGTTAATTTCTTATCTGCATAGTATTGTATATTCGACCCTCGAGATAATTCTATGTATTCAGTTAGAGTTCGTGACTCAGTATACCAGTCTTGGGAGGTTGTTTGAATATTTTCGCTGTTAGTTTCGAAATTTGTACTAAATTGTATATTTTTCAAAAAAAAAATAGCTTGAATTGTTATTTTAATCAGCTTACCTAGTCTTAGAGACTAAGTGCCATCACGACTCTTGTGGTGGGATTTTGGGTTGTGGCATTTTCACTAAGTTGTTTCACTATTAACATGGGTCTTGCTTGGTTTGATTGAAGTCATTAGGTTCTAGTTCCCTTTGTTAGTTAATAACTAAGTTCTAGTTACTTCTTTGTTTGTTTGGTTTCAAACATAAGGTGGTATTGTTATTTGGTTAAAAGTTGAAGATTAGTTAGTTCAATCATGTATTAGGGTACATCAGCAACTTACTTTTAGTGCTAGAGTGGCTGAAAGTACCCTTTTACCCCATGCTTCTGCTGCTACAGTTGTTGAAGGACTGTCCTTTTCCCTTTTTGACATCCGTGAACAGACTTTTAGCACACACATCCCTTGAGCAGTTTTTTTGGTGAACAAAAGTCAGTCCTTTTGGACAAACTTTGGTGAATCAAAAGCTGTCCAAAAGTGACTTTCTTTGCTTATTTAACGGCTTCTCCTTTCATATTTTAAGAGCACACTTGGCCACATCTTTTAGAGTTGCTAAAACACCCCAAAGTTGAGAGAAAAAATAGCAGCTGAAGCATCCTTTAGCGGCTGAAAATTGTGGCTTTGTGAGTGACTCTTAGAGTGTAAAACCATTGAAACAATAGAGTGACCGTTTGGCTAAGTTCTGAGTTTATTAGTTACTAGTTTCAAGCATTTTCGTTGGATTTCCTCGGCTGTTTTGAACACTGACTGGCAGCTATTACGTTGCTCTTTCTGCAGACTCTGTTTGCCAAATTCAGTTGGTTCTCCGCTGATTTTTTTTTTCTGCTGACCAGGTAATTTCCTCGTCTGTTGTACTAATTTTTAGATCAAGAGTGAATGGAGAGGAAGTGATTCAAATCCTTTTAGTGTATTATGTTTGTGTATGATCTGTCTTCTTTTAAGTACCAAGTATATATAAGAGTTAGTTGAACTTTTTTTTGGTCAATGACATGTTTAAATGATGTTTAGGTTGTTGTATGTATTTCTTGAATACTTACTACATTAAGATTCTATTTATGCCCAAGTAGGAACCCGTAATTTAGTGTTAGTGTTCAAAGCTTGCATCTTTATCACTTCTAATTTCCGTTATTGATTAAAATCAGTTAAAAAGGCCTTTATTTTTATGGTGTTAGCTTAAAGATAGATATTTGGATGAGTGTATTTTAAGCTTAAAATGTTAGTTCTCAACAATAGTGGAGATACTTTTCCAGTTTAATTTTCATTTTCTTAAGGCCTGTAGTGAATTGAGTTGGTACGCGTTGTTTATTCTTTCGTTCAGCTTCAACAGGGACGAGTATTTAAAAAATTTCCACTAGTTTACTATTGCACTAATAATTAAATTAAAAGGAAAAAAAAAAAAAGGAAACACTGGTGGGTCATTAGTTGATTTGTAGTTGTGGATAGGCTTTAATATGTATGGGGCAAAGTGAATTCAAGTCCATCCAAGCCCATTATCAGAATAAGCATGTCGACATGCCCATTTATCTTTAATAATAAGGTAGCTTAATGCCAAAATAATAAAATTTGCCCAGCAGCCCCAATGACAAAGAAAGTGGTCCAATGCCATTTTAAATCCAATAAACAAAGATGGTCCAAGTCTCCAATTACAAGCTTTTCCAATAATTTTCAATTTATCATATTTTCTTTTAATAATTATGTAACTTAATTACCTATGTAACTTAATTACCTTAATAATTAATTTGAATGCTAGGCAACTACTAGGCACGCTTTGACTTTTTTATTCACGGACTCGCTTGCGTAGCGTGATGTTTAACATTTAGTAAATTAATTTCATATCATATCCAATAACTTTAATTAATTTTTAATTTAATTAATACCTTGCTATAACCGCGGATTCGCTTGGGTAGCGCGGTAGTAACTTTTAATAATTTTCAAAATTAATTTTCTCAAGCACAAATGTAATAATTTCTCAAAATGTACTACAAAAAATTGATTGTCATGATTTCGGATTCGCTTGCGTTGCGCGATTATGATAAATTAATTAATTTTGTTTCGATCACGCATTCGCTTGTGTAGTGTGGTTGTGAATACGTAATATTATCAAAATCATCCTTCAATAATTTTAATAATCAAGAAATAAAAGTAGACATGTAAACATGAAAACCAATAAAGCAAAATTTATATAGAATTAATTCAAGTCAAGTTTAAGTCAATAAAGCGACAGTGCTAGAGCCACGGGACTCGAAGAATACCTTACACATTCTCCTCGATCAACATAATTCCTTATCCGAACTTTGTTTTCGCGGACCGATAAAAATAGAGTCAAACCTTGATTTGACTAGGGATTAAAATAAAAAATAACTTGGAACACCGAAAAAATCAATTCCAAGTGCGACTCTTTAAATAAAATAATTCCTACTCAAATTTGTCACTTTAATTGGAAAACCTCTTTAACCCGCAATCCATAACATACATATATCTCTTGGGGTAAAAGGGGTGTGACAGCTTAATCTGGGCATTTTCCGTCAATACTCTACCTTCCTCGTCCTTGATGCACCTCACTTGATCCAGGTCATGAACCTTCCTCTCTCTCTCCTTGGCCAGCCGAAATAACTTCTTCACCCCTCATTTGACCCCCAAATCCTCGTACAAACGAGCAAACGCTACAGTCTTAGCCTCTGTGACCGCTAACTTCGCCTCCTTCTTAGCTTTCTTATACCTTCTGTTTACTCTCCTCTCTTCCTCGTCTGTGCTCTCCACTAACCTAAGATACACCGCTTTTCTTTGCTTTTAATTTACCTTGGATCACGTCATTCCACTACAAGTTGCGCCCACCAAAGTAACCCTTTGAGACCCCTAACACCTCTTTCCCCGCCTTTCTTATACAGTCTAATGTTGATGTCCACATCTCGCTAACGTCCCCGCTACTCCTCCAGGCTCCCATAGCCATCAACCTCCCCTCCAACTCCTGAGCTTTATCCCTCGTCAAGGCTCCCCACCTGATCCTCGGTTGACCCTGAACAAATCTCTTCTTCCTCTTTACTAATATATCGACGTCCATCACCAATTGTGTCGCGAAGGACTTACTCGGGATAACCTTGCAATCCTCGCACAGCTGCCTATCACATCTCCTGAGGAGGAGGAGGTAATCAATTTGGGTCTTAGCCACTCTGGAAAGTAACCAAATGCTCCTCCCTCTTCGGAAAGCTAGAGTTTGCGATCACCAACTCAAAAGCTCTAGCGAAATCCAGC
Organism: Nicotiana obtusifolia; assembly: GCA_002018475.1. NCBI lineage: Eukaryota > Viridiplantae > Streptophyta > Magnoliopsida > Solanales > Solanaceae > Nicotiana > Nicotiana obtusifolia. The sequence goes on along the minus strand of MCJB01044916.1, from coordinate 123,925 downwards.
AGTGAAGTACCTCCTCCATTCCTATCTCTAAATTCGAAGCGGCTATGAACCTCGCCATAGCCACCAACATTTTACCCTATATGCACACTGAAATCTCCTCCTATGAATAACGTCTCCGCAAGTGGCACACTACGCACCACCTCATCCAGCCCCTCCTAGAAGCACCTCTTGACCTCCTCAAAATGATCTCGTATATTTGTCGAGAGAAGCGGAACTATTAAACTATAGTTAGTCTGGGTGGTTATATAGAGTTAGCTAACCTTATTAGTTAGACAGTTAAAAAGGTTGTTAGGTGGTTAGTAACTAATTTGTAGTATAAATACACTGTAGATACTAAAATGTATACAGAATTTCATTTCCTTTATTTTTAATAGAACAATAATTCTATTTCTCTGAGTTTTCTCTTAGCTTCTTCTCCAAGTCGAGCTTCCAGCTAAGAGCTTCCATAACCATGGAAGCTAACATGGTATCAGAGCTCGCGATGACGATCTCAATCTAATTCCTTGCTCAATTGTGTGTATGTGTGTTACTGCGATTCAGTCAAGCTATACTAAATTATCTGGAAGTGACAACACCACTGAGCTAGGGTTTGTAATTTAGTCAACTGGAAAGTTTCATCAATGGCGATTGGAGACGAAACAAGCGAGAGTACGTCGAGATATGTGAATGCACCAGTAGCACCTACTGTCTTCTCCACAATTGATCACAATCATCCTCTCTTCCTGTAACCAACTGATACACCAGGTAGCTCACTCATTTCTCTTCAGCTAACTGGCTCAGATAACTATGCTTTGTGGAGTCGATCTATGAGAATAGATCTATTAGGTAAAAGCAAACTAGGTCTTGTAGATGGTCGATACCCCGAATCTAAGTTTGGACCTGAATTTCACGAGCAATCGGAGAAGGTAAATATTGTGGTGCTCTCATGGATTATGAATGTTGTGTGTCCAGGGCTATTAGTAGTATCATGTATGCTTCTAATGCTCATAAGGTGTGGGAAGACCTGAAGGAGAGGTTCGATAAGGTGAATGGCTCTAGGGTTCTATACCTGCATAGAGAGATTCACACTCTAACACGAGGAACAATAAATGTAGTTGATTACTTCTCTAAACTGAGGGACCTATGGGATGAGTTTGATGCCCTCATGCCCTGTCATAGTTGTCCCTGCCCAGAATCAAAGAAATATGCTAAGCATTTTGAGTATCACAGATTACTACAGTTCTTTATGGGACTGAATGACACTTATTCTCAAGCTCGAAGCCAAATTATGATGATGTCACCAGTTCCTGGTATTAACAAGGCCTACTCTCTACTTATGGATGTGGAAAGCCCAAGGAACCTGGCCAATTTCTCTCAAATGGTGCAAGTAGGAGAAGTTGTTGACAACACTGCTCTGTATAGCAACAAAAATCCAACTACTGGCAATGGACAATTTAAAGCTCAGAGGAAGACAATGGTGTGTGAGTTTTGTAACTACAAAGGCCACACCAAGAAAAACTGTTTCAAGCTAATAGGATACCCTCAAGACTTCAAGTCTAACTTTAAGTCAAAGAAGAAAGGGGGCAACTTTGGTGCATATGCCAATCATGTCAATAATGCTCCCAATTACAATTCTGTTATGCGAAACACTCAAATGCCACTTGGAGGTTTACAGGGCAGAGGATAAGGAATAAAAGGTGGGCTTTAGCAAATGCAAGTGCCTCCATCAACTAGATTTCAGCACATGCCTCAGCAAATGTAGATGCCTTCACCAATTGGATTTCGGCACATGCCTCAGCAACAGGTACCAACTCCAATTCCTTTCTTTGTTCAAGAGCAATATCAGCAGATAGTTCAACTGCTTAACAAGGGAGCTGATGAAGGTCCTTCTGCCAGAGCAGCAACTGCAGGTAAACTGGTAGCTCTATTATCCAATCATGTTAATAACAATTGGATAATAGATTCTGGAGCATCAAATCATATGACATCCACACTAGAGATGTTAAATTCATGTCAGTCAGTTTCTTCTCACAAGGAAAATAAGGTTCATTTGCCTACAGGAAATGTTGCCTCCATTTCACATATAGGAAAAGCAAGTGTGTTTCACTATCAGGATATCAGTAACGTGCTATACATACCAGAGTTTAAGTACAACCTACTATTTGTAGCTAAACTTATCAAGGAGTTGCAATGTCTTGTAACATTTTTTCCTAACTTCTGTATATTCCAGAATCTTTACAGTGGTCAGGTGAAGGGGATCGGTAAGGAAGATCAGGGATTATACCTACTACAAGGCAAGTCATTACTAAGTAGTATCCTGCAACATGATCCAACTCAACTAAGGAATAAAACTCCTCAACAAGTATCTGAGGTGAAGCCTGTAAATAAGACTACTAAGTCTGGGAATAAGTTTGCTCGTATGCCTAATTAATGTTCTGACTCTAGTGTAATCTGGAATAAAAGGCTAGGTCATGCACCTCTATATGTAATCAAGAAGCACACATCACTGAGTCACATAAAAGACACCAATCACACTCACTGCACTGTATGTTCTATGTAATGACTGGCCGGCCATTTTGAGAGTATTAGCCCCAATCCCCTATTTATTGCTCCCTCTATTTCAGTTTGTGGTTATGTGACTTGCCGGGGCGCTCGGTGTCGGGTTCGGGTGAGTTCCGGAGTGAAATGGGACACATAGTCCCTGAAATAGAAGTTTAAGTCGTAGGAGTTGATCGTAGTTTGACTTGGGTGAAAACGACTCCGAAATAGAGTTTTGTTGGTTCCAATAGCTTCGTATGGTAATTTTGGTCTCAGGAGCACATCCGAATGTTTATTTGGAGGTGTGTAGGTCGTTTTGGCGTTAATTGGCGAAAGTTGGGAATTGGTGGAATTTTAGGAAGTTTGACCGGGAGCAGACATTTTGATATCAGGGTCGGATTCTGATTTCAGAAGTTGAAGTAGGTCCATAATATCAATTATGAATTGTGTGCAAAATTTAAGTTCAATCGGACTTGATTTGATAGGGTTCGGCATCGAATGTAGAAGTTGGGAGTTCAAAAGTTCATTAGGCTTGAATCGATGTGCAATTCATGGTTTTAGAATTGTTTGATGTGATTTGAAGGCTTGACCAAATTTTTATGATGTTTTAGGACTTGTTGGTATAACTGGTTGATGTCCGGGGGGCCTCGAGTGTGATTCGGACCAAGTTCGGCATTTCGGAACATTATGATTTCTGAAATCTGATGCTTCTGGTTTCCCTCTATGTGTTCGCGAAGGTGTTCCTGCGTTCGTGTAGAGTGTTCTGAGATGGCTGGAAATTTACCCTTCACGTTCGCGAAGATGGCCACACGTTTGCGAAGGGGTCAGGTCTTGGTGCTATGCGATCGCGTACTGGGTCGCGCATTCACGAATAAAAGAAACGGCTAGGTAGACCTCACGCATGGTCTACGCGTTTGCAAGACGGGCTTCGCAATCGCGAAGCTTGAGAAACCTGTTTCATCGCGTTCGCAAGTGGACCCTCGCATTCGCGTAATAGGAAATTTGGGCCTGAAGCATTTTGTGCTTCGCAAACGCGAGGCAATTTCGGCGTTCGCGCAGAAGGTTTAACTGGGCAGCAGATTAAAATTCCAAAACCGAGGGTTTAAGTCATTTTTCACCATTTGGACTTGAGAGCTCGGCTTAAGGCGATAATTTGAGGGATTTTTGGAGGGATTGTTGGGGTAAGTGTTCCTAACTCATTTTTGATTAATTTTCACTAATCTATCTTCGATTTATTCATTTAATTAAGGATTTGGGATTGAAAATTTTAGGGAAAAAGGTGTAAAGTTCTTAGACCAAATTCTTGAGTTTTGAAAGGCCAAACGAGGTCGTATTTGAATAATTCTTATATGATTGGACTCGATATCGAATGGGTATTCGGATTTCATAATTTTGGTCGGATTCCGAGACGTGGACCCGGGTCAACTTTTTGGAGCGATTTTTCAATTCTTTGCTAAAATCATAATTTCATTATTTAGATTAGTTTCCTATAGTTATATTTATAGTATGTAATTACTTTGGCTAGATTTGAGCTGTTCGGAGTTGGAAAATCGAGAGAAAGGGCTTCTTATTGATTGATTGAGCGAGGTTTGAGGTAAGTGACTTGTCTAACCTTGTGTGGGAGAAATCCCCCTTAGGATTTGTTACTGTTTTGGTAATTTGAAATATGTGAAAGCCATATACGCAAGGTGATGAGTGCGTAGACAGGCTCAATGTTGAAAATCCTGCTCTAGCTAAGTTTTTTTCCTTTTTCATGCCTTAATTGAGTTACTTTAGCAAGTTTAGTCATCATGTTTAGCCTAATTTCACATGTCTACTTGTTTTGGATCTTGTTTGCAACTTGTACTACATGCTTCTTTGAATTACTTGCTTCCTTTATTCTGTATTCATTATTTAACTATGGAAGTCCTCACTTGAAATTGCTATCCTTGGAATATCATTGTTTCAGTTGTTATATTTGGTTTTTGTTGTTATGGTTGAGGTGTTGTTGTTATTGTTGCACGAGGTTTCTGCTGTGCGGATTGTTATTGTGGCACGAGGTTTTTGTCGTGCGAATTGTTGTTGTGGCACGAGGTTTTTGCCGTGCGGTTGCTATTATAAGGAGAGATTGTTTATATTTACTTTTGGGACTACAAGGCGGTACCTCGGGAGTGCCCCTGTTAATTTCCTCTACTTGCTATATTGTTTGTTGCTGTTGTTGTTCCTTAACTTGTAAGATTCTTGCTTCCTTACGTGTTGTATTTGTCTTCTTGATTCTGTGTTGTTACCTTCCGTAAATTTCTATTTTTACACTTCTCTATCAGTTTATTATATTATTATATCTTCTGTGTTGTTTCTTATTAGTCCCAGTAAGGCCCTGACCTAACCTCGTCACTACTCTACCGAGGCTAGGCTTGGCACTTACTGGTATTATTACGGTGTACTCATACTACGCTTCTACACATATTTTTGTGCAGATCGAGGTGCATCCTGTCAACCTCGATATTAGAATGTTGTGCTGCTACTTGGAGACTTCAAGGTACACCTGCCCGCGTCCGCAGGCCTCAAAGTCCATTTCTATCCCGTATTCTCCTTGTTTCTTTATGTTTTTATAGAGAGTAATGTTTAGGATATTCACAATATTGTATCTAGAGCTTGTGACTTATATCTATTGGGTTTTGGGAGTTGTATACACTGTGAGTTACATTTTTTACTTTTTACAGTTGCTGACATTTTGAGCTTTTAGATTATTATTTCAATTATTCCACATGCTTGTTACGCTTACTTAGTCTTAGAGACTAGGTGCTGTCACGACATCTTACGGAAAGGAAATTGGGGTCGTGACAAGTTGGTATCAAAGCTCTAGGTATGAGTCACAAGCAGGTTTAGTAGAGTCTCGCGGATCGGTACAGAGACGTCTGTACTTATCTTGGGGAGGCTATGGAACTGTTAGGAAAATCTCCGCTTCTTTGATTCCTTATCGTGCGAAATTTCTTACTTCGGATTCTAAATTTCTACCATTTTGTTCTCTCACAGATGGTGAGGAAACGTACAGTTGGATCAGATGACTAGACACTCGCGCCCCCTGCTAGAGTCGTGAGAGGACGGGGCCGGGGAAAAGGCCAAGGTCGTCCACGTGGTGCAGCCAGAGCACCCGCACGAGCTGCTACAGAGGAGCCACCGGTAGCTCCAGTTGAAGGGCATGCACCTGAGACGCTTGTTACTGCACCAGCCCTCTAAGAGACTCTCGTCCAGTTTCTGAGCATGTTCAGCACTTTGGCTCAGGCAGGGTTGATACCACTTGCTCCTGCCACATCTCAGGCCAGGGGAGGAGCACAGACTCCTACCGCCCGTATCCCAGAGCAACAGGTCCAGGTCGACCAGGTCCTAGAGGTCATACCAGTGCAGCCGGTAGCCCCAGTTCAGCCCGAGGGTAGGGCAGCAGTTTCTAAGGAGGAGCAGCTCAGGCTCGAGAGGTAGAAGAAGCACCACCCTCCTACATTTAGTGGCTTGGGGTCAGAGGATGCCCAGGGTTTTCTTGAGGAGTGCCACCGTATCCTTCGTACTATGGGTGTTGTGGAGTACTGGAGTTGCTTTCACTACGTTCCAGCTTAGAGGAGCGGCCTATCAGTGATGGCGAGCATATGAGTTAGGTAGTCCGGTCGGGGCAGCTTCTCTCACTTAGACTCAGTTCTCAGACATGTTCTTGAGGGAGTATGTTCCACAGAGCCTCAGAGATGCATGGCGCTGAGTTTGAGCAGTTGCGCTAGGGTTCAATGACCGTGTCAGAGTATGCGGTCCGGTTCAGTAATTTGGCTAGGCATGCACCAGTATTGGTTGCTACTGTTCTAGAGCGGGTTCGTCAACTCATCGAGGGGCTCAACCCTAGTATTAGATTTAGCATGGCTTGAGAGTTGGAGACAGACATTGCATACCAGCAGGTAGTGGGGATTACTAGGAGGTTGGAGGGCATGCTGACTCAGGAGAGAGAGGAGAGAGAGGCCAAGAGGTCTCGAGAGTCCGGCACTTATAGTGGTACTCGTGCCCCAGTTATAGCTCGTCAGGGTAGGGGCTATGTGAGTCACCCTGTTCATTCAGCACTTCCAGCTACCAGCGGTAGTCCGGCCATTTCTAGGCCCCAAGCACCCTATTATGCACCACCATTGTCTAGTGCACCTCCTGGATGGGGTGCTTTCAGTGGTCAGTCCAGCTGATTAGGCCCGAGCCAGCCACAGCAGCCACGTCCTCTGAGATCTTGTTTTGAGTGTGGTGACACTCATCATATGGTGAGAGATTTCCCCAGACTCAGGTGGGGTGCACCTCCATAGATCACTCAAGCACCGCGTGCTCCACCGGGTCCTCAGGCTATGGTTACAGCACCAGCTAGCACTCCACATGCACAACCAGCTCGAGGAGGAGGTCGATTAGGTAGGGGTCGCCCTAGAGGAGGAGGCCAGGCCAGATATTATGCCCTACCTGCTAGGACGGAGGTAGTTGCATCCGACTCTATCATCATAGGTATTGTTTTGGTCTGTCATAGAGATGCATCAGTCTTATTTGATCCAGGCTCCACTTATTCCTACGTGTTATCTTATTTTTCTCTGTATTTGGGTGTATCCCATGATTCTTTAAGTTTTCCTGTCTATGTGTCTACGCCCGTGGGAGATTCTATTGTTGTTGACTGTGTGTATCGTTCGTCTTTGGACTAGTTGTCGCCCTATCATGGCATCCTTGATTGTCATGCCAAGACGGTGGCTGGCTATGCTAGGTTTACCGTAGTTAGAGTGGAGAGGTACTTTAGATTATGTTCCTAGCATGGTTGTTTCATTTCTAAAGGCTCAGCGGATGGTTGAAAAGCAGTGCGACGCATATGTGGCGTATGTGAAGGATGTTAGTGTTGATACTCTTACCATCGAGCCAGTTCCGGTAGAGAGGGATTATCCAGATGTATTCTCGGTGTATCTTTCGGGCATGCCACTCTATAGGGATATTGATTTTGGTATTGATTTGTTACCGGGCACTCAGCCTATTTCTTTTCCACCCTATCGTATGGCCCCAGTAGAGTTGAAAGAGTTAAAGGAGCAATTGCAAGAGTTGCTCGATAAGGGCTTCATTCGGCCCAGTGTGTCGCCTTAGGGTGCTCCTATCTTATTTGTATAGAAGAAGGATAGTTTTATGCGAATGTGCATCGATTATCGCCAGTTGAACAAGGTTAGAGTGAAGAACAGGTATCTAATGCCACGTATTGATGACCTTGGGTGCCAGAGTGTTCTCTAAGATCGACTTGCATTCAAGCTATCATCAGTTGAAGATTTGGGAGCCATATATCCCGAAGACTGCATTCAGGACTCGGTATGGTCATTACGAGTTCTTTGTGATGTCTTTTGAGCTCCAACGCCTCAGTAGCATTCATGCACTTGATGAACAATGTATTTCAGCCCTATCTTGACTCTTTCATCATTGTGTTTATTGACAACATTCTGGTGTACTCCCGGAGCGGGGAGGATCATGAGCAGCACCTGAGGACTATGCTTCAGACCTTGAGAGGAAAGAAGTTATATGAAAAAATTTCAAAGTGTGAATTCTGGCTAGATTCAGTGGCATTTTTGGGTCATGTAGTATCGAGTGAGGGGATCAAGGTAGATCCGAAGAAGATTAAAGCAATGCAGAGTTGGCCCAGACCATCCTCATCTATGGAGATTCAGAGCTTTCTTGGTTTGGCGGGGTATTACCGTCGATTTGTAAAAGATTTCTCGTCTATTGCAGCACCTATGACCAGAGTAACCCAGAAGGGTGCTCCGTTCAGGTGGACCGAGGAGTATGAGGAGAGCTTCCAAAAGCTCAAGACTGCTTTGACTACAGCCCCAGTGTAGGTATTGCCTACTGGTTTGGGGTCCTATACGGTGTATTGTGATGCGTTGCGTATTGGTCTCGGCGTAGTGTTAATGTAGGACGGTAGGTTGATTGCCTACACGTCAAGACAGCAGAAGGTGCATGAGAAGAACTATCCTGTCCACGACCTCGAGTTAGCAGCTATTTTTCATGCCTTGAAGATCTGGCGGCACTATTTGTACGGTGTCCCTTGTGAGGAGTACACAGATTACCGGAGTCTACAACATCTGTTTAAACAGAAGGATTTTAACTTGCAGAAGTGGAGGTGGTTGGAGTTGCTTAAGGACTATAATATCACCATCCTATATCATCTCGGGAAGGCCAATGTGGTGGCCGATGTCTTGAGTCGCAAAGCGGAGAGTTTGGGCAGCTTAGCATACCTACCGGTAGTAGAGAGGCCATTAGCCTTGGATGTTCAAGCCTTGGCAGACCAGTTTGTTAGATTGGATGTCTCTGATCCGAGCCGAGTTTTGTCTTGTGTGGTTTCTCAATCTTCTCTTTATGATCGTGTTAGAGAGAGTCAGTATGATGACCTCTATCTGCTTGTCCTTAAGGACAAGGTGCAACACGGTGATGCCAAAGAGGTCACTATTGGAGATGACGGTGTATTACAGATGCAGGGCAGGCTATGTGTGCCCAATGTAGGCAGTTTACATGAGTTAAGTCTCCAGAAGGCTCATAATTCGCGGTGCTCCATTCATCCAGGTGCCGTGAAAATGTATAAGGACCTGAGGTAGCATTATTGGTGGAAAAGGATGAAGAAGGACATAGTGGATTATGTAGCTCGGTGCCTAAATTGTAAGCAGGTGAAGTATGAGCATCAGTGGCCAGGTGGATTGCTTGAGAAGCTAGAGATTCCAGAGTGGAAATGGGAGCAGACAACTATGGATTTTGTTCCTGGGCTCCAACAAACTCAGAAGAAGTTCGATGCAGTATGGGTGATTGTGGATAGATTGACCAAGTCAGCTCATTTTATTCCAGTGGTGACCACTTACTCTTCAGAGTAGGTGGCTCAGGTTTATATTCGTGAGATTATCAGGCTTCATGGCATGCCGGTATCTATCATCTCTGATAGGAGTATGCCATTTACATCGCGATTTTGGAGAGCTGTATAGCATGAGTTGGGAACACGGGTGGAGTTGAGTACAACATTTCTCCCTCAGACGGACAGACAATCTGAGCACACTATTCAGATATTGGAGGATATGCTCCGTACGTGTATGATGGATTTTGGGGGGTCTTGGGATCAGTTCTTGCCGTTTGTGGAGTTTTCCTACAACAATAGTTATCTGTCAAGCATTCAGATGGCACCATATGAGGCTTTGAATGGTAGGAGGTGCCGGTCTCTGGAGGGTTGGTTTGAACTGGGTGAGGCTAGGCTATTCGGTGCGGATTTGGTTCAGGATGCTTTGAAAAAGGTTAAATTGATTCATGATCAACTTTGTACAGCCCAATCCAGACAGCAGAGTTATGCAGATCGAAAAGCTCGCGACGTTGCATTCATGGTTGGGGAGCGGGTCTTGCTCCGAGTTTCACCCTCGAAGGGTGTTATGAGGTTCGGGAGGAACGGCAAGTTGAGCCCTAGGTATATCGGGCCTTTTGAGATTCTTGAGAGGGTTGGAGAGGTGGCTTGCAGACTTGCACTACCACCTAATCTCTCTGCAGTTCATTCACTATTCCATGTTTTCATGCTCTGAAAGTATCACGGCGATCCGTCTCATGTGTTAGACTTCAGCTCAGTCCAGTTGGACAAGTATCTATATTATGTTGAGGAGCCGGTGGCCATTTTGGACAAGCAGGTTCGAAAATTGAGGTCGAAGAACATTGCGTCAGTTAAGGTCCAATGGAGGGGTCAGCCAGTCAAGGAGGCGACTTGGGAGACTAAGCATGATATGCGTAGCCGTTATCCTCATATTTTCACCACTTCAGGTATGTCTCTATACTCGTTCGAGGACGAACGTTTGTTTTAAGAGGGGACGGATGTAACAACTCGGCTGGTCGTTTTGAGAGTATTAGCCCCAATCCTCTATTTATTGCTCCCACTATTTCAATTTGAGGTTATGTGACTTGTCGGGGCGCTCGGTTCAGGTTCGGGTGAGTTTCGGAGTGAAATGAGACACATAGTCCCTGAAATGGAAGTTTAAGTCGTAGTAGTTGACTGCAGTTTGACTTGTGTGAAGACGACTCCAGAATGGAGTTTCGTCGGTTCCAATAGCTCCGTATGGTGATTTTGGTCATAGGAGCGCGTCCGGATGTTGATTTGGAGGTCCGTAGGTCATTTCGGCGTTAATTGGCGAATGTTGGGAATTGGTGGAATTTTGGGAAGTTTGACTGGGAGCAAATTTTTTGATATCAGGTTCGGATTCCAATTCCAGAAGTTTGAGTAGGTTCGTAATGTCAATTGTTACTTATGTGCAAAATTTGAGGTTAATCGGACTTGATTTGATAGTGTTCGGCATTGAATGTAGAAGTTAGGAATTCAAAAGCTCATTAGGCTTGAATCGATGCACAATTCGTGGTTTAACGTTGTTTGATGTGATTCGAAGGCTCGACTAAGTTCGTATGATGTTTTAGGACTTGTTGGTATAATTGGTTGAGGTCCCGGAGGCCTCGGGTGTGATTCGGACCATGTTCGGCGCATTTCAGAATATTATGATTTTTGAAATCTGGTGCTTCTGGTTTCCTTCTAAGCGTTCACGAAGGTGTTCCCCTGTTCGCATAGAGTCTTCTGAGATGGCTGAAAATTTACCCTTTGCATTCACGATGATGGCCACGCGTTCGCAAAGGGGTCAAGTCTTGGTGCTATGCGATCGCGTACTGGGTCACGCAATCGCGAAGAAGAGAAATGGCTGGGTGGACCTCACAAGTGGTCTACGCGTTCGCGAGAAGGGCTTCGCGATTGCAAAGCTTGAGAAACCTAGTTCATCGTGTTCGTGTAAGAGGAAATTTTGGCTCGAAGCATTTTGTGCTTCTCGAACGTGTGGCAATTTTCGCGTTCGCGAAGAAGTATTTAACTAGGCAGCAGATTAAAATTCCAAAATCTAAGGTTTATGCCATTTTTCACCATTTGGACTTGAGAGCTCGGATTAAGGCGATAATTTGAGGGATTTTCAGAGGGATTGTTGGGGTAAGTGTTCCTAACTCGTTTTTGATTAATTTCCACTAATCTATCTTCATATTCTTCATTTAATTAAGGATTTGGGTTGAAAATTTTGGGGGAAAAGGATTAAAGTTCTTAGAAAAGGCCAAATGAGGTCGGATTTGGATAATTCTTGTATGGTTGGACTCGCTATCGAATGGGTGTTCGGATTTTATAACTTTGGTCGGTTTCCGAGACGTGGGCCCGGATCGACTTTTAGGAGCAATTTTTCAATTCTTTGCTAAAATCATAATTTCATTATTTAGATTAGTTTTCTATAGTTATATTTATAGCATGTAATTGCTTTTGGCTAGATTTGAGCCATTCAGATTCGGAAAATCGAGAGAAAGACCTTCTTATTGATTGATTGAGCGAGGTTTGAGGTAAGTGACTTGTCTAACCTTGTGTGGGAGAAATCCCCCTTAGGATGTGAAAGTCGTGTACGCAAGGTAGCGAGTGCGTACACAGGCTAAATGTTGAACATCCGGCTCTAGCTAAGTAGTTTCCTTTTTCATGCCTTAATTGAGTTACTTTTGCAAGTATAGTCATCATGTTTAGCTTAATTTCACATATCTACTTGTTTTGGCTCTTGTTTGTAACTTGTACTACATGCTTAGTTGAATTGTCTGCTTCCTTGATTCCGTATTCCTTATTTAACTGTGGAAGTCCTTACTTGAAATTGCTATCCTTGGAATATCATTGTTTCAGTTGTTATGTTTGGTTTTCGTGGTTATTGTTGAGGTGATGTTATATTGTTGCACGAGGTTTCTACCGTGCGGATTGTTATTGTGGCACGAGGTTTCAACCGTACAGTTGCTATTATAAGGAGATATTGTGAGATATTTACTTTTGGGAATACGAGGCAGTACCTCGGGAGTGCGCTTGTTGATTTCCTCTACTTGCTGTATTGTTTGTTGTTGTTGTTGTTCCTTAACTTGTAAGATTCTTGCTCCCTTACGTGTTGTATTTGTCTTCTTGATTCTGTGTTGTTACCTTCCGTAAATTTCTATTGTTACACTTCCCTGTCACTTTATTATATTATTATATCTTCTGCCTTGTTTCTTATTAGTCCCAGTAGGGCCCTGACCTGACCTCGTCACTACTCTACCGAGGTTAGGCTTGGCACTTACTGGGTACCGTTGTGGTGTACTCATACTACGCTTCTGCACATGTTTTGTGTAGATCTTGGTGCATCCTATCAGCCTCGATATTAGAGTGTTGTGCTGCTGCTTAGAGACTTAAAGGTAAACTTGCCCGCGTCCGCATGCCGCAAAGTCCCCTTCTATTCCGTTTTCTCCTTATTTCTTTATGTTTTGATAGAGAGTAATGTTTAGGACATTTGCAACATTGTATCCAGATCTTGTGACTTATATCTATCGGGTTTTGGGAGTTGTATACACTTTGAGTTACAGTTTTTACTTTATACAGTTGCTGAAATTTTGAGCTTTAGATTATTATTTCAATTATTCCGCATGCTTGTTAGGCTTACCTAGTCTTAGAGACTAGGTGTCGTCACGACATCTTACAAAAGGAAAATCGGGGTCATGAAATCCTTTAGCCAAGCAAATAAAGTTACCTTACAAACTGAGTACTACTACTTCTAATGCTGCTTTTGAACTGCTACATTGTGATGTGTGGGGCCTTATACGGTACCACATATGACGGTAAAAGATTATTTGTTAATATTGTGGATGACTACTCTAGGTTCACTTGGATTTTCTTGCTTGTTAATAATGGCAATGAATTTTTTAATCATGAAGTACACAATCTCATGTCATCTATGGGTATTATTCGTCAAAATACCTACACCTACACTCCTCAGCAAAATGGAGTTGCTGAGAGGAGACACAGAATTCTAGAGATGGCCAGAGCTCTGAGATTTGAGGTTGCTCTCCCCTTAAAATTCTAGGGAGAATGTGTGTCTACTGCTGTTTATTTGATCAACAGACTTCCCTCAAAAGTCATTGGTGGTAAATCACCTTTTGAGATACTTTATTTGCATGTTCCATCCCTCTCACATCTCAAAGTATTTGGTTGCTTGTGCTAATCAACCTCCCCTAAGGAATTGAACAAGTTTGCCTCAAGAGCAGTTCCTTGAGCTTTTCTAGGTTATTCTTCAAACAGAAAGGCTACGAGGTCTATGATCTTCACTCAAGATCGTTTATTGTAAGTAGAAATGTGGTATTTCAAGAAACATTTTTCTTTTTAAACACCTACAAACTACTGGCACTCCCATGTTTCCTAATCTAGACCTGCTTCCTTCTACCACAGAAATGCATCAGCTGCATGAACCTCATGGTAGTCCTTTGTCTCCTAATCCATCTCAGAGTCCAATTATGGACTCTGTCACAACTGCTCCTTCACCTGCACAACAACATTCAAAGGAACCTGCTTCTTTAGGTTACACTCCTTCTGTTATTGAGCCTTATGTTTCAGAATCATCACAAGCTCCTGCTATGAACCTTAGAAGGTCATCAAGACCTAGCAAACCACCCTTTGGCTACAAGATTATGTGACCAAACCAGTCATCTCTCATACCTGTAAATGCCTCATTTCCTTATGTGTGTCCTATGACACTTTCAAACCAGCTCACATACATGCTCTTTCATCATATTCTTCCCTCACAGAACCAAAATCCTTTAGAGAAGTAGCTACAAATCCCAAGTGGATTGAAGCTATGAAACTTGAAGTAGTTGCTCTAGAAGACAACCACACATGGAGTATTGTGGATCTTCCTGTTGGCAAAACACCCATTGGGTGCAAGTAGATCTTCAAGATAAAGTTTAAGGCTTCAGGGGAAGTTGAGAGGTATAAGGCTAGGCTGGTAGCCAAAGGCTATAGGCAGAAGGAGGGGCTTGGTTATACTGAAACATTCTCTCCTGTAGCAAAGATGGTAACTGTCAGGACAATCATTGCCTTAGCAGCAGCTAAATAGTGGGTTATTTACCAGATGGATGTGCACAATACTTTCCTCAATGATGATCTACTAGAAGAAGTGTACATGCAGATTCCTGATGGGTTTGCTAGACAGCGGGAGTCTCACAAGGTCTGCAAACTACATAAAGCCATGTATGGGCTCAAACAGGCCCCAAGGCAATGGTACAAAAAACTAACTGAGGCATTACTACACATGGAATTTCAGCAAAGTCACTTTGACTACTCCCTAGTCACCAAACACAAGGGCAATGACATAGTTGTGGTTTTGGTCTATGTGGATGATCTACTAATCACAGGCAACAAGGTGATGCTACTTAACCAGACAAAAGCAGACCTACAGAAAAACTTTAAGATGCAAGATTTAGGTGATCTGAAGTTCTTTCTGGGTATTGAATTTGCCAGATCAAAATAAGGTATAGTCATGTCTCAAAGAAAGTATGCCTTGGAACTCATCTCTGAGCCAGGGCTAGTGGGAGCTAAGCTTGCAGGTACACCTCTTGAGTTGAATCAGAAGTTAACTTCTAAGGAGTATGACAAGGCTGTAACAGGTGTAGAAAATTCAAAAGTAACAGATGCAGAACTCAAGGATTCAAGCATCTATCAAAGACTTGTAGGGAGGCTACTTTACTTGACTATGACCAGACCAGACCTAGCCTTTGTGGTTCAAGTCTTAAGTCAATATATGCACAACCTAAAGTGTCTCACATGGAAGCAGTCTTAAGAGTTGTAAGGTACAGAAAAGAGCCTCCTGGTCTAGGACTCTTTATGCCAGTGCAGAATACTAATCAGCTGTTTGCATACTGTGACTCTGATTGGGGTTCCTGGTAACA
The DNA here is from genome assembly GCA_002018475.1 of Nicotiana obtusifolia. Classification (NCBI taxonomy): domain Eukaryota; kingdom Viridiplantae; phylum Streptophyta; class Magnoliopsida; order Solanales; family Solanaceae; genus Nicotiana; species Nicotiana obtusifolia. The sequence goes on along the minus strand of MCJB01044916.1, from coordinate 108,631 downwards.
AACGAGAAGGTCAGTCACATGTTATTAGTAAATTTTGATGATGCATTGATCTCATGGAAATCAAAGAACACATGAGACTGTGTCCAGAAGCTTTCCAGGAGCTGAGTTCAGAAGTATGGCATCATGTACTGTTGAGATAGTTTGGCTAATTGGTCCCTTGAAGGAGCTTGGAATTCAGCTAATCTCAAATGTGAAGCTCATGTGTGATAGTAAAGCTGCAATTTAAATTGCAGCCAATCCCATCTTCCATGAAAGAACCAAACACATTGATATAGACTGTCATTTTGATCGAGAAAGAATATTGCAAGGCATAATGAAAACTCAACATGTGTCCACCAAGGAACAGCTAGCAGACTTGCTTACAAAGAGCTTGGGAAAGACTCAACACATGACTATCTACGGAACAAGCTTAGAGTGAAGAACCTCTTCAAGCCTTTAGCTTGAGGAGGAGCATTGAGAGAAGTGGAACTATTAAACTACAGTTAGTCAAGGTGGTTAAGTGTAGAGTTAGCTAACCTTATTGGTTAGACAGTTAGAAAGGTAGTTAGGAGGTTAGCAACTAATTTTTAGGATAAATACACTGTAGATACTAAAATGTATACAGAAGTTTATTTCCTTTATTTTCAATAGAGCAGTAATTCTGTTTCTCTGAGTTCTCTGTTACCTTCTTCTCCAAGTCGAGCTTCCGGCTAAGAGCTTCCATAACCATGGAAGCTAAAAATATTGTGTTACCAAACACTTCTGACATTAAAATTAAAAAAAAAAAAAAATACCATTTCTTTTAGTTTGGAAAAAGGGGGAAAAGAGGAAAGAAGACTAGCTTAATATTGTTTGAAAGTAACCAAAAAGCACTCTCAAGTACTGGGGATAACCAAACAATTGATTTCTTCTGTCATCTAAGCTTCTTTATTAGTCTGGAAAATAGAAGAAAAAAAAATTAAAAGGACTAGAACCAAAGAGCACTCTCAAATACATTTGCGAATATCCCAACAAATATATTTCTTTGGTCCAACCCCCAAAAATTTATTTCTTCTTTTCTGGGGCTAAAAGTGAAAGGTGGTCCATCCCGTTCATTCCTAAATACTGCCTTAGGCTGAGATATTATTGGGCCAACATTTTGCCATTGCTATCTCTTTATACCATACCCCTTGTCCAATTCTTGTAGAAGGAATTCAACTAAAATCTTGGGCTTCATTTGTATTACTGGATATACTATATATATTCTAGTTTCGGTGAGTTGTCTAACTTGATCCACCATAAAATTTTAACTTCCTCCGCTTATACTCGTGAAAATAGCATGGGTTAATCAGTTTTCAGACTGATAATTAAAAAATAGCCGGTATTTGTAAAGTTATTAAAAAATAGCCACTATTTTGCTGAAATACGAAAAGTTCTAGTATAATATGCTAGATTATGAAGTTCCTACATACAAACTACCAGCATATTATGTTAGAACTCCATCACATTATGAAATTCCAGCACATTATGCTGGAATCTCACACGTGAAAAATTTCGAACTCCAGCTTATTATACTGGAATTTTTCTGTATTTTTAAGGATGTTTTGTTCAGATTTTATCTTTACTAAAAAAATGACTAAATTTTAATCACTTTTAAAATTATAGCTATTTTTTAATTACCAATTGTTAATTTGATTATTTCTAATTTCCCCTTGCACTCACCTGCATTGAGCCTCAACGTTGTTGAACTTTTTGGACAGCGGTATATATACTTGGACTTTATCTTTCTACATTTTCTATGTAGACATCCGTAATAAAGTGGACTTGTTTATCATATCAAAGGAATAGAGAGAAGGAAAATTAACTGTCATTGAAGGTGTCAAAGAGAAATTAAAATAGACTTCATTCTACATCATTTAAATGTAAGGTTTCACCCTTTTCTTCTCACATTGCGTTTGATATTCATATTGAGATTCCGATTAATTTAGATTCACGCCATATAAGGCCCATAAAAAAGTATTCTCTATTAAGATTTTTTTCATTCAGATGATTCAAACCCGAAACTTCTATTTAAAAATGAAATAATAATATCTATTCCACCACAATCTTTGGTCGTCAAAGTTCTCCCCTCCTTCACGTGCCCTTTCCTCATCATTCACGGGGCCATCCAACTCCAAAAAGAAACTTTTCGAAAAGTGCTATAGAAAAATACTACGACAAAAATTACTGTTCGATTCTAATAAAATTCTTAGTAAATTTTCTGTGTTGCTAACATTTAAGAGTGATTATGCTTTATTTTTCCTCCAAAATTTCCCATCTTTCGCAACTGCAATCATTTGTCTTTTTTGAGGAGGAAAAATAATAAATGTATCTTTCTTTCATAAAATCAATACGGGGTCTAACAAATTTTCAAAATATGTACCTTTCAAAAATAATGGAAATCACCTTTTCCTGCTTCCTATCATTTTCTTATTCCATCACTAGATGCTAATACGATCTTGGTGGGAACTATATAGTAGCAAAATATGTCAATCAAAATGTCATGTCACACGAATGATAGATCTCCTTTTTCAATTATATTTGGTTTCTTGGTAAAGAAAATAATCAAGGCGAGATTAAATTGCGATAGCCTCATAGTTAGTTACGATAAAAATAGAGTAAGTCTTAATTTTTCGAAAGAAGAATATCTGCATTCTAAAATTGGGGCATGATCTTGAAACACAAAAACAGAAATATTATTAAGAATAAGTTATATACTTAAATACATCATTGAAGCAACTACTTTGGAGGTTTACTTCAAAAAGACTTGGCCGTAGTAAGAAATACTGAATAAAATATAAACACTAAAGCACTAAGAGAGAGAAAAGAACTTTTAGGAGAAAAAGGGGTTAATATTGTATAGCCGATATCAAAATAACAGTCGCAAATATGTATATTTTGTATATATATATATATATTTCTGTATGTTGTATAAAAAAAATATAAATTGTATATATTTTTGCGACTACCGAATAAAAACAACTCGGCCACAGGGCTAAAAGTGATATTTGTCCAAAAGAAAAGATGTGGAGGGGCTGGAATTTAGGCCTTTATGCAGAGTACAACCGTTTAATGATCATTGCTTTGGAACTTAGACTTGAAAAAAAACGTACACAATGTTTATATCAAATTACAAAGCTCAAATAATTTAAAATGTAGTATTTCCTTAAATGAACAGTTTAGACCTGAAAGAACAAACCATCAATGGACAGTGTCATTCCTTTCATGGTACGGCAAATTAATTAGCAGGCCTCCACTTGACAAATTTTCAAGAGAATTTCGATAACAATGGAGTGTAGAAGGAAATAATAAAATGATCAGAAGCTACTCAAGAAGAAAAAAGCCACTGAGTACTTTCAAATGAACTTCACGATCGAGACTATAGTGCAAGAAAATTAGAAGAGCGAAGATTCGGTGGGTGAGACATCATTCTCTCTCGGATCTTTATTTAAATGAATCAAAGCTGATGAGATTTCGAAAAATGCCAAATTTATTTACATCAATATACTAATTACCGTTGAAATAACGTCCACTCAATCTCCCCCTAATAAAACCAAACAAGTGAATAATTAAATGTAAAGAAGAAAACGATATAAAACACTCCCACCTATCACGATATAAAACGATATTAAATGTGACAAAAATACACTCCGTCATTTAAGTCTAAATATGATAAGTTATGTGTTTCATTTCATATTTTGATGATCTACCAAACCTTATAATAAGAATCAGATCGAGAACTTGTTATACATCCTCAAGGTGTCAAAGCACAACAAATCTCAAATCGGGCACAAGTTTAAACGGCTAGAGTCAAAGAGACGACAGTGGAAACAGATGGACATTAGTTCCCTTGCTAACTGTATCAGTCAACTTTTCACAGCTGTAAAGTCGCTGCAATTGTTCCTCAGCACACAGGCAACAATGTAAACAGTGAAGCACAGTCACTTTAAGAGAAATGCCTTGTACAGAATATTTGCTTACATCATCCAAGTGACATCACTTGGATATTATTAACATGAAGCAATGAAGAAAACATACACTTGCACATTCAAGAATTAATCAAGTTTCCTCTCAAGTGTGTTGCCATCTTGCAAGTGACTTCCAGGCTTCAAGAACGAAGAACAACATAACGAAGGACCAGTTTCCAGCATTGTGTTATTATATGTCCTTAGTTGTGTTGCACCTTTGTTAAAGTGATTTACTTGTAATTCCTACTTAGCTTAGCTAGAAGCATTATGTAGGAAACCATTTGTAAAATCATAAAGTGTTTGTGTCTTGGCTAGAGTTAGTCGAGTTGTGAGCTTTGTAATAGAGCTATTACAAAGAGGCTTGTAATAGAGTTACTACAAGTGAGCGAGGGATTAAATGTTTAATTCCTAGGTTACAATAGGTTGTAATCTAAAAGTTGTTCGGTTAATGAAGTTGAAATCCTACGAGTGTAGGTCGTGATTTTTAATCCCGTGAGCTGAGAGTTTTCCGTGTAAAACTCTGCTATGTCATTTACTTATCTCTTATTATGTGTATTCTGTGGGAACTGAAAAAGAATCAGTTTCTCTATGCAGTTTGGTAGACCCTAAGTTTCTATCAAAATATATATCTCAACTCTTGATCCCTAATGACATTAATTTATGATAGTCCACTGGTGAAGAACGAATCGGGGTGCTCGTTCTTTTTTTTTTGTCCCTCACCTGATCTGGTGTTAATCTAGATTCATGTCATATAAGACTTATTAAAGAAAAAGTACTCTCTATTTGAATTTTTTTTCATGCTTATGATTTTTCGAACTGAAACATTTGATTAAGGTTGAGAGATCTTATTTATTCCACCGTAATCATTGGTGATGAATGCTCATTCTTTATCATGATATTATAAAGAAAAATCGACTACACAAGATTATTAAACGCTAACATAAATAGGAAGGAGATTAATTAACAAGAAGATGGACAAAAAGAAAAAAGGGGAAGTTTCAACGACCAAAAACCACCATCAACGGCTGGTTATTGGGGACCATTATTATATGAAGAAAAGACACATAAAAATGACATAGAAAGATTTGCATAAGGCCCCATTTCTGCCGACAAGTTTTGCTTTTAACTTTAAAGTCAAACTGTTGCTCAGGGCCGGCTCATGCACTACTGTTTTGACTATACCAAGCCATGCAATATTGTTAATTCAAGCACGTTGAGTAGAGGCTGATTCATCTAGAGCGGTTAAACGGGTTCAACAGAATTTACTATTTTTAGTCGGAATTATTTGTACATTTGCAAAAAATTAAAATTAGTTATATACTGATATTGAGCCAATTTACTAATTCTGGCACATTAATTTTTCTTCATTGATTGTAAACTTTGTAATTTCAGTCGCTATAAAGGAGTTTTCATTTGTATAATGGTAAATACTTTTTAAAAATTAATATTTAGCAATTCCACGTAAAACCGCAAGATGATAATATGTTTTTATATTTTGAATCTACGCCGTCATAAAAGATTCATAAATAGTTCTCAACGTAGTCTTTTTTAACGAAGATGAAGTAAATTACTCTTTCTTTAGTTCATTTTGCAAAAAACATAGTCTTCCCCCAGAAAAGTTGCAGAACGTTATAGTACTCTCTTACTAGTATATTAAGTCTACCAATACAGGCGGTGTACCTTTGACACTACTTAGTCTCACTTAATGTATACGAAACTAGTTTAGTATATACAGTTTAATTTAGATGATTGAAGAACAGGCGGCCTTTCCATAATGCAATAAAGCAACTGTTTTAGGCCCCATATTTGTGGGGCCTCATTTTTGTTATACCTAATAGGCTGTATATAAGTTAAAAAAAGGTTATGTGAAGTGAAAAAAATTGATTTCTTTCTTTAACAAGTATAGAGAAGAAGGATTTGCAACTGTTATGATTTCTGCCACGAAAATTACACTTGAAATGAATATCGAACCCAAATTTTGTAAGAAACCTATGATATATAGGAAGTAAGAATTTGATGAGAATGTTGATAATAAAATCTCGAAAAATTTTGAAGAGTCCTTTGGAGTTAATTACTTTATACTTAGTAGACAAGGCTATTTTTTTCACTTTAAAATAGATTTGAATAATTCGATACATATGAAAATATTTTTGGTTTTCTATTTAGCGGTAAATATTAAGATCACTAAAGCATAATAATCCATTCGATATTGATGGTTTAGATTTATTTTTGGAATTAAAAATATTAAGAAAAATAGTACAATTAGAAGATAATAGTATAATTGATACACTCGGTCAACTAAAAAGATTTGATTTTTTTTTCAATGCCTATATTACTTATGGAATAATATTAGTAACTCCTATTACCGCCCGCTTCAGCGGAAAGAAATTTTCAAAATTAAATTGATAAAATCTTACCTAAGATCAACAATTGTAGGGTAAAATATGATATGACACGTGGTTGTCTAAAGGGAGGACACGTGGGACCCAAGAAGGGGATGGCCGAAAACTGAACGCAGCTATTCCGCTTGTCACCGGAGAGGATAACGTTCATAAAGATGTATTAAATGTTCTGCTCCCGGTAGCATTTAATAGAAAATATTTTACAGCATTAAGAGTGACGGTCCATTACAGAGAATTTGGTATTTATGTTTACCGTTATGTCTTCACCAATGACTCTCATAATTGACATTAAAGAGGGACACGATCCTAGGACCTCCTTCCCTAGATATAGCTATAAATAGTGAGCTCAGTTATCATTGTGAGGGATACGAATTTTCTGGCTAAACTTATATTGTATTATATACAAAAGCTTAATACAATTTTATTTTCTTGCTTTTTGATCTCATCATTGTTGTGCCTGGAAAACTCGTTCCCGGAACTGTCATCTCTGCTGTTTCATCTACATTTCAAGGCTAAGTATTATACATTTCTTCAATTATTGTATTATTTCAGGATCAAATTAGTTCACTTGTCTAGAAACCACGTACAAATTCAATTGTACCGTTTTACGGGTAAAGAACAATGTCTCAAGAAAGGTTAAATGGATTAGCTATATTATCAATTAAGAAAGACTTATTAGGAGTTATTGATTATAAAATAATTATTAATAACTTTGTATCTAAGAAAGGCTAGAAAAATAGACTTCAAATAAATAAATAATTTTTTTTTAAAAAAGTTAAGGCCCCTCATAAAATTTGGCTTTTAGGCCAAACCTGTATAAAGAAAACATAACCTCTTCTAATTTAAATTCAAAATCCTCAAACAGAACTCGTCGAGTCGCCCCTGTTGAAGAATTATCAATTTCGTAGATAACCAGAGAAAAATTAATTAAGGAGGTAAGAGTAAGACGCCCGTATCCCTTTCTCAAATGCTTTTACTTAATTACTCCTATTAAACAATACTAGTACTACTAATATGTCAATGTAACTGTAAGTGTCCATCAAACCCTATTGCTATATTTAATTAAGAGAAGACAAACCGTTACATCTTCTCCGAGTATCGTTTTTTGTTCTCAGTTTCTTGATCCGATCACTCATTATATGTTTTTTTTGCCGCGAGGTAGAATTGATGATGGCTCCAACTGTATGGTAGCCCACATGCATATTTGGCATTTAGCCTAAAGCAAAAGACAAGCTCAGGGTTCCTTGACATCATTAGGGCCGAAGGAAGTGCGCACGAGGACGTTTATAATTAGGATTAATTTATAAACACTATAAAAACATTTACACTAATAATATATTTAAATATGTTAATAGAGTAGTAGATTATCTGCCTTATTTTTCAAACTACTACTCACACTTGTTACATGCGATTATGTATAGTTATCTTTTATGGAGTAAAATTATATCTAATGGCTGCAGTCGGCATACCTTCTCTCTATATATACTACTAGATCGCTCTGTCCGTTTAACATCACCAATACTTTTCCCTAGTAATATCTTTACAAATTAAAGAAGTAGTGACAATCTAGTGCTACTTCATTTGTGAAGCAAGCTTTAGAACATGGCCTTATTCGCCATCTCACATTTGGTCATTCTTTCACATATTCTAATTGCTTTAGGTTGTTTCACCAACCCGTGCTTCAGCTTCAAAGCTAAACATTTCAATTTGACCACCTCTGCCACTCACTGGTCGTCTGCTGGAGCTACTTGGTATGGCAGCTCCGATGGTGCTGGTAGCGACGGTAAGTTACATCTCCCTTGTCTCCATTAGTAGCGGTGGTCAGGATTTTTACTAAGGGATATCAAAATATATAAAAATAAACATGCAAAAAAAAAATTAGAGGGAATCAACGTATAGTACCTTTTTATTTTTTTTCCGACGAAGGGGTGTCAGTTGACACCCTTGCTATAAGGTGGCTACGCCATTGGCCTCCATTGAAGTTGAAAGTACCTACTGCAAAGAATTCTTTACACGATCATTGCATTATAATCTGTTGCTATAAGTTACCTGCCTAATTCCGATTATTATGGACAGTAAAACTCGTATGCTATAACTTAACCGCATATGTTTATGAGCGCAGGAGGATCTTGTGGATATGGAAATGCGGTGTCTCAAGCACCCTTCTCTTCCTTGGTTACTGGGATTGGTCCATCACTCTACAAATCTGGAAAAGAATGTGGAGCTTGCTACCAGGTTAATTAATTCACCCTAAAACCTAATAAAAACAGTTGTAATTTATTCAAGTTCTTGATTAACAAATATGGAAGATCAATATTATATGCATGTGTTACACTAGGTGAAATGTACAAAGAAGGTGCATCCTATGTGTTCGGGGAAGGGAGTAAGGGTGGTGATAACAGACTTTTGCCCAGGAGGTCCCTGCGTCTCCCAATCTGCACACTTTGACTTGAGTGGTACTGCATTTGGTTCCATGGCCATTCCTGGACATGAACAGAAACTCCGTGATGCTGGCGTCTTGCAAATCCGTTATGCTAGGCAAATTCCACTACCCCCTCTTAATAATTAAAAAAACAAACTGAATTTAATTTTATTTGGATATTTACGTACGTAGTTTTAAAAAAATTTCACACTATATATAGGTGCAACTTGATTCATGAATTGTGGTGTAACATATTACTTGCTTCATCAATTTCTGGACGATTAATCCAAGCTTACTATAACCAATTATCACCGTTTTAATTAGCTTTCAAGTAAAACCAAATTCCTTTTTTAAAGTTTAATTTCTATACGTTAATGTAAAAGATAGATTTTTTTTATATTATCAAGTTATTTAGAAAGTCAACTATGTGTAAACTGTTAATAATAAGCAGTGAGTTGGAAAAAATAATATGGTAAGAAACCTTTGAAGCACAACTAGAAAGATTAGTCATTTTTAATAATGTTCATATAACTTAACTTAAACAAAATAGTTCACTTTACGATATTTATTTGGACTAATATGACTTGAATTTCAGGGTTACGTGTGATTATTCAAGGAAAAACATAGTGTTCCACGTTGACCAAGGATCGAACCCAGAGTACTTCGCAGTGGTAATAGAGTTTGAAGAAGGAGATGGTGATCTTGCAAAAGTTGAACTGAAAGAAACAAAAAGCAGCACTAGTACTACTGATCAATGGAGGAAAATGCAGCAGTCATGGGGTGCTGTTTGGAAGCTGGACGCTGGCTCTGAGTTACACCCTCCCTTTTCCATCCGATTAACTTCACAATATTCTCATCAGATTTTGGTGGCCAAGAATGTCATTCCCAATGGTTGGCAGCCCGGTGCTACATACCGCTCTCTCGTCAATTATCTTTGAGATTTTAAGTTTTATTCACTGACCGTATAAATATTTTTTATATTGTCAGTTTATATAACTTAATTCATATTTAATTAATTAAGTTTCCTACGTATTTGGCTTGGAAGATAGTAAAATATGTATCCACACCCTCCCTATTGTTCACCATCGGCCGGACCAAACGGTCTCGTGCTAAGATTATATATAGTGTGTTTGTATGAGTTATTGTGTTAATTATTTAATGGCTGTCAAGCTCACTTGATCGAGTAGAAAAATAAAGTAAAAACTTACTCGAAACGTGTGTTTACACAAAGTTATAATTGTAAATTACTATGGTTAAGTGATAAATACTGAAAATATGTAGTAATTAAGGTGCAAGTACATGTAGCGCTACATTCAAGTGATTTTCAATGATTCTAGAAGTCATAACCACTTGAAGCAACAAAGTTGGTAATTGTAGAGATTATAATTTATCAAGGCTTAATATGTATCCATCGATGAACAACTTTTGTTCAAGTCGTAAGATTTAACACAATTAAAAGGTTAATGTATTCGAACCTAGTCTTCTAGGGAATTTCATCGATGGACATCAGCAAGTGTCAAACAAAAAATTGAACAAGCCAATACAAAACCGTGTTAATATATATTTTTCTTTGATGACCAAGTTGTCTGGGCTCAATCCATTTCATTGACCACTAGTCCACACCTTACGTACAAATTATATAAATATCTTCCCAAGTAATCACTACTCAAGTAGTAACAAAAAGGTGATCGTCTCCAAAAGGTTAAGAAAAATTTACCTTATTTGAACTAAAACTTTATAGACTGACCAGAGAGAAAAGCAGCTTTCTTGATTCGGTTTCGACAAGGAATATATGGAAGCACCTTTATCTTCCTAGGTAATTGGCTACACGAAGGGAGTAAAGAAGAGAGTACAATGCAAAAATAATGAATTACACTATTTAACAGAGACAAGATATACCAATTACAAGTCAAAGATTTGAATAAAAAGGAAATAAGAAACAAAAAATCAACAAATGTCTCAAAACAAGTCCTGATATTGCAGACTCCTGTAAATTAAAATCAAACCTGCCTGCGAGTTTGCTATCAAGAAACACAGGGATTGTTAAAGTTGAATATTCTGAATCAAACTCTGTGCCTTTAGTAACCCCTTTTACTGCTTCTAAATATTCCTCCAGTTTATTAGCCACATAATGCATGGTTGGCCTATTGCTAATCTTACATATTTTTCCACCAATTCACTATCATAGCTTCCCTCTAGCCTGGGGTCAATAACATCGGCGACATCACCAGTAGTAAGGGGAAAGACCAACCCATTGAGTTATGTGACAGTTTTTGCTTGTTACCAAAGGGGGCTGTCCTGTGACTAGTTCCAGAAGCACGACTCCGAAGCTATAAACATCACTCTTTTCATGCAACTTCTGTAAATGAGCATACCTGCAAGCCAAGAATGTCTAGGACGGTCAGGATTTAATTCATAATCATTGACGGTGTAAAGAACTTTATACTGTTAAATTAAGCATTACCAACTTTATTTGAAGATTTTTTGGGAGAGAATTCTAGAAGTCTTCTAGATAATGTAAAGATAAAAAAATCTAGGAGAAAAATCTAGAGAAGATTTATCTAGATAAATTCTAGAACTAGGTAGTTGGAAGAAACTTCTAGGTTAGGGACTAATTTATAAATATAGAGGGACTTGTATAATAAATTTTATTTGCTAGTTAGTCCCTAGGAAACTAGTATAAATAGGAGGCAATTCATTTGCCAAACCATCCAAGCAAAAACAAAAGAAAACAAAGTGAGAAAAATAGGAGAGTGAGAGCAAAAATAAGAGTGTAGCAACAAATAAGTTGCTAAGTGTGAGTAAGAAAAAATTGTGAGAAAAATATTTGTAAGATCAAAGTTGTTCTTGAGTTTTCTATAATAAAACTCTCAAGTTGTGAGCAACCGATTGTGTTCAACAATTGGTATCAGAGCGGGTCGATCAAGAGCGGCCGTAATTCAAGAAAAGGTCTTTCAGCAACAACTCACTAGCTCGAGTCTATGGCGGATTTTTCAAGTTCCCTCAATAGCGTTGAGAAGCTCAATGCTAGCAACTATGGTTCTTGGAGCACAAGGATGAAATATTATTTCATCGGTCAGGAGCTATGGGAAATCGTTGGTGGCTCAGATGCTGAGGCACCAAAAGATGTTGAAGCAGCAAAAAGCTGGAATGTCAAGGCTGGAAAGGCTATGTATGCTCTCACGGTCTCGGTGGATGATGAGTTCTTGCAGCGAATCAAGAACGCCAAAACTCCCAAAGAAGCTTGAGACATGTTGGCAACAATATTTACAAAGAAAAATGATGCGAGATTACAAAGGCTTGAAAATGAGCTTTTGTCGATTTCGCAACGGGATATGTCCATCAACCAATATTTCACAAAGGTTAAATCTTTGTGTGATGAGATATCGAAGTTGGATCTTGAAAATGCTATCAAGGAAGCAAGAATGAAGAGAATTATCATTCATGGCCTAAAGTCGGAATATAAAGGGATCATCACAGCCATACGTGGATGGGCCACCGAACCAACTTTATCAGAGTTGGAAAATTTATTGGCCAACGAAGAAGACTTGGAGAAGCCATTATCAAGTTTTAATATAAAGGGTGAAGAAAGTGCGCTCTTTAATAAAGGGCAAAAATATAATGCTCGAGGTAGAAGAGGCAGTAAACCATTCAACAGGCAAGGTTACCAAAGATATGGTGAAGAGAGAAGCTCTCAACCAGGGGGAGAACGAAGCCGACGACCCGACAAGCGTGCAAACCAAGGCGCTAACAATCGACAAGATGGCAAGTGCTACATCTGTGGAAAGAAGGGACACTACGCTCGAGATTGCTGGTACAAGAAAGCTGAAGGTAATGTAGCCACCCATATCCAAAACAAGGAATACGAGGAAGAAGTTTTGGATTTGGAGACTTATTACGCGGTTGATAAAAGCATGATACAAGAAGACTCATGCGCCAAGCACTCTGTCGAGACAACAACAGAATTAGCACTTGCAACTGTAAGTGAAAAGTTAGTCGATTATGAACATGATTGGATTGTTGATTCTGGCTGCTCCAATCATATGACTGGTGACGAGAAGAAGTTGTCGGACATAAGCGAATATAAAGGCGGACGAGTAGTAGTGACTGCAAATAATTCAAGAATGCATATAAGTCACATTGGCAAGACATTGTTCGTGCCTCGTTCTAGCTCAAGACAAATACAACTTCAGAATGTCTACCACGTTCCAGGTATGAAGAAGAATCTTTTGTCTGTGTCGCAACTAACATCTTCGGGCAACTATGTCGTGTTCGGGCCGGACGATGTAAAGATATACCGAAACCTAAAAGTTATCAGTCCACCAATGATGCAAGGTAAAAGAGTAGAGTCTATCTACGTGATGTCAGCAGAAACAGCCTATGTAGACAAAACTCGAAGTAATGAGACTGCTGACCTATGGCATGCACGCCTTGGGCACGTGAGTTATGGTAAATTGAAGATCATGATGCAGCAGTCTAAGTTAAAAGGTCTCCCCAAACTCGCGATCAGAGGAGACACTGTTTGTGCTGGATGCCAGTACGGGAAAGCACATCAACTGCCCTATCAAGAATCCAAATATCAAGCCAAGGAGCCATTGGAGCTGGTACACTCAGACGTACTTGGTCCAATTAAGCAGCCTTCCATCAGCGGTTACCGATATATGGTAACATTCATCGATGACTTCTCCAGGTATGTGTGGGTATATTTCTTGAAGGAGAAGTCTGAAGTATTTGAAAAGTTTAAGGAGTTCCAACATATGGTGGAGGATGATATTGGAAAGAAAATTAGATGTCTTCGTACTGATAATGGGGGAGAGTACACGTCACACGAGTTCAACAATTACCTCAAAGAGCATAAGATAAGGCGGCAATTGACGT
>MCJB01044916.1:79779-94210 GCA_002018475.1 Nicotiana obtusifolia | reverse complement strand
AAATCAGACTTGGGACTTAGTGGAAAAGCCTAAGGATGTAAAACCCATATCATGCAAATGGGTTTATAAACTAAAAGGACGACCTGACGGATCTATTGATCGGTACAAGGCTCGACTGGTAGCTCGGGGATTCTCTCAAGAGTATGGGCTAGACTATGACGAGACATTTAGCCCTGTGGCAAAACTTACTACAGTTCGTGTATTACTAGCTCTGGCAGCTAGCAAGTCTTGGACTCTTTGGCAGATGGATGTGAAGAATGCATTCCTTCATGGGGAGTTGGACCGGGAGATATACATGGATCAACCACAAGGCTTTGTGAACAAAAATACTTCGCATTATGTCTGCAAGCTAAGGAAGGCACTGTATGGTTTGAAGCAAGCTCAAGCTCGTGAAGGAAAACTATCCATCATACTAGTCTACGTGGATGACTTGATCATCACAGGGGATGATATTGATGAAATTCACAGGAGCAAAGCAAACTTGAAGGTGCGATTTCAAATGAAAGAATTGGGTGAACTAAATCACTTCCTTGGTCTTGAAGTTGAAAAGAGAAATGATGGATTATTTCTTGGACAACAAAAATATGCAAGGGATCTACTCCAAAAGTACGGGATGATGAGTTGTAAGTCGTCTTCTACACCAATGGAGCCTAATCTGAAGTTATGTTCCGTAGACGGCAAAGACTTGGAAGATGGAAAAATGTACCGCCAACTTGTTGGAAGTCTAATATACCTAACATTGACCAGGCCGGATATTACCTTTGCAGTTGGAGTAGTTAGCAGGTTCATGCAAAAGCCGAAGAAGCCGCACTTGGAAGCAATCAAAAGAATATTGAGGTACGTGAAAGGAACTATTGACTNTGAAGAAAGTGCGCTCTTTAATAAAGGGCAAAAATATAACGCTCGAGGTAGAAGAGGCAGTAAACCATTCAACAGGCAAGGTTCCCAAAGACATGGTGAAGAGAGAAGCTCTCAACCAGGGGGAGAACGAAGCCGACGACCCGACAAGCGTGCAAACCAAGGCGCTAACAATCGACAAGATGGCAAGTGCTACACCTGTGGAAAGAAGGGACACTACGCTCGAGATTGCTGGTACAAGAAAGCTGAAGGTAATGTAGCCACCCATATCCAAAACAAGGAATACGAGGAAGAAGTTTTGGATTTGGAGACTTCTTACGCGGTTGATGAAAGCATGATACAAGAAGACTCATGCGCTAAGCACTCTGTCGAGACAACAACAGAATTAGCACTTGCAACTGTAAGTGAAAAGTTAGTCGATTATGAACATGATTGGATTGTTGATTCTGGGTGCTCCAATCATATGACCGGTGACGAGAAGAAGTTGTCGGACATAAGCGAATATAAAGGCGGACGAGTAGTGGTGACCGCAAATAATTTAAGAATGCATATAACTCACATTGGCAAGACATTGCTCGTGCCTCGTTCTAGCTCAAGACAAATACAACTTCAGAATGTCTACCACGTTCCAGGTATGAAGAAGAATCTTTTGTCTGTATCGCAATTAACATCTTCGGGCAACTACGTCGTGTTTGGGCCGGACGATGTGAAGATATATCGAAACCTAAAAGTTACTAATCCACCAATGATGCAAGGTAAAAGAGTAGAGTCTATCTACGTGATGTCAGCAGAAACAGCCTACGTAGACAAGACTCGGAGTAATGAGACTGCTGACCTATGGCATGCACGTCTTGGGCACGTGAGTTATAGTAAATTGAAGATCATGATGCAGCAGTCTAAGTTAAAAGGTCTCCCCAAACTCGAGATCAGAGGAGACAATGTTTGTGCTGGATGCCAGTACGGGAAAGCACATCAACTGCCCTATCAAGAATCCAAATATCAAGCCAAGGAGCCATTGGAGCTGGTACACTCAGACGTACTTGGTCCAATTAAGCAGCCTTCCATCAGCGGTTATTGATATATGGTAACATTCATCGATGACTTCTCCAGGTATGTGTGGGTATATTTCTTGAAGGAGAAGTCTGAAGTATTTGAAAAGTTTAAGGAGCTCCAACATACGGTGGAGGATGATATTGGAAAGAAAATCAGATGTCTTCGTACTGATAATGGGGGAGAGTACACGTCACACGAGTTCAACAATTACCTCAAAGAGCATAAGATAAGGCGGCAATTGACGTGTCCAAACACTCCATAGCAGAATGGAGTAGCAGAACGGAAGAATAGGCATCTGGCAGAGATATGCAGAAGTATGCTCCACAGTATGAATGTACCAGCAAGGTTTTGGGCAGAATGTATGAAGACCGTTGCTCATATCACCAACCGGCTGCCGCAAGCAAGATTAGGATTTATCTCACCGTTCGAGAAACTGAAGAAGATGACACCCAATGTAAGTCACTTCAGAGTATTTGGATGCGTGTGCTATGTGTTCGTACCAGACCATCTTCGTAGTAAGTTTGATAAGAAAGCAATTAGGTGCATCTTTGTCGGCTACGATGAGCAAAGAAAAGGATGGAGATGTTGTGATCCAACAACAAACAAAACGCATGTGTCCAGAAATGTGGTATTTGATGAAGCATCGTCATGGTGGTCCCATGAAGCCACACTACCAGATTCAAGAGAACTGGAGCAAAAGTTGCACCATAAACTCGAAGAAGAAGGACAAGAAATCAACAAACAAGATGATGGAGGTGGACGTGCAGAACTTGAGTCGACTGCAGAAGAGACAACCCCAAAAGGAAAGCAAAAGAGTCCATGGCAAACTGGAGTTCATGAAACCCCCAAGGAGTTTCAAGAAGAATCCCATGAAGTCGAGCAACTTCAACTAAGAAGGTCTACGCAACAAAAATTTCCAAATCCTAAATATATAAATGCTGCACTTGCTGAGGTCGAGAATGTCAATGAACCTACTACCTTCGAAGAAGCTTCGAAGAGCAATGAATAGAGAAAGGCCCTAAAGCAAAATCAGACTTGGGACTTAGTGGAAAAGCCAAAGGATGTAAAACCCATATCATGCAAATGGGTTTATAAACTAAAAAGACGACCTGACGGATCTATTGATCGGTACAAGGCTCGACTGGTAGCTCGGGGATTCTCTCAAGAGTATGGGCTAGACTATGACGAGACATTTAGCCCTGTGGCAAAACTTACTACAGTTCTTGTATTACTAGCTCTGGCAGCTAGTAAGTCTTGGACTCTTTGGCAGATGGATGTGAAGAATGCATTCCTTCATGGGGAGTTGGACCGGGAGATATACATGGATCAACCACAAGGCTTTGTGAACAAAAATACTTCGCATTATGTCTGCAAGCTAAGGAAGGCACTGTATGGTTTGAAGCAAGCTCATCGAGCATGGTATGGGAAAATTGCTGAGTTCTTAGTTCGAAGTGGATATCAAGTGGCACCAGCAGACTCAAGCCTATTTGTAAAAGCTCGTGAAAGAAAACTATCCATCATACTAGTCTACGTGGATGACTTGATCATCACAGGGGATGATATTGATGAAATTCACAGGAGCAAAGCAAACTTGAAGGTGCGATTTCAAATGAAAGAATTGGGTGAACAAAATCACTTCCTTGGTCTTGAAGTTGAAAAGAGAAATGATGGATTATTTCTTGGACAACAAAAATATGCAAGGGATCTACTCCAAAAGTACGGGATGATGAGTTGTAAGTCGTCTTCTACACCAATGGAGCCTAATCTGAAGTTATGTTCCGTAGACGGCAAAGACTTGGAAGATGGAAAAATGTACCGCCAACTTGTTGGAAGTCTAATATACCTAACATTGACCAGGCCGGATATTACCTTTGCAGTTGGAGTAGTTAGCAGGTTCATGCAAAAGCCGAAGAAGCCGCACTTGGAAGCAATCAAAAGAATATTGAGGTACGTGAAAGGAACTATTGACTATGGGCTTTTGTACAAGAAAGGAGTTCCTTGCAGACTAGTTGGATATTATGATGCGGATTATGCTGGTTGCCATGATACTCGAAGATCAACCACAGGATATGTCTTCAGTCTTGGGACAGCTGCAATATCGTGGTGTAGCAAAAGACAACCTACAGTTTCACTTTCAACGACTGAAGCGGAATATCGAGCTGGAGCAATGGCAGCACAAGAGAACACATGGCTAATGCAACTCATGAGAGACTTGCATCAACCACAAGAGGACACTGTAGGATTATATTGTGACAACTTGTCAGCTATACGGTTGGCAGAGAATCCAGTGTTTCACGCAAGGACGAAGCACGTGGAAGTACATTATCACTTACTAAGGGAAAAAGTTCTCCGAGGTGAAATTGAAATGAAGGCAATCCGGACAGATGACCAAGTTGCTGATATTTTCACAAAGAGTCTAGATAACAAGAGATTTACGAGATTTCGTGAAGCACTCGGAATGGTTGCTAGAACAAATAAAGTTGGTACTGAGGGGGAGTGTTAAATTAAGCATTACCAACTTTATTTGAAGATTTTTTGGGAGAGAATTCTAGAAGTCTTCTAGATAATGTAAAGATAAAAAAAATCTAGGAGAAAAATCTAGAGAAGATTTATCTAGATAAATTCTAGAACTAGGTAGTTGGAAGAAACTTCTAGGTTAGGGACTAATTTATAAATATAGAGGGACTTGTATAATAAATTTTATTTGCTAGTTAGTCCCTAGGAAACTAGTATAAATAGGAGGCAATTCATTTGCCAAACCATCCAAGCAAAAATAAAAGAAAACAAAGTGAGAAAAATAGGAGAGTGAGAGCAAAAATAAGAGTGTAGCAACAAATAAGTTGCTAAGTGTGAGTAAGAAAAAATTGTGAGAAAAATATTTGTAAGATCAAAGTTGTTCTTGAGTTTTCTATAATAAAACTCTCAAGTTGTGAGCAACCGATTGTGTTCAACATATACCATCAGTGTAATTTAACCTATTACATAAGGTTACTTATAATTTATTCTAGTGGTCAATTCAAAGCGTGAAAAATGCAGATTGTAAAACTTCTTACTCAGGATCAAGATAACCAATGGTGCCAACAACTGCCGTTGACACGAAAGAGCTCTCATCTACCGAAAAAGCTCTGGAAATTCCAAAATCAGCAAGTTTTGCTTGGAAATTTTCATCTAATAAGATGTTGGTACTCTTAAAATCTCTGTGGACAATAGGAGGCGTGCAAGCATTATGCAGATGATCCAAACCTAGCAAGTCCTCGTTAATTTCAGTGAAATAAGACCTAATATGGTAGAAAAATAGAAGAAGAAACAAAAGAATTAAGGAGTACTATACAACACGAAGAAGCAGAAGAAGAAAATGAGATGAGGTACACGAGGGGGGGAAAAAGCACTGTGAGAGATGTTTGCTTACCTTCTGCTGCATCCAGGGCAACTTGAAGTCTCTCAATCCAACTCAGTGATTTTCGACTATGACCTGCATCAGCAAACTAAACTGCTCTAACACAACTGCGTGATGTATCAGGAATTGTATACTATCAGTTGAATATGAGAACAGGCTCAGGAATATTTAGGCAACAATTTCAGGGTTGAACAAGTCCAATTAAGAGATAATAAGGGATAGAAATACTACGTAAAATAGGATTTTTCTTTTAGATGATTTGAAGTAATGTTGGCTATGAAACATACGGAACAAAATACTCAGGAGCAAAACGGAGTATCATTGAATAACCACATATTCCTCGGTTTGAAGATATAGTCCATTGTCAAACAGTTTATCACATTGTGGCCTTAATGGAAATAGAAAGAGCGAAAACTTACTTGTTAGTTAGTCAGAAGCATTTGAAAAGACTAAGAAGATTTAAACCTGAAAATTGTCAATTCTCACCATCGAGATGCTCTTTCACTGTCCCATTTGCCATGTACTCGTACACAAGTGCCATATAAGCACCTTCATAACAGTGCCCAATAAGTGAAATCAACTTTCTGTGATGAACTCTTCCCAGTAGCTCAGCCTACAAAACCAGATATGAAATTAATATAGATTAGTTCCGCTGTTTCTGTAAGTCTATACAGATCCTACAGATTGTTGTTTAAAGAGAATTCATGTATTCAATAGAGCCAAGTTCAAACCTCAAGCTGAAATTCCTAGTAACCAGTCTCAGCAAGCATCTTCACAACAACTTCTTTGCCATCCAAGTAGCCATTGTATACTATACCAAATCCACCTCCGCCTAGAATCTTCTCAAAGTTGTTGGTCATACTCACTATTTTAGCATATGAGAATCGCTGGCTTTTCAACTCAAAAGACTTGACCCTTTTATTCCCTGATTATAGAAGCATTGTCATAATTCAGTGAAAAAATCTTCACCTTGAGAATGATAAGAACAAAAAGAAACTTGCATACAGCATACCTTTGCATTTATGACGTAACAAATAGTGATAACCACAATTAAGAGTACCAACAATGCAGCTGCTGATGCAACTACTGGAACTGTAAACTTCTTTTTGTTACTTTCAACTGACTGACAACAATTTAGATTTCGGGCTACAAATCCATCCATGCTGTTGAAAAAAGGTGTATTACTCCATACACTAATGAACAAAGGTTGTATCCAAGAGTTATCAACAATATCTCTATTTAAATCAGAGAAAGATACTTAGTTAATCAAACCCCGCAAAAAAAGAGAAAAACCTACTTTTAGCATTTTAGGACTTGACACTTGAGGAAGGAACTAATCCAAGTGAAAGGTCATTACACTATAACAGGAATAATACCTCCCTCTGCTTGAACCTATTCGCAGTCAGAAGCACCTTTAACCAGAAAACCATTCTAAAACAACCAGACTTGTTACTTTTATTGCATAACATGGAACTTGAAAGGGACCTAATAGAAGAACACCTAAACCTTAGTACCTGGCTTGATTTTTTTCCTTCGAATTTTCGCGATGTTTTGCTCTAATCTTAGTTAGACGTGTGGAGATAGACGAAATCCTAAGAGAATTAAATGATAAGCCCATCGACTGGCATAGGCATTATAAATTGCTGGCACTAGCGCTGTGCATTGTTCTGTTTGATTGAAGGAAAGGGCCAAAAGAGAAGCAGAACCATATCCTTCACGAATTCAGTCTGAGCATAAACTCATTTATCTGCGATAGAGAGTACAAAATTTAGCTATGTGTAGAGCATATTATCTACTGGAAACTAAAGTAAGTTTTGCGCAAACAAAAAAAGAAGACATAATAGGGAAGATAGTAGTCCTCCACGTATAAACTAGTACTACTAATTGATAACATGGAAATTTATCATCATACCTGGGCAACAAGGTTCCATTATTTGCTTTTTCAGAAAGCTCAACTGGAATTGAACCCCAGAACTTGTTCCCAGTTAAGTTTCTACCATAAAAATAGCAAAAAAGATACTTTATTCATCAGATCATTTTGACTTTAAAATGACCATGAAACCAAGATGAAGAAGGAAGTACAAATAGGACTTACAGGAACCTCAAGGATGTAAATCCAGCAAGAAAGCTAGGCACTGGACCAGTCAATTCGTTGTCCGACAGATCCCTGAGATTATCAAAATCACTTCATTCTCTTGAACTATGATCCTTTTTTTGTTAATCTTCATAGATTTTAATTCTTTTTTCAGGTTTGAGGAAGCTTACAAGTACTGTAAAGCAGTTAAATTTGATATGATAGGTGGAATCTCCCCACTTAATCCACTGGAGGACAAGTCCCTGAAAAGAGTTTTGAACATTTAGCAGTAAAATTTAGAAGAGCTTAAAGATACCTTATTTTGAAAGCACCTAGGGTAAACTTATTCCTCATCCAATTTATTCTGCAACTGGAAAATATATTGGGCAACTCAAATGATATAATTAGTACTGGAAACATACAGGCCTATGATTCGGGTAGAACTGCTGGAACTGTAATTGCAGCGAAGACCTTCCCATGTGTAATCTTTCGGGAAACATGGATCTCCTTGCCAGTTTTTCTTCACATCATAAGTTGCCTTATTATCCATGATCGCATCAACTACACTCAAATAATGCAGCGTAGGGATAAACAAAAGAGAACATGAAAAGGAAAACCAAATTGTTTGTTAAACCTTTTGCTCTATGATATTAGTAAGTTAGTAAATATCCAGAGGGATTAATATTTCTCTTACAATATATTTAGCAGATATTTTCAAAAGATATTTGGCGATCATAAATATTGAACTCAACAAATATAAATCTTAGACCTACCTATGCTTAATAGGCAAATTATAGTTGCCTCATTTGAGATTTTAGCTTATAACACGTAATTTTCTATAGTTAGAATCATTAAGTAAGCTGCCTCCTCTCGAATTTTAGATATCAAAACTATATTTTCGTTAACAAAGAGGTGGATTTGTCCATTAAAATTAACTTCCCTTTTGTTTTTATACATTTTGGGTAACAAAATTATGAATATCAAATTTTCAATTGATATTCAACTTCGCCAAGTGATCAGTCTATATTTATATCAGAAAGAAGTTCATCCATTTGTAGATTAAGATATATTGCTGTTATGCACAATTTGAAAGGACCCGGACATCATCTTTCATAATGTTTGAAATAACAATGTGTAGCCCAATTAAAATGTGATCCTTTCCAGTAATTAACAACTGAAATAACAACGCTTAGGCAATCTTAATCTGAAAATAAACGATATTGGGGAGACAGAACAGTATACGCACCATCATTTTCATCAGTATGAACTTCAATAACCTTTTAGCAGAATAAACCTCAAGTGCATAAATAAGCGGTGGTAGTGTCGAATTGTTGGTTCGACGCAACGTGTAGTTGAATTTGCTAGCCATTCGCTTATCTTCCATGACAAAAGTGGTCAAGTACTCTGGCTCAAATTCTGCCCAC
This sequence comes from Nicotiana obtusifolia, assembly GCA_002018475.1. Lineage (NCBI taxonomy): Eukaryota > Viridiplantae > Streptophyta > Magnoliopsida > Solanales > Solanaceae > Nicotiana > Nicotiana obtusifolia. Next base: position 85,404 of record MCJB01044916.1, on the reverse strand, counting down.
ACAGTTTCATCATTAATAATGACATCAAATTTTCTGCTCTGGTTAGGTTTTAGGCTCACAATTTCAGCAAAATGCAAGTAGGTGTAGTACTCGGTTTCGGGATCAGCAGGACCCCATGAAAGAGTAAAGGTACTTGAATTTCGTGGCTTTGCTGCCGTCCCCATCGCAAGGGTCGGCGTGTAAAATTCCTTCTCAACATCCCTGTCAACTTCTCTTCTCGTGGAGACTGTGTCCCATTCTGGTAGTTGAAATGCTTCCCATATTCGATCATAAGGAAACACATGTATTATCTCCTTTGTTACTATGTGCGAAGCATTGTCCAATTGAATTGTGTCCCATAGCTCAGAACCAATATGCAAATCAAACTTTGGCACTTGGCTTTTATTATCATAGTTACCATACATGAAAATAGCACGTACTAGAAATTTGCTGTCTTTGTCTTTCAAAGATCATAGATTGTAACAATTCCTTTTTCCCTCCGGAAAACTTCGAACCGTCTCCAGGTCCACCGAGGTGTTGTTACCGGAAGACTCAGGATCATAGTATATGAATTTAGGCAAAATGTGGCCATTTACACCAGTGTTTATGAACATTTCGGGTGTGTTTGGTATGAAAGGAAAATATTTTTCAGAAAATATTTTTTAATTTTTTCATGTTTGGTTGACTTTAAAATGTTTTGGAAAACATTTTCCTCGTGAACTCATTAGAAGCGAAAACATTTTCCAAAACTCTTCTTCAACCTTCCCCACCCTATTCGTCATCCCCACCAACCCCCCACCCCTATCCCACCCCACAAACACTAAAAAATATTTAGAAAAAAATTTCACTCACCAATCAAACATAAAAAAATAAATGATAAAACCACTCATTTTACAGTTTTCCTTCGTACCAAATACACCCTATGTGTATTTATAGTAAATTGAACTTCGAGTAAAGTACTTGTCCATTTGAAAATTAAAGTACGTCATCTTACATAAAAGAACAGTTCTTTCTTGGTAATAGACGTGAATATTACCATAACAACTAAAATAATTTATATCCTAAAGAGCTTCTAGTGTCCTTTGCCACCTTCTAGGAAGGATGCTCCAGACTCTAGATCTCTAAACAATAGCAGCACTTCTAATTACATCGCTTCTGAATCAACAGCTGATTTTCCCTAACTCTTTTAGTCTTACACAATGTATCCAATCTATCTAAGATCTCTTTCTTAATTTGAGCAAACACAAAATCTCTATTTACATTTACTTTCCTAAATATTCTCTAGTTTCTTGCTTGTCAAGTGTAGTATAGCATGGCACCCCATACTGCAGCAATTATTTCCTTTTGGAATTGGTTCCATCATCTCCTTTTGATCCACTTGATCACCTGACTTGAGTCACAATTATGAATCCCGATGCCTGGCCAAATGCTTAATCTTTCTTTCAGTTCTGAAATCCACTTGCACTGACTAAAGATATGAGTTTGTGTCTCCATCTGTGCCTGATCACATAAGCAGCAATGCTGGTCATTTACATGAATCATAAGTCGATTCAATCTCTCCTTGATTAACAATTTATTTTGACATGCCAACCATACTAGAAACCTCTGTTTAGGAAGCATAACTGAGCTCCACATTAGATTAACTTTCCTAACTCTAGGTAGAGAGCCCAACATGTGCTAATAGCTTCTGGACATTGAATATTCTCCTGTTGAGGTTAACAGATATTTATCTCCTTAATACCATCCTGCCATTTGACTTTGAGGAAATTCAGTTTCCTCCAATACCAGCTACAATCTCTTGTTGGAGTATGTTCCCATATGCTCTCTTTGTCCTTCATGTAGATACTAGTGACCCATTTCACCCATAAAATGTCTTTCTTTCTAGCAAGTTGCCAGAGTGACTTACCAACAGCAGCAGTATATCATTTGCAGCAGCCTTTAATATTTAACCCTTTATTTTTCTTTGGAGTACATACCTTGTCCCATGCAACAATGTTAATTCTTCTTTTATCCTCTATTGCACCCCACAGGAAATTCCTGCATTTCTTGTCAATTTGCTTTACTATGCTTTGAGGCAGTATGAACACTGCGCTCCAAAAGTTATATATAGAGAACAATATTGCCATGATAATTTGCAATCTCCCAGCATATGACAGTTACCTTGGAAGTTGAAACTAGAATAATTCATACAAGGAGTAGGTGTATAAGTTTAATGCAAACTTGGAAAAAAAATCTATTTATTAAAGTAAGAAAATAAATTAAAACTTAAAAGAGAACATTTATTCAAATCTTCTCCAATCTGGGCCTAATGAAAGCAGATAATCTAAGGGTGAAAACCATTTACACCCCCTAACTTTAATTTCAAAATCAAACTTCCTCATCAATTTTGAACAATAATTATTCTCCCTCCTTTATGTTAATTATTTATTTAAAATACCCATTTTACCCTCATATTCTCAGACTTTGTCTTTCTTTTCTCTTTATTTATAATTATAACTGTATCCTTTATTTTTTCAATCTATGTAACAAACTTAAAAATTAATTTGAAGAAAAAAATTAGTGAAAAATAGTAATTAGTTATATTAGTAAATAACATCTTATTATAAAATAAATGAGCCGAATAAGAAAAACTTAATTTTATAAATATTAATAAAAATATAATATTTATTTTGCACAAGTAAAAAATAAAAGAGAGTGAATTTTACAGACATTTTTCAATGCAGGTAAAACAAAATAGTTAATAAGATTAGAGGTAGATTTTAGAATCCTCCGTTTCAATTTTTATAAATTTACTTGATTGGGCACTAAACTTAAAAGGGATCATCTCATAAACTTAAATATTGTTCAAAGAAAAGGGATTATTATTGTCACGACCCAAACCAGGGGGTCATGACGGGCACCCGGGCCTTACTTGTTGAGTACCAACGTACATTTAATCTGACCTTTCTTATTATCTATAAGGGCCGACGAGATCAGTATGAATGGCTGACAATAATCCTAATCAACCAACAATTCCAGATAATGACATAAACATATATAACATGGCCGACAAGGCTGTCATGAAAAACTATACAATAAAAATAAATTTGCCGACAAGGCAATCCTAACTATACATGAGTCGACACCTGTCTATGAACCTCTAAAAGCACATAAGTGTTGCAATGCATACCAAGACCACGACAAGTCCAGAGAAGGGATCTCGTCAATAAACGCTGAACTTGCAGCCTACTATGGTGCGGGAGCTTCGTCTACCTACCTATCAGGACCTGCAGCACGACATGCAGCGTCCACAAATAAAAGGACGTCAGTACAAATAAGGTACTGAGTATGTAAGACAGGAAAGCATAATGTAAGAACAATAATGTGCATAGAGATGGAAAATAAACACCCTGTAACATCTGAATGCCTCTGAGGGCGACTAATCATGAAATGCCTGATGTGCATATACATATATATCCTTTTAAAATTATCATATACATACGCCTCTGTGGGCCTCATCATCATCATATCATACCCGGCCATCATAAGGCTCGGTAACATCATACCCAACAGATTAGTGATTGCACAGTAGGTGCCATACCCCGCCGACTATAACGCGGACCCGGTACAGTAAAATAGATGCCGACTATAGCGCGGCTCAGTAGAGTAAAACAAATACATATATATAGTTGCACAATAGGTGCCATACCCGGCCGACTATAGCGCGGCTCTGTAGAGTAAAATAGATAATGCATGCTGGACTCATTGGAATCACACTTCGAACCCTTCGGAGTGGCGTAAGGTCAAAGAAGTAGCATCAACGTCAATCCTCCCATAAGAGGAGAAACAATATAAGTACTACTACCTTCTAAGAGTAGAGTATCTTTGGAGGCTCGTTCATTGCATTATGTACAATCAGAGTCGTGCAAAAGAAGGAAAGGGACAGTCTCACATACCTTGTATATACTGCCCAACCTCAAGCTATGAAAATCCCACGACTCCTTAGTCTACAATAAGAGAAATGACACTACCGTTATCACTTAAGCGTCGCAACTATTATGTATCAACTGTAACCTATTTTGTGATAAAACGGACAGCACCTCCCCTATATATATAACTTTCCATAAGTTAAAAAAATCACCAAACAGCCCAAACAACATCAATAACAATCATATTAAGCCTCCCAATACAGTCCACCAGCCAACAACATTACTAGCAAGCCTTTCGACGTATATCTCACAAGTTCTAGCTTCAACGACTTAGCCGTAACTTAGATAATCTTAAATACATATAGGGTAAGAGGTTCCTTACCTTTAAACAGAAAGAACAACTCCAATTTGACTTTAATTGACCACGAAATATCCCTTCAATGCTACCACAAGAACAAGGGAGCGAAGCTAGCAATCAATTAGGGTTTTTCGGCACTAGAATCACTTTAGAAGGTTTGAAATCAACTAGGTTGATATTAAAACTTGAGGGAGTATTTTAAAGAGCATAAACAACTTAAAACAACCTCCCACACGAGCTGGAACAACACAAAAATCAGCAACAACAAGAAGAATAAGAAACTTACTAGCGCCACGGGATTTTCGACACTTGATTTGTGTTGTTTGCCCTTTGTTTTAGTCTTGGATCATGCGAGAACCTTGAGAGGGTGTTCTTAGGGTTCTAAGGTCTGAATATACTGAAAACTAATAACTTAAAACGGGGTTGAGGCGTGTTATATATATCCATATGTCTTAAACCGCCTATGTGGGCCCCATAGAGAGGTGCTTGGCGCAGTCTCGCGAAAACGCGAATATCTCCCAATTCTGAGATCGTATCGATGAACCGTTTAACGCGTTGGAAACTAGACTCATAGATCTTCAATTTGGTGGGTAGATCACCCCGTAATTCCAAGTAAATTTGGAGAAAAGTTTAGTGACATTTGACCTAAAGTATGAGTAAAATTATGAATGTAAGTTGCGACAACTTTTGTCGACTTTTGCTTCATAACTCGTTTGACTTCAAGACTTACGAAACGGGTATTATATGATTCAAATACCTTAAAACATAACCTCTTGATAATATTAATCACCTCTAGGTTTACCCAAAAATACGAGTTACAACATCCTTGATCCGTTTAACTTCTAGTACTTGTTAACCACCCTTATATACCCTTGCATCATTTAAGACCAATAGGACTAAATTCTTATTATCTCAAAGGTAATCTCTTCTCGGACCTATGTAAACTATCTTATGGCGTAATCTAACGTATACAAATATGGGTTGTAATAATTATTTGCGAAGCTGACTAAAAAAAATATTTTCACATAAATAGAAACGAATGGAGTAACAAATTTTCGAAAGATTATCTATATATATTGTAACTGACTTTTCAATTATAATTTAGAAAATATTTCATTAATGACGATCAGAATCTTTTATAATAAAATAACAATAGTAAAATATAATGTTAGATTAAAAAATTTCATAGAATGATTATTCTACTTATAATGTTAATGAATTTAAATAATATCTATAATAAGATTAAAAAAAATATTTATACTATGTATAAAATACCTAGGTTATAAAATAAAATATCATATACAGTATAAAAAGGTAATGCATAGACGAAGGATTGAATATGGCAAAGGCAAAATAGATATTACATTCGATAGGGAGGGG
>MCJB01044916.1:51529-72417 GCA_002018475.1 Nicotiana obtusifolia | reverse complement strand
ATATATACAATATATACAAAATATATATACAATATATACAAGGCTTATATTAGACTTATATATATATATATATATATATAATACATATATAAATAATAAACTATATATATATACATATATATAAGGCAATATATTGTATATATAGTTTATATCTATATATATATACATTATATACAACACTTATATAAAGCAATATATTTATATAATACATATACATAGTTTATATGTATATATATACAATATATACAACATATATATACAAGACTTATATAACCAATATATTTATATATGCCTAATTGCAATCTATGTTAGTATATGCATATATAGTTTACAAGAAATTTTCGTTAATTAAAAAAAAAAAATCCGGAACCGTTAGGCCCGTTTGGGCCCGCGGGCTCGGCCCATTTAGCCCGGGCCCACGAGGGCTTAGGCCCGTAGCGGGCCGGTCCCAACCCACGGGACCGCCAGGCCCGCCGTGGGCCACAGCCTTATACTTGCAAAAGGGACCAATGTGAAGGTCCTAAGAGAAAGCAGTATAGCGGTGCACGGGATGCACGCGAGGTAGCAGACTTACTTTGGAGGATGGACAAGTACTTTGAGGTAGTCAATGAGGATGAGGAAGTCGTTAAGGTACGTAATGCCTCAATGTACTTGACCAAAGTTGTTGCGTTATGATGGCGTCGAAAGTGTACTGATACGGAGAAGGGGCTATGCAAGATTGAGACGTGGGAGCAGTCCAAGAGGGAGTTGAAGAAGCAATTCTACCCGATGAATGTGGTGTACGAGGCTAAATGGAAGCTAAGAAAACTCCGACAGACGGTCACAATTCGGGAGTATGTGCGCGAGTTCACTACCTTAATGCTGCAAATTATATCATTGTCCGGGGAAGATTCCCTCTTCTACTTCATTGATGGGTTGCAAAATTGGGTAAAATAGGAGTTAAGAAGACATCAAATAGACATCAACTCTCTCTCTCTCTCTCTCTCTCTATATATATATATATATATATATATATATATATATATATAGAGTTGTATTTTATAACTTGGCTTTCATTGAGGACGATAGTCATAGAAGAGCTCCGTGTCAAACGGACCAATGATTTTTTTCCCTTCCCGGTTGAACAAACCTCAGTGGATTTCTTTTTAATACACTTCACCATTTTTGTTTAACTACTATCGTATTAAACTATAATACATATAAAAATTAAAGTCTACTATAAGAAGCAAATTTAGAATTTAAATTTAAGAGTTTAGGTTCGTGATTCTACCACAGTCAATTTGTACTTATTTATTAAAAAAATTTAACAAATATATATAGCATGTGAATCATAATAAAAACCTGTAACACACTCACTACGTCTGTCGCTAAATACCGCATGACCTAACTCGGAGCGTCTCTCTAGCAATTAAAAACTATATATGTGCGCGAATTTTCCCGAGTAATCTTACAACCGAAGATCTTATATATCTTCTTCATTTGCAGAACACATTTCAAATTAATGGCATTCTTCTTATTCGATCTATTATCTATCAAATATCGAGTTTCTGGTGGCAATAGGTTATTTGTCCTATTTCTTTAGAATATATCCCCATCAATGTACTCAGTTACTGAACTCATATAAGGTTCTCAGAGGGGAGTTACGCCTATCTCACTAAAGTATATGATTGGTTCGAAGAACGTCTTGAGATTTAAGCAATTGCGGATGATATAACTAGTAAATACGTTCCTCCCCACGTCAATATATTTTATTATTTAGGAAAAATTACGCTTACTCGTTTTTTAGTACAAGTAGCTACTGGATTTGCTATGACTTTTTACTATCGTCCGACCGTTACTGAAGCTTTTGCTTCTGTTCAATACATAATGATTGAAGCCAACTTTAGTTGGTTAATCCGATCAGTTCATTGATGATAGGCAAGTATGATGGTCCTAATAATGATCCTGCATGTACACCGATGAATTTAAAAAAATTCACGAAAGCAATTTAATTTTATAAAATCATTAACACCGTCAATGAATAATAATAAAACAAATATGCAAGTCCATGTTGTAACAAACAAAGAATAAACTTTAGTTTAATTGGAGGGACAGTTCACTTTTTCTAAGCAACTTCTACAGGTCAAAGCTATTTAATATTCATTTGATTATGTTATATTTACCTAAACATCCACATGCTTTCAATTATCGTTTTCATTGATTTATTCAGTCATCATTTAACAAGTATTATATTTAATATTTATTTTTTCTTATCTTTAGGATATTATTGGCTTTAATAAATTATTATCTCTTTAGCTTCTTGGCTTTAATAATTATTACCTTTTGGAATTTCTTTGCTTTAATCATTTTTTTCTTGTCATGGCCGCATAACCACTTATTATATTTTTGCTCTCCTAAGAAATCATAAGCAATATTGGACTTTTTTTACTAGTAGTTGAACTCTCATCGAACAAGTAAAAATGCTAATGATGGTTTCCTCCTTTTTTTTTTTCTTAAAAAAAAAAAGTTAAAACGATTAAAATTCATTGATAAATTTTATTAAAACTCTATACAACAAGAAAGCATAAAAAATAAAGAACATCAAATGAAGAAAAATTAAAAAAAAAAATCAGAGAAGAAGAGTAGAGAGACGAAGAGAGAGAGAGAGACGGAGAGACGGAGACGGAGTGAAAGAGCGGGCAAGTATAAAGGGATAAGGAAATAAATGATATTCCTTATATGATCATGTAATTAAATTAAAACTTAAGTAGGAAGAGTAATAAGGTTTTAAATAATATATAGAAAAGATAAAAATCCCAAAATTTAAAACATGAGTTTTGTTTATCTGGTTTGTTTTTCCAAAACATTTATGCATATTTTTCTTTATATACATAGTAACTTTTTTTTAAAAACCCTTTTGAGTTTCTAGAGGGAAACAATAACTAAACTATCCGTTTTATAGGGATTATGTTGGTTTTAGTGATGTTATTATAACAAACAAATTAGTTAAACTAAAAAGGAAAAAAAAGTTTCAATTTTACCATTTTAGGTACTTCATATACGGTTCTGTAGAGTGACAGTAAGGGCGACTCATGTGTCAACTTTTTCACTATCACCCCTAAAAAACCAAACTTTGTCTAACGTAAAGTTGTCAGAGTACGATTAACCTCTGGATTTAAAATCACTGCTTATATATCCGATATTAGCCATAATTTATAAGAACATTCTGTAATCTTAGTAAGAGGGGTTCAATATTTCCTCTAATTCTTTCAGCTTTCATTTTTTAATTTTTTCTACTACATCAAAAAAGTTGACAAATTTCCTTAGTTATCCTTTTCTAGTACTCTTGTGCCTTACATAAAGTTAACTAAAATAATATCTTTATTAAGTTCATTTCTTGAACAAAAGAATGCTTCTTAACTTATCAATAGGACTTGCTTAAAGATTTAAAAAGTTAATTGTTTTGCAAATTATATTATGGCAAGTATTTACCTTTACTTGAGGAAAATTTTATTGTTGCATACTGACGATGTTATGGAATACTATATTATTGCTATGTGCAAGAAAATATTCGAGACTAAAAGTCAATAATAAATATAAATAAACTAGATCATTACACTTTAGTCTCTCATTTATCTATAACATTTGACCTTAGTCATTGTAATATTTTGTCAACTAATAAAAATATGTGATTTGAATAGAAAAATAATATACTCAAAGTATATTTAGAACTATATCACCATCAAACATGGAATAAAAGCTATCTTTTATTTTTGTTGCAGCAAGATGATCAGTTTAAGAATACTGGAGAGAAGAAAAAACGGTAAAAACCTTTCTTATTCAGTGATCGAGATTCGAACGACTCTTCAGTGATCCAAGGTGATCCGACCCCGAAAAGCCCGTTATCTATTGTTGTAGGGCTGTTGTTATCCCCGGGAGCCCCTAAAAAGGTATCATGTACACATAGTCTCAAGGTCCCGTAGTATTTGATGCATAGACAGGCCCCATGCTTAGGTAAGAGGATTACCATACAACTATTAATTCATATACTAAAATTTTCAACAGTTCAAATAATAATTTTTTTTTAATTTTGATTATTGTTTGAAGACAAGGATACTCTCTTGATAAGGTCTATCACCGTCGAACGGACTACCGCTTTTTCCGCTGTATACCCCCTCCATCCTTCAGAAGTCGTATTCTTCGTTATATTAATTTTTATAATTTTCCCATAACAAATGGATAGACCAAAACTGCAAATTTCTATTAATGGAACAAATATACCTAATTAAATATTAGGAGGATCAATATTTAAAATTGTCAATATTAATAGAAGCACAATAATATTTCGTAAAGAAAAAGGAAGAAAGTGGGGGCGAAAGAAAAGGAGAAGAAAGGCAGGAAATAAAGAAGCCGGCAGTCAAAAAAGAGCACTTTCTTCTTTCTTTAGTTACACTTTGCTGCATAATGTTTATAGTATTTTGTTGTGCATTTCTATAACCATTAACCAGTGTCTTTTTTCCTTATTTTCCTCACCCACTTGGCCACTTCTTCCATTTTTTCATCTTCTTCAATTTCCCCAAACCCTAGAACTTAAAATCTAACTTAAATGGGTTGTTGTTAAATTTCACATTTTTCATATCATAATCTTGGAATAAGTTCATTGCAGCAGTAAAGAAACAATTTTTATTTATTTTTAGTTTCAATACGACTAGTTTAGTTTACACTGTGGTACAATTTGCAGTGTTGGTCATTATTGTAGTGTATGGTTTGAGTTAACTCGGGTTTTCTATGGCTAGGCGACATGGGTGGCAACTACCGGCTCACTCGTTTCAGGTTCTTCCTTTTTACTTTTTCTTGTACTTTGGATCACTTGTAAAGCTATAATGTTGGTGTTATTAGATCTTTTTTGGGTCTTTAAAGTGGGAGTTTTGCTTTGGTGGTAGAGTGGTTTGTTGTCATTTGCTGATTGTTTCTTAAGTCAACTGCACTTTGACTCTCTTTACATTTCCTTTTTGAGTGATGCCCCAGTTACTTTTTCTTTGTAGATTTGGAATTTGCATACTTTTTAGTTTTGATTTACTAAGATATCTTCTAGTTTCTAACAATCTCAAAAAAAATGTTATCTTTCACTTTGGAGGAGGAATCTGACTTGATTTACATTTAATTTTAGTTTGTTTTATCTGAATTTTTATGTTGGTTTTGGGTCTGTTCTGAATTTGGAGCAAAGGCGTCAAGTTTTAGTTTGTGCTAGAAAATTTATTTGACGGGTTTCTTTATTATTGGAGCTATTTTTTAACAAGATTAGAACCCTGCATTGTAACAAGATTAGAACTTCTGTGAACCTTTCTATTAGTCTAAATGCAATAATGCATATCTGCTTCATCCAGTTCCTTGTTGGACAAACTCTTCAACATAGTCTAAAGAGGTTTTGAATTCTGAATCACGTTCACTGGGTTGGCAAATGCAACTGTGTTGATCTGAATGCTAAATTTCATCTGATATCATTTCTTGCTGTCTATCTGACAAAGTAAAGTACTTAATCGGGTTTTTGTTGTGTTGATCAGCATGCATTTCTTTCTTCTGTACTCTTTTTCCCATTTCCTAAGTCTCTGAATGCCAAGTTTCACCTTAAAGTTCTTATGGAAGGTGCAATCCTTGCTGATGATTAGTGACATCATATTTTATCGGCTTTTATGATTAGCTAATATCATCTATTGTTCTTGTACAACTTGAAGCTTGTGTACTCATTGTTACACCTTGCTGTGTGCAGGTTGTGGCTATAACAGTTTTCTTCCTGCTATCTGTTGCCTTCTATGCATTTTTTGCTCCATTTTTAGGAAAAGACATCTACGAGTACATAGCAATTGGTGTTTATTCCTTCTTGGTGAGTGCAATAGGGATGAACGTTCTTGCTAATTTTTTTTTTCGCAAACACTCTATTCCTGTTTCACTTTCTTGTCACTTTTTGTCATTTTTAACTCTTGCTTTCAGGCTCTCTGTGTGTTCACACTCTATGTTAGATGCACAGCAATTGATCCTGCTGATCCCGGGATTCTCATTGAAGCTGACAAGTCAACGGCCTATCAGTCACACAATGAAATAGAGTTGCCTGGTTAGTTTTTGGATGCAATATGATCCATATATTCAGCTTCCTTTGAAAAAGTTAAATCTTCAGCGGAACTAGAACAACCTCAAGATTCATTTGGCGATTTTAAGTTTGGGGTGTAATTGAAAAACAAGTATTGTGTCGAGTAGGTATGAGTTGAAGATAACTAGTAAACCCTGACCTTGTAGACATTTGTGCAATTGAAATTTTCTTTAAGAAATATCAAATTTTACTATTATTCATGAACTAAAAAATGTCCAAGTTTTGCAGTAGATAAAAAAGGCAAAACACTATCAAGTGTAATATATGAGACTTTGTTGCTGCATCTCGTTGGGGAGGGAGTGGGTGATAAATGGAACACTGGTATCATTTTGTAATTTAACCATGATTTATCTTCTGTTGACATCTTAAACTGCTTGTGATAGGTGATATATCTGCTGCTGGGGGTCCCCGCAAGGGAGGGTTTCATGATGGAGGAACACCTGCTAGGGATGCTTCAGGTTGCTGTGGAAAACTTGGAGGGGTCTTATGTTGTTGTTTTGTCATTGAAGACTGTCGGAAGGATGATCAATTGCTGCAGCAGAGTGGAGATGAAGAAGCTTTGTTTTGCACATTGTGTAATGCTGAGGTATACCACTTCTCATCTGCTTCTTTCTCTCTCTCTCTCTGTAACCTACCCTGCATCTACAGTTTTTCTCCTGCAATTACATCCAAATGTTTAGACTTTCATTTGATATAACGGAGAGGCATGAACAAGGTATTTTTTCCTTTGGCAGGTCCAAAAGTTCAGCAAACACTGTAGAAGTTGTGACAAATGTGTTGATGGATTTGATCATCACTGCCGTGTAAGTTTAGATATGGTTTCTCTTCTTGTTTAATCCTCTGTTGCTCCAAACACATTGTTTTTCACTTTGACATGACATAATAGTTTGAACTGGAGGAATATTCTGAATCACTTATCAACCAAAAAAAAAAAAGGAATATGCTGAATCTGCTTTCCCATTTGAGGAAATCAGATAAGGGTATATTTGAAATTTTTTGTTACATCACATATATATTCTATCCCATGCTGTTAATTCGGTTCAGTAGTTCATATCCTCCTCTTGCAGTTATTGTAAATTTTGTGTCATTATCATCTCATTTAATGTCATTTTAAATGTGTACCTTTACAGTGGTTGAATAATTGTGTGGGAAGGAAAAACTATATCACGTTTGTGTGCCTGATGGCTTCCAGCCTTGTCTGGGTAAGTCACACTGAGATTCTTTCATTTTATCTGCTCTTTAATGTTTGACTAAGCATAATCATTTTTTCGCCCCTTCCCCTTTTCCTTATTAAATATGTTCCTTTGCATGTCAGCTTGTCTTTGAATGCGGAGTTGGCATTGCAGTCCTAGTTAGATGCTTTGTCGATAAGAAAGCTACTGAAAATCAGATAACAGAGAGGCTCGGAGAAGGATTTTCTAGACCTCCTTTTGCTATCGTAGTGGTGCGTAAGCTAGCTTGTTTACTCTAGTTCTCTAACTTTTCTGATTGTTGTGTTAGTATCTGGATTCTCTGTGTGTACTGCATTTTCTAATTTGTCTTTATTAGACCTTATTTATTGGTGAGAGTTGTATGTATCCCAAACTTTTTGAAGGAAAGATATCATAACATTTATGTAGCAAGGCCCTTGAAGCAGGTCGTAAATTTGGAAGTGTGCAAATCATTGTGCCGGAATCACCACATATATGGCATATAGTGCTGCTCGGAACTTGTTCCAATAGTAGCAGCTTTATAACATATTTTGTGCCTTTTCTTGTTCTCTTTGGGTTTAATCTTTTTTCTGTTTCAGGTCCTATGTACTGCTGTTTCTTTCCTTGCAACTGTGCCTTTAGGTGAATTGCTCTTCTTCCACCTTATTCTCATTCGTAAGGTAATTCTGTTCATATCCTCATTCCTTCTCGGTTTTTCATTTCTATATGTGCATGCTTATATATAAAAGATATTCTGGTTCTGTTGTATTGCAGGGCATTACAACATACGAGTATGTTGTTGCAATGAGATCTCAAAGCGAGCCGCCTGGACCCTCTGTAGGTGGAGGTGATCAGCAGAGTTTGCCATCATCACCGACCAGCTCTGCAGTGACTGCCATCAGTGGGAGAAGTTCTGTTGGGATGAGCTTGCAACATAAAGGGGCTTGGTGTACTCCTCCAAGAATCTTCATGGACCATCAGGTTATACTTCTTTCGTGCTTCTAGTTTTGTACAAGCGACCAAACCCGTCCATCTTAAAAAAGACACCCGTGGTTAACATTAACTTTAAACTCCAAACATGTCTTCGTTTCTGCTTCTTCCACAGTTTTAGTTCAGTTAGTTGTCCCTTCTCTGGTGCTTGGTTTTGCTTTTCAGCTAAAAAGTAAGTTTGTCATATGGGAAAGCAGTCGGATTATAGAACTATGATGCTAATTTCATTCCTTTAAACACCCGTGCAGGATGAAATTATTCCTCATCTTGAGCCTGGGCGATTGCCATCTACTATTGATCCTGATGCAGTAGATAAGGACAAAAAGCTGTCTCATCGTCCAGTCCGAATTAGTGCATGGAAGCTTGCCAAACTAGATTCTAATGAAGCAATCAAGGCTGGTGCCAAGGCTAGAGCTTCGTCATCTGTTCTACGTCCTGTTGGCGCCAAGCATCATCCTTACGACGCTGATCATTTGTCCAGTGGCATGAGTGGTAGAAGCAGTCCAGCAAGTACTAATCATGGATTTTATGACAGTAATGCTAGAGCTGGAACATCTAGGTTGTCTCCTTCCAAGAGCTCGTATCCGCCCAGTCGTGCCAGCAGGGAAGATATTGAAACATGTGGCCACAGCATGAGTAACTTAAGCAGTCCTCTTGCCACTAACCTAACCCCTTCTCCGTTAGCGCTGCAGCATCATGTTTCCAATAGAGACCACTTCAATCCAATATATCAGTCATCTGCAGATCAGTCTCCTTGGTCAGCAAAAGCATGCCACGAGAACGAAACTCCTACCCCCGACAATTTATCAGGAGTAACCACAAGGAAGAACAACACGGGCGCTCCAGAGAATACAAAGTCATCAGTATTTTGGGATCAAGAAGCCGGGCGATTTGTTACTGCTAATACCAGGGGTGCTGGTTCCACGTCCCAAGTATCTGGAACAGAGCTTACATACACAGGTCAATCTATATTTTTCGGAGGGCCTTTACTGAACGAGAACGTGAACAGAGGGGGAAGAAGTGGTGGCACTGTGTCTTCTGCTGGTCCACAGCGAAGTTACTATCAGGGTAGAACACAAAGGGGTGGTCAGCTTCCTGTATTTGTTCCCAGTGATTCCCAGCAAAATCAATTTTCTTCACGATTACCTCTAGACTAGAATTGGATTACTTGTTTATTTTGTGATAATACAGTTAGGTATCCATTTTCAACTTCTCAAGTTTCCTTCGTAACATCTACTCTGATGCTCATAACATCTACACTTCCAACTTGTAGAGAAAATAGAAGAAAGGCACTCTAGTTGATAGGTTAATTGGCAATAAGATCCAAAAAAGGAAAAACAAAATTGTAAAAGAAAAACTTGTTTTGCAGTAATAATTGCATTTCACTGGTCTACCATGTGACTAGAGGTCAGTAGTTCGAGTCGTATAAATAACCAACCCGTGCATAGCGTGAGTGGTAACCCTGTAAATAGTGTGAGTTTAACACGCCAGGCGGCTGCTTCTTTTTTTTTTGGGTCTAGTGTACACACCACAAGTAACTTTTCGCCTTTCATCTGCTACAAATCACATCAATCCAACCAAATAATTTGCGAATGAAACATTCATGTTATATACTAGTATTATGGGATTTAAAACTTTCTAACAAAATGTTCAATTTGTTTTACTACAGAGAAACCTAAGATTGGAAACTCCATATGGTCCTCTAAATTATTATAAGGTGTCTCTTTATCTTTCCAATTTCAGGACATTTTAATTTACTAAAATAATGTGAAAAAATGTTTATTTTCTATTCCTTTATTAAACTAATAAAAGATGAAAGAGCTTAGGATATTGTTATAATGAAATGACACTGTCGCCCCTTAACTCCTTCAGCGGCCTGTGTTTGGATAGAGCCAATAAGAAATGACAGAATAGTTTACTTCTTGAAATCCTTTTGGCCATGGCTGCAACACTGAGTATTCAAGGATCATCCATTATCAAAAATTCTAATCACCATTCAAATTCCTCCAATTCCCAGACTGACCAGCAGCTAAAGCAGGTGTTTTTACAGTTACCAATTTCAAGAAGATCTGCAATTCTTATCTCTGTGTTGCCCCTGAGCCTCAATTTGGTTCCTCAACCATCTTTGGCCAGAGAAAGGCGCAATAAGAAGAACATCCCTATTGAAGATTATCAAACTAGCTGTTAGTCCCTCTTCTACATTATGCATTTTTTAAACATCATTTTTCATTATTTTGAGCTTATTTGAGTCTTAATCTCATAGATATATCTGCATTGTATGTAATTTACTAAGTTCTGCAGCTGGTAGTCTTAAAAATTGCAACTTTTACAAAATTCTTATATGTACACAGTACACTGAGGTTCTGATAAAGGCGGAATCATACTGGGAAAAGAGGATTCGAATGAAACTTGAGAGTGCCTTATCATTTTGGGCCCCTAATTCCTTTTTTGCTTCTTAGTAACTACAAAGGTATACTGATGAGCTTCTAAGTAGTGCTGGTAAAGATGATTTATTTACTAACTCCAAACGCCTAATTTAAGTCCACAACAATTCAAGGTAGAGTTTTAGAATTTTGACCACAAGTACTGCTTGGTATTTTGGCAAACATGTAATTTTGAGCGGAGGTTCTATCGGAAATAGCCTCTCTACCTTCACAAGGCACACTACCCTCCCCAGACCCCACACCGAATATACTAGGTTGTTGTTGTAGTATTATTCACGTATCTCATTCCAAGGCTTTGTTTCCACGTTAGTTTTCGAAACTCTCATCCATTTTGACATTGCTGTTGAGTTTTGACCAATCTTTTGAAGGACTAGCAAAATAATTAAATCAAATCTGAATAATGTTGTAGTCGATATAAGTACTAATCGGATTCTCAATTAAAATAGCCTGACGGTATCATGGATATGAGTCCATGATTACTATCTTTATTAATGATTGATTTTAAAGCAGCTGATGGATTGAAATACTATGATATTCTTGAAGGAAAAGGTCCTGTAGCTGAAAAGGGCTCCACCGTACAGGTTTGGTTGTTGTTCTAGTAATTTGCACACACATTGACTTTCAATCCAGATTGACCTATTTTTGGCTTCCCTCCCCACTCCTGCAGGTACATTTTGAATGTCTATATCGTAATATTACTGCAGTTTCAAGTCGAGAATCTAAATTGCTGGCTGGAAATCGTATCATTTCACAGGTCTGTTGTGATGATTTCTGATAAGGAATGGGTATATGATGACTTATAAATTGAGTGGACATCTTACTAGTAGACATGTATTGACGCCCTTGGTTGATACTCGTCACTGATACATGTGTTTTTTCTACTCTTTGAAGTAGCCTTATGAGTTCCAGGTTGGAGCTCCTCCAGGGAAAGAGCGGAAACGTGATTTTGTGGACAATCCAAATGGTTTATTTTCCGCTCAAGCAGCTCCAAAACCTCCAAAAGCAATGTATACAATAACTGAAGGGATGAAAGTTGGAGGAAAGGTGTGATGATGTTTCATTTCTGCCTTAACACGTATTCTAGTTCTTATTGTTTCTATCTAGAAATTGTGCAAACTCTGATTTCTGAAAAAGAAAGTTAAACAAAGTTGTAATGTAACTAACAGCTATCTTTACTTGCTGCTTGTCTTATGGTCTCTTTTGCTCAGAGGACTGTGATTGTTCCTCCAGAAGCTGGGTACGGCTCAAGGGGAATGAATGAGATTCCGGTATGAACCACACCTCTTTTTTACTTCTTTGTTATATTAGTTAGCAAAGCTATTATTGTGGTTTGATTCTATTCAGAGAAATCTCAGGCGACCAAGCTTGATAAGTTCACTGTATTTGTTAAATGTCATTCAGTTAAAAGTGAGTTTATCTTGACAGAGTAGCTTCTGCTCAAATGCCATCAGAATCCTGGTATTCATTCCAAGGCCTAACAACAAATTTTGCTGGCCTGTTTAGTGTAGAATCTCCAACCAAAGTTCTTGACACGACCAGTTATAATATATAGTCGTTAGAGATTAATTGAGTCTCTTGTGCCCTTATGGCCAAAGGCGGTGTAAACTTTTGTTCATTAATAGCTCCGCTCACCAAATAGGGGAAATAAGCTATTTACAGATTAGACTACACTTCTACTAGGAGTTCTTGGCTGAATACACAATATTTTATTTGATTTTATTGGTGTTTATCGATTATCTTTAACTCTCTTGATTCTGAAATTTAATGAACATATCAACTTACATGGTGCAGCCAGGGGCTACATTCGACCTGAATATTGAACTATTGGAAGTTAAATCACCAAAAGGAAAGGAATAGGAGCGTGGACTGCAGAAGATGTTTTGCCTTTCCTCTTCTTCATTGTTGTAAAAGTTTTGCTTTCTCTCATAAGAAAACTATAGCAGTTCCCGCTTACTCTTCATGTGACAATTTGAACCCCGACCTATGCTTGGAGGTGGAGACGCAGACGCCTCGCCAACTGTGCCAGTTCCTCTCGTCAACATTTTGTTAAGTTATACTTAGCAAGTGATTCAATTAGCTTTTGAATGTAGAAGCTCAAATATTGTCATGATTCTTGCTTCTCCTTCATGTTAACTATTCAATATTTCCTATTTTTTGTATGTAGAAGTAACTTGTTTCCCCTTTTATCTTGCTTCTTCATTTGTATGTATATCTAACAACTTCTTAACTTCCCATGTTATTGTTAGTACAATTTAGAGACACCTCAGTCTAACTTGATCGAGAGAAATCATGGGGTGTCAAGAGACCCCATGATTTTGTTCTCTCAAAAGTAAGAAGTGGCAAATAATATTTCTTCTCTTTTCTATTATTTTTTTCTCTTATGTTCTTACTTTCCCAAGCAACTTAACAGAAACACAAATGTTGTTCTTCCTCTGTTTTTTTCCCTTAAAAAAGGTTAATTTTCCAGTTGATGCAGGGTAAGATTTTCTTAAAATAAAAACAAGCTGTACAATGTAAGAGTAGAGCTGTCAATATTGGCCGGCCAGGTTACCTCATCCCAGCTCACATGGGCTTTAGCAATTGACGGGCTGGGTTGGACTAGCCCACCATTTTGATGGGCCTTATAATGTTCATCCCATCCCAGCCCTTTGTGGGCCGTGGGCCTCGTAGACCGGCCCATCATTTTAAAAATATAATTTTATATATTTTTTTAAGTACTAACCTAAAAAAGATAAATATTTAGAAGTTAAAAAATAACTTATTGGAAAAATTTCACAAAACCTAATAACTTTTTATACCGTTCCAATATATCACAGTAAACACTAAAAAGTAAAAGACAAGACTATATTTCATTCACTAAAAGTCAAAACTCAAAACAAACTATTCAAGAGAGCGTCCGTGATGCTTATGGGATATCCAACATATCGTCTTCATCAAACACATTTGAATACGCTTATGACAAGGTTGTCTTAACATCTTCACCTTTATCTACATCGACAATTCATATGCAATATTAATTAGTTAAATATTAAGAATAATTAAATTTTTAAAATTAATAATATTCAAATTCATATAAAAAAATATTATCAATTTGAGTTTGGGCAGCCAATTTCGAGTAGTAACAAGTGTTTGGGCATTTTCATGATGGATGCAACTTCTATACTTGGTAACAACACACCCACCAATGTTAAATGTTGGTTTCGATGCTACAGTGTCATATACTTTTTATATTTTATATATTTCAAATAAATATTTTTATTAGGCCCACGGTCCGGCCCAGCCCAGCCCAGCCTCAGCCAAGCCTCACGGGCCACGGGCTTACTCGAGCCAAGCTTAAAAGCCTCATTTTTAAACAGGCTCTAAAAATTCTAACTCAACCTACTAAATCACGGGCTGGACTGGGCTAGCTCAATGGGTCAAGCCCATATTGACGGCTCTATGTAGGAGGGAACTTACTTACTCCTTGAAAGAAGATAATTACAAGCATAAGATTGTGATTTAATAAATAAAAATTCATAGGAGTTTAAAATTATGAAATAGATGATACCTCTGTACATGACAAATTATCATTATGAATCAATAAATTATAAGAAAAAATACTAGGTCGGAACATATTTTTTTCAACAAAATCATTTTTGATCTACAAGAGAAATTTTTTAGGGGGTTCTCTATTTCCTTATTCTCATTTTGGTGGAGAAATTTTCTTTCTTCAATTGAAGGGAATTTTTAGAGCAATATTACAATTATATTTGTGTGACGTATAGATCAAGGGTTCTAGCATTTGAATTAATCACTAATGCTTGCGTCGAGATAAGGATACTTTGTGACCAGATTACCCTTTAATTGAGAATGCCATTGATGTTAGGCTAAAAATTCATATTTTCGTATGTAATTTGCCTTGCATTATACCTCAATCTTGTTAGCTTTGGTGTAAATATTTGTGACTCGAGCTTAATAATTGTGTTTATATGTGTAGGAGTCAATTTGAAGTGATTTGGCAAGCTTGCATGCAAAGTGAAGTAAAAAAAGAAAAAGAATCTGGAGGGAGCATGAGTTTGGTGCCCAGATTGATGCCAAGCACCAATCAAAACGCCAAAGGCAGAATAGCACATAAGTGGAAAAACTTCGCTGTCATGGTTGGCGCCAGGCGCCAAGCGAGACGGCTAAGGGCGTATTTCGTTCTAATTCGTCTAGAACTTAGTAGTTTCGACCCTACACGCCCCTAACATGTATAAAAGAGGTTCTAAACCTATTTCTTAGGGGTTATACATTATTGGAGAGGGAAAAAGGCTACGGGAACACTTAGAAGCAACGAATCGCAAGAGTTTTTCTCTTCCATTCTTCCTTAATATGTATTTCAATACTTTCAATTATTATCATGATTGTTAGTATGGTTATGAGTAGCTAAACCTTTCCATCTAGGGTTTGATGGAACCTATTAGAGGATGATTTGTTCACTATGTTTAACATAAATTTTCCGTAGATTTTTCTCCACTTGTTCAACTATATTTTTGTTATTGTTAATTGAAGAGCTCTCAATTAACTGTGCCTATTTAGTGTGTATTACTCGAGAGAGAGTACTCATTTAGATAGTTGTTGAACAACACCACTCCTAAAGTATTTGAGAGATCAATACGGAGGGTTTAACTTAATAATGGTATTTATATGTGTAGAAGTCAGCTTGAAGTGATTTGGCAAGCTTGCATGCAAAGTGAAGTAAAAAAAAAAAAGAGAAGAATTTGGAGAGAGTATGAGTTTGGTGTCCAGGTACCAAAACGCCAAAGACAGAATAGCATATAAGTGGAAAAATTTCGGTGTCCTGGTTGGCGCCAGGCGCCAAGCGAGACGGCTAAGAGCGGATTTCGTCCTAATTCATCTAGGACTTAGTAATTTCGACCCTACACGCTCCCAACATGTATAAAAAGAGTTCTAAACCTATTCTTAGGGGTTAGACATTATTGGAGAGTGAAAAAGGCTACGGGAACACTTATAAGCAACGCATCGCAATAGTTTTTCTCTTCCATTCTTCCTTAATATGTATTTTAATGCTTTCAATTATTATCATGGTTGTTAGTATGGTTATGAGTAGCTAAACCTTCCCATCTAGGGTTTGATGGAACCTATTAGAGGATGATTTGTTCACTACGTTTAACATAAATTTTGCCGTAGATCTTTCTCCACTTGTTCAACTATATTTTTGTTATTGTTAATTGAAGAGCTCTCAATTAACTGTGCCTCTTTAGTGTGTAACTCGAGAGAGTACTCATTTAGGTAGTCGTTGAACAACACCATTCCTAACGTATTTGAGAGATCAATACGGAGGGTTTAAATGTGGTATTAGAGTTAACGAAATCTTGGCGCGATCGTAGTGGGTGGTAAATTAGTGCCAGCTAGCGTAGTTCGAGAGAATATGTCTAGTAAATTGTGAAAGTTGCTTGAGATAGAGCTACGATACCCAAAGTGCTCACGATCGGTAGAGAACATTTAGGTGAATTTATAGGAAACATAGCGGGAGAGATTCCGACAATAGGAAAATCATAACCCTGGACTTTTTCAAATCTTGTCTACAACGTTTCCTCTGTTAGTATAAATTACTGCATTTTAATTACTCTTATCTTAGTTAATAAACACTCAAATCGATATTTAGTATTTTTTAAGGTTGATTACTTGAATTCTTGCGAAACTAGTGGGTGTGATTAATAGGTTAACTCCCTGTTGTATTCGATTGCAGACTTGTAAAACGGATTATATTTGCAGCGACCGCTAGAGCTCTTAGGAGGCGTAGTTGGACATGATCAGCCATAATTCAAAATTAATTGGATTTTAAGTTTTGATTTTCTTTTGAAATTGCAGAATTTTCTACAGTACCTCGCATAAATTTAATCCGAGGTGCTGCAAAATATTTTTTTTTCCTTTTGAAATTGCAGAATTTTAAAATTAATGCGAGGGACTGTATATTTTCCCTGCATTAAAAAAAGAAAAAAAGAAAAATTTAACCCTTAGGTCGGGCTACTCTGTACATTTTCACATCGAAAGATCAGTCTCAGTCAGTAGAGAGCTCAACTCCGGCGATGGTCTCCTTCTCCGGCTGATACTTCTCCGATCTGATAGTGTTGAAAGCATTACCGAAGTTAGCATAAAAAGCAAAAGGATCCGAAAATGACGACGACGTCGTTTCGTCTCTATTTATTGTTTTTATTTTTCGTTTTATTCGCCCAATGGTCGCCTGTACTTTCCGATCTACTCATCTCCAAACTTGATCGAAAGGTACGTCTCTTATTGTTGTTTAATCTACTTTTCTTCTTCATGTTAATGTTGAATTTTTAACCTATAATTGTATTTTTGTTAAGGTTAATTAGATTTTAGGACTAAGATCCAGTTATCGGATTTAATTTTCTAGGAAAATTTTATAATTTGCTTAATACTTTTGTTTGCGAAGTAGTACTGGAATGAATTACGCCAAAAAAAAAAAAGCGGAATGTTTGCAGAGGATTCATATTGCTAACCTCAATGTTGTTTGGAATCAAGGCGTAGTAGTAGTTGTCTTTTGCTTAAGCTACATTGGTATCAAGGGAGCTGAAAGTTTTAAAAAGAAGAGCTTTTTCTGGGATTGGCAAACTTACTGTTTAATCATTACATAATATTTTCATCTAACAATGATCATCATTTGACTCGAACCCCTCTTCCTTTTGCTTGCTTTGTGTTCATTCTCAAAATGTTTGGTTATATATCTTTGATTGTCGAGGTCTTCACTTGGTTTTACCTACCATTTCATATCTTGGTGCCATTTGAAAGAGAAAACCTGAGCTTTAATTAAGCTCTTGGATCTGAACTACAATTATTTATTCAATAATGCTCACTTCTGGCTTCATGTATCCTGAATTGCAGGTTGACCTGACCTCTCAAGTAGTACGCATAACTGCAACTTTGAAGGTTAGTGGTTATTGCTTGGGCTTTTTCAGGTTCTGGGATAGGTTTGTTAAATGTGTTAAATACTTCAAACCCGAATTAATGGATTTAAGGGTGTTATATATTTGGGAGTTTTCAATATCTGATGGTCTAGTGCTACTACCTAACTAGTGATGCTTGTATTATTTCTTATTTGTTTGTTCAGCTAGAGAATCCTGGTAACGATCATATTTCGGAGGTTTTGTTACCATTCCCTGATCACCAGGCAAAAGATTTAGCATTTTTAGTGGCAACAACCAGTGAAGGGAAAGGGAAAACTAAGACTTCTTCCAGCAGTCTACCTATTAAAGTTGTTAACCCTGAAGGCTTGCCTCCATCATTGACTTGGTATTCTGTCACCCTACCGAAGGAGCTGGGCAAGGGGCAGAGCTTGACGTTGGAAGTCAGGACTGCATTTACGCATGCACTACGGCCATTTCCTGAGAAAATTACTCAAGCTGATATCCAGCTTTTTGTGTTCCAGGAGAGTGCCTACTACCTTTCTCCTTATGCAGTGAATGTCCAATCTCTCAGTGTTAAATTACCCGAGCCCAAAGTTGAATCATATACAAAGCTAGAGAACACCAAATTTTCAGGTTCAGAAATTAAATATGGACCTTATGAGAATCTTCCTCCTTTCTCCTACTCACCAATAGCAGTACACTTTGTGAGCAATAAGCCATTCGCAGTTACCCAGGAGTTGGTGCGAGAGATAGAAATCTCTCATTGGGGAAATGTTCAGATCACAGAGCATTACAACCTTGTCAATGCTGGCGCGACAAGCAGTGGGGAGTTCTCAAGGTATTATCATATTTCCTGATTAACTTTAAGAATTATTGAGAGCTGGAAGCCTTAATCTTCCACTTTTAACATCACAGGCTAGAATACCAGGCCCGGCCACATCTCAGAGGTGCATCATCATTTAGATATCTTGTTGCCAAATTGCCTCCAAGAGCCCATTCCATTTACTACAGAGATGAAATTGGCAACATATCAACATCTAATATACGGGGTGACTCGTCAAAGGTTAGAACATGGCATGATTTCTGAAGATCTCATGTAGCTTGTTTCTAGCTTTAATACTATGCTCTCTGTTTGCAGACATTGCTAGAAATTGAACCTAGGTATCCAATGTTTGGTGGCTGGAGAACTTCTTTTACCATCGGCTATGGGCTTCCTCTCAAGGACTATTTGTACCGTGCAGAGGGGAAACGTTTCCTAAATATATCTTTTGGTTGCCCAATGGATGAGGTGGTAGTTGATAACCTCGTGGTGAAGGTAATTTTTATAAGATCTGAATAAAGGCTTTAGTTCCGTATCTTTCATGGTGTGATTCAGTGTTATCACAAGAATCTAATACATGAATTCTTTAGAAGATTATGATATTTCTTTCAAAACGGGCTTATACTATAGTGTGACTGTATGGGATTCTTTGAGTGGTGGAAAGTATGTGTTAAGTTGTCTGAATCACCTCATCTCAGTTTAAGCCATCCCTTTACTTGCAAGTTTTTTTCCCCTATGGCCAAGCAAGTGGAAGTATTTTTTGTTAATGGGTGGCAGTGAGGTACACACCCAAGATCCTGGCTATGATGCCGTGTTGATTATAAGAACACGTCATATAAGTTTAAGCTGCTGGAGAAACACCTTTACTTATTATTTTAGGTCGGCAACTGAATGCATTTGGGACCAAAAATTTTAGAAAAAGGAGAAAGAAAATGTTGGGGTGGTGCGGACTTGTGCTTGATCATTTACTGGTTGGCAAGTTGATTTTCTAAACCTTTTGCTAGAGAGAACTGATTTTCTGCTCTTGGTGTGCTATAGATAGTTTTATATGCCGCCGAGAACATCTAAGGCTAAGAAGCATACATGCGGTGTTCTATCTTTTAGAAATAAAAAGAGAAGCATACATCCAGTGTTTCGAGACACACATGAAGTATGGGCTTATCGATTTGGCAAGGCTACCAATTCTAGTCTGTATGGGCTTATCGATTTGGCAGGGCTACCAATTCTAGTCTTTGTTACAATGAGCAATTAGCTTCTTTCAGAAGAAAAGATAGGAACCACAAAAGAAAAAAGAAGATCATGGTCAGTGAGTAAGCAGGGGGCGCATCAGCCTAGTAGACTGACAGGTCTCTTAATTGATTGCTTAACCAATAGTTTTTCTACTACATTTATTTATTTATTTTGTAATTCCTTTGGCAGGGGGGAGGGGGTGAAAATTTTTCTATCTTTATTCTAGGATAACCACACTTAATAATTCATTTAGATTTCATTTTAAGCTGGCACTGATCTGTAGAACTAGATACTTATCAAAAAGATCCATGAAGCTAGAGATCTTAACTAATTGCTGAGTCTTGGGTCATTGTGTATGTAGGGTGCCTGCTAATTACATGTAAATGCCTTGATTTTTTTTTTCTTGAAAACTTCTTCAAGATAACTATGGTATTGTTTTGTGGAGAACAGGTTATTCTTCCAGAAGGTTCAAAAGATATTTCTGTCTCGGTCCCTTTTTCTGTCAAAGAGTCAAGAGAGGTATGACTAAATATTAGTTGTCCCCGCTGAAGTTCCTTTTCTATCATAACCTTTATTCCTCTAACTTCTTATACTTTTTATGCTTTATTTGCAGACAAAATTTTCCCATTTGGATATGATTGGCAGACCAGTAGTTGCTTTGGAAAAAACCAATGCTGTGCCTGAGCATAACCAATATTTCCAGGTATACAACTCCATCTACAATACTATTGAAAGAACTGTATGTGAGAAGCATCGTATACAGGCCAAGCAAAGCCAAGCCCATTTTAGGCATGAGTTAACTGGCGTAGAATAGTTCAGTTTGATCAACAACAACAAACCCAGTGAAATCCCACAAGTGGGGTCTGGGGAGGTTAATGTGTATGCACACCTTACCCCTAGCTTATAAAAGTAGAGAGGCTGTTTCCGGTAGATCCTTGGCTCAAGAACAGCGAAAAGGATGCAATAAACAAACAATAGCAAGAATAGTTCACCTTGATCGAGCCTAAAAAATAAGGATTGGGCTTGGTTCAATCTGAAAGGTTAAGTGATGGCACTTGAGCTGAACCTGAGCTTGATCATCCAAACAAGCCTTTTGGATTTAAGATTCAACTCTTTAGTTGAATGAGAGAGCAAAGAGCTTAGTACTAAAGAAGAATGACCCACCTTCCAACCCCC
>MCJB01044916.1:0-51238 GCA_002018475.1 Nicotiana obtusifolia | reverse complement strand
CCCCCCCAACCCAAAAAAAAAATTGAAATAAGCGGAAAGAAGAAGTACAAATGAGTAGAAAGAAAATTACAGTGTGATTTTACTGACCGTAAGATCCCCCGGGAAATCTTGACTGCTGGTCTATTGTAGAACAAAAAACTAATTACAATGGGTACAGAAATGGGTGTGATATCTCTGTGTATGGAGATATAGCATATCAGATGGTAGGCTTGAAATTATGTGTCATATCCAGTCAAAACAAGCCTTCCAAGATATGTTTGCTTGCATATGGCTTATGCACATGTTAACCTGGGCATATTTGTGTTGGATCAAGTTAATTAGTACAAATACTTTTCATTCTCCAGAAGAAAAAACAATGGGATATTGTAATAAGAACCACTTAAAGCAATGGTTTTGTGACAAACCCAAATTGTAAGACTCATATTGCAACTTATCTCATTAAATTCAGAGCATAAGCTAAGACCCTACTGCATCTTTTCTCTAATATTAACTATGATACGTAACCTATCAGTTTGATAGGCATATTGCTACTCACAATGATGTAACATGTTGGAGAATACCGGTATAAGTTAAACAAAATTTGTAAATTAGACTTACATCTTTCACTCTGATTTAAAAGGTTGGGCTAATTGGTTATTAGAAGCACAATTGGTTGCTTAAGGTTCCTCTGCCATTTGGATCAATAAGGATAGCCCAGTACTGCTTAGTTGAGCCAATCATCATGACATCAAGATCTCTTCTTAGTTATTCTGCCTTAATGATGGAAAATTCAGGTCTCTGCTCGGGTTTTTTCATGGCTGAAAGAAGTCTTCAGAAATCAGATAAGAACAAGGATTGTCTACTTTAAAGGGGATGGCCAGCTCAATTTGCTTGGGATCTTGTTGTTGTCACCATAACTTCTTTCTTTTCCTTTTTTTTTTGGGTGATTTTCTTAAGGGATTGGAAACAATTATAAGTAATGCTTTTCTCACCATTCTGAGGTCTTAATGACATCCCTTGTAATTGTATAGGTTTGTAGTTTACTTGCCATGCGGGAAAGTTTGTGTCCTGATCTGGCAAACATTTTTTTCCTCCTTCCTAGTATTTTGTTGTACATTTTATGTAGATACTGACAGATGAAGCTATGATAACAGGTCTATTACAGGTTCAGCAATCTGTCACTGCTCAGGGAACCAATGATGTTAATTTCTGGATTTTTCTTCTTATTCGTTGCATGTATTGTATATATGCATGCAGACTTGACAATCTCAAAGTCCTCTCCTTCTTATCTTGCAAAACTGCAGTGGGATGAGGTAAGCTAGTTAGTATAACTACTTTTCGTGTCAATAGTACAGGAAGTAACTTATAATTTTTCTTCGGTATTTTCAGGTACAGACTGCTCTTCAGCAGATCCAGAGCATTATGAACCGTTGTTTGGGTATTCATGATAAACTTGAAGCATCTTTACGAGATCTATCAAGGACCGGTGATGTGCATGCATGCAAAGCTGCTCGTAAATTAGCTGATAATATGTTGAAGGAGCTTTCAAAGGATTTGAAGCCTTTACTCTCATTTTTGCAGTCTTCTCCACTGGCTGCTTCATTATATTCCAAGGTTCGTGTCTATCTATTCTGTTCTTGCCGATGGTTGTTTTGCAATGGCTAAAGTGAGACTTATTATCACTGAGAACTTCAAGTTTGTGTTGTTTCTTTGTGCAATGACAACTTTGTGGTGCTTAATTTGCTGGTACTAAAACTCTCCGGCTGTTTTATGAAGGTCGAGGAGATGGTTGCAAAGGAGAAAGAGCTGCAAGAGAAGCTTATAGTGAAATACACCACAGTTACAGATAGTTATGAAAAGAAGTCTGGCGGAAGGGACATTGAGAACCGTATTGCACCAATCCAGCAAAAGATCACAGCCTTGAGACAGGAAGTTGATGATCTTCTGGAAGTAATTGATGAGATATAATTATAGTGCAATCAACTTTGATCCATTAAACCAATGTAATGGTTCTTGTAGTCAATATTGGGTCAATTTTTGTCGCGAGGTGAATAGTGAGAACGAGAGTTCAATTTCAGAATTTAGTTGATTCAGCTACATGTTGAGCACCTGAATTACTTTGTAGTTGTAGCCTTGTAGGCTGTCACCGCTGGCTGCTGAAGCTTCTTGGTTAGACAGTAAAATGAATTAGCTTAAATAACTGTTTTTCAAATTTATGGAGCAGTTCTTCACTTCACTTTATGCTTTTCTAGTGTAATTCGGCTCACATTATGAAAACTTTAGTACCAAAGCTGATTGAATTATTATGAAGTCCTAAACTTCTAGGATGATGGCAGTTTACAAAAAATTTGCTTTAGGGATTGTTCCTGCGCATCTCCTTACTTTATAACAGTTATTGCTCCGGTTCCAGAAGGTATAGCTCTCGCCTCAGCTTTTTCTTTAAAATCGGAGACTGTTCCAATTTACTACTGAGATACGCAAGCGGAGGGAGAACTAGACGTATCTTGCTAGGCAAAGACAGGTTAGAATGTTTCCCTTTAAAATCGGAGATTGTTCCAATTTCCTACTGAGATAGGCAAGCGGAGGGAGAACTAGACGTATCTTGCTAGGCAAAGACAGGTTAGAATGTTTCCCTTTAAAATCGGAGACTGTTCCAATTTCCTACTGAGATAGGCAAGCGGAAGGAGAACTAGACGTATCTTATCTTGCTAGGCAAAGACAGGTTAGAATGTTTCCCTAATGAGTCGACATTAAGAAGGGTGGGAGATAGCAAAAATTAAGGTCTTACTATTGGACTTATGCCTAATCGAAATTTTGGGAGACATGGGTACTATAGCTCAAGTTTCATTCAATAAGATAAGAGAGGAGTCCAACTCTACCTCTGTAAAATGTCCCAGTTACAATTCTATGTCAATGTTAAGACATATGCTTATTTTGAGTTCTACAAAAATTAAAAGACTTCTTTCTAATGATGTTTAATTAAAAAAATATTGAAAATTTTGTTCAACTTTATGTTAAACAAACGTCACTTGAGAAATTCCCACAAAAAGTCAACAAAAAGTAAGAGATGTTATTACTTTTAGCCTCCACTAGAAATTATTTATATTTGGTAGCCGAAAAAGTATATAAAATTTATATAATTTTTGTATATAACATACAAAATGTATATATATATAAATCTTATATATTTTTTCGGTCATTACGTAAGGCTTGCCTTAGGCAAATCTTACGTTGATGTAGGCGAATCCCACATTGGTTGGAGAGGAGAATGAAGAGTGCCTAATAAGGACTTGGATACCTCTCCTTTGTAGACGCGTTTTAAAACCGTGAGGGGCGAAGGCTCCAAAGCGGACAATTTCTACAAGCGGTGGCTTGAGCTGTTACAGTTGGTATCAAAGCCGGTGTCGGGCCGGTGGTAGGGCAAATCCAGTGGTGGGGTGAGTCCCAAGGGGTATAAGGACTCGGATACCTTTCCTTGTAGACGCGTTTTAAAACTATGAGGGCCGAAGGCTTCAAAACGGATAATTTCTACAGGTGGTGGCATGGACTGTTGCACATTATTTTTCATTTTTCCAAATAATAACGCTAAATTACATTTTGGTCTGTCAGGGGGATTTTCGTTGAATACTTCCAACTCCAAGCAAAAAGTGTAAAAAAGCAACATTACTATGGTAATGGTAACTAGAAAGTGAAAAAAGAAAAAGAATAGAGGTAAAAAAGTTAAAAAAATCCAAAGTAAGTCTATCACTGTTTTCTTTTGTGTCTAATAGAGGCTACACTACTGGTTATCCATTTCTGCAGGCTGAAGCAAACTCTTAGAAGCAAACATATATATCTAGGGTTTAACCAGTTGGGGAGCGGGAATTCTCACACTACATTTGACAGGGAAAATGGAGACGTCACTTCGTTATGGCGTGGATTCCAAGAGTCTATTGATTCATGCTAAGGAGAAATTCCCCCTCAATTCCCTCACCCACTTGCAGGTATTTACCATTTACTATTGCTTTAGGAATATAAAGGCAAATAGCTGAACCCAACTAGCTTGTGATTGAGGTGTACTTTGTTTATAGTAAAATTGGCTAAAGGTTTTGCTGTATTGTTTTACATATTTAGATATGAGTATTTCACCACCAGGATAGGTATGCTGAGGTAAAACCTAAGTGAAGAGAGCTTGATGTGTCATTTTAAGCTGTTTTGGTTCCTTTTTTATTTTTTATTTTTTTACCCAATCCTGTTTATTAGCTTTTTGAGAAGCTTTCTGATGTCTCTTTATCACGTGGGTTTTCCATTCATTTGCAGGGTCATGCAGAACTTGATACCAGAAATGGAGCTCCAACTTATCTGAGTGGAATGATAAGGCGATACTTTCCTGATGTATGTTCCTATCCTTTCTGCTATAATTTTGTTGCTTTTATATGTTGGTACATTTTCAGCTATGAGCAATCCGAGAAGTGTATCTAAGCATGTATAGACTGATCTAATTTTTATGACTAACTTATTGCTAAAAAATTAACTTGGATGCTCCCAGGGCTTAGTTCAAGTGGCAAAGGTTGAGGATTTTGTGACTTAGGTCACGAGCTCTGCACTATGTGAACTAAGCTTGATATCTAAGTGGAGGAGGTAAATGGGGGGACCCACGAGTTTCAAATGCTGCGGTTGGTCCTAAGGATTGGCCAAGATTTCTCAGTCATTAAAAAGCTAACTTGGCTCACTGTCCCTTACCTTCAACATT
This sequence comes from Nicotiana obtusifolia, assembly GCA_002018475.1. Taxonomy (NCBI): domain Eukaryota; kingdom Viridiplantae; phylum Streptophyta; class Magnoliopsida; order Solanales; family Solanaceae; genus Nicotiana; species Nicotiana obtusifolia. The sequence continues at coordinate 46,527 of MCJB01044916.1, read as the reverse complement.
GACCACAAACAAATAATTAGGACTAACTGTTTAGCATTCTATTGATTCTTGTGCTTCAGTGCACATAGCGTGACAAGTCCCCAGCTTTGAATCGATATCCGACGTCTTACCAGCTAGAGACCAGAGAAAGCATTTTGAATAGACCAGTGTTCATTTCATACACTAAAATGAAGCAGTTGTGTAATGACATCATACACGTGTTTTTACCTGAAAAAAATGGTGTAGATACAGAACAATAATGTGATTCATTGTAGTGAATAGACAAGTTTGGGTTCCAGCACAAGCCGAAATGGAGACATCGTTGAGGGAGAATTCGATCAAACTAACCCCCATTCCCATCACCCCAAGAACAGGGGAAAAAGGAAAGAGTAGATGGCAGTAAATGAAGAATTCTCTTGATTTTCTCTTTAAAGGAAAGTGTTCTGATTTGCTCTTTATAAGTCGACCTTCATAATATATTCAAGAACGTTCAACTTGAGAATATAAAAAGCTAAGCATTCGCTGATGTTATAAAGCTAATATAAAAAAATATCTGGTCTACATGAAGTTTGACATTTAACTTGAAATAGCTGGTCTACATGAAAATTTTGTTACTGTAACTCGGGGGAATTGACATGCTTTTGAACTTGTAGCAATACGCCAGCCTCGCAGTTGGAGTGCAGTATTATAGGCGTCAAAAGCTCTGGTATAATATTCGTGGTAAAAAGGCATTTCCAGTGACTGCAGATGAGCAGTCACTACACTTTCATATCAAGGGCAAGTACGATGTGGATGAGAAACTTCTGGAGGTTGGTAACCATTCGAAATCTTTGTCTGCACATGAGTGAAACCTTTGGTGATTGAAAACTGATCATGTTCATTCTTTTTTTGATTAAGTCATTTTACGCTATCATTGGCAGACTACAAATTTCACGTATGCCTGTGAAATGAAGCTGGCTCAATGAGTAAATCCTTACTGAGTGTTGTCTGTTATAAAATTTTTGTGGAGCAAGGATTGGGTGTTATGTCTAATCTAAGCTAACCCAAACAATGATTAGGAGTTTTTTTTTTTTTTTTTTTCCTTTTCTTGATAAGTAATCAAAGATTTGATAAATGCTTGCACTAAGCCAGTGCGAGAAAAAAGGAGTTTGATTTTGAGTTAAATGTCAGAACGAGTAATCCCATTGGCATTTCAAGTATATTCATATTAATGCAGTCTTATGTACGTAAATCTGAATGGATGTTCTTAAGTTCGCTTGGAGATGAAATTCTAATCAAATTGTGATGGTATCTATTTCTGAACTAGGCCATATATCATATTAAGTTTATGGGTGTTCTCTTCGTAATGATCTATCTTTGCCAGCATTGGAATAAACTGGGTCCAAATATATAGAGCAAAATAGATATAAAAGATCTATATATCTAAATCCAACTAGCTTAGGAAGGAGGGCTAGTTGATTGATATTCTGATTTTTTTCTTGGCATTTAGCATGTTGGTTGATATTCTGATTTATCTTGGCATTTGGCATGTTACTTAAATCTTTGAAGTAGCAGTCTCACTGAGACCTTCATACTGTGCTTATTTCAAAACTTCCAGAAAAAATCAAGAGTTGCTGCTGAATTTACTTGGAACATCATGAATGTGAAAAAAGACCAAGATGTGAGGCTCAAAGTTGGATATGAAGTCATTGAAAAGGTAAATCATTATCCTAATCTGCTAAGTAGCATGTTGTACATCCATCTACATCTTTAACCAAATGATAACCTTGAAATGAAAATGGAGATTGGCTTGTGAAAATGGTCATCCTGAGCTTCTCTAGCTCTCATTCATAAATGTATGGCATTGTATTGTACCTTCACATCTCGTAAATGAATGTATAAGATATTGTTTTGGTACTACTTATTAAAAGAAAAAAATGATGTAGTTCTAACACTGGAGAGTGCACTGTCTATGTTGCTTGCACAAGGGTTCGCTGATGTTATAAAGCTAATATAAAAAAAATACAAAATCATATTGAAGTGGGTAGAACTTAATATTCATGTTTATTACCCAACAAATTTAAGTTTCTTAAGTTGTCAAACATTCTCCTGCTGATAATTGCAGAAGCTTAACAAAATAAGGTCTTCCTACTATGTTACCTGCATTTTGAAGTTCTTTTTGATTTTCCTTTTTTTTCTTTTCAGGTTCCTTACTTTCAGATCAGAGAAAACAACTGGACACTCAATGTCAACAATAGTGGGAAATGGAAAGTGAGATATGACTTATGATACTACTGATGGACATGTAACTTGTTTCACTGAGAGGGTTATAATGCAAGAAAGTAGAAAATCATCACAATCCATCCTTTTGACATGGTATCATTGCAAAAAGGCATTACCTTATAGGATTTGCTTTTGAGTATTGTTTCCAGAGATAGTTACCCAATTCAATTCAAAGTTAAATTTCCATGAGCACTTTAGAGACGTTGGCTCGAATAGTGTGAAGTTGAAGCTGATATGTATGAGGTCAGGAGCTGTGTTTCCGCACTTCATTCTGTAGCTAAGTTTTATTGTTATTATTATTACTTAACATCAAATCTGCGTTTAGAGGTGCTTTATTTTAGAAGTTCTTATTTGTTTAAATCATTAGACATCCTATTGTCTTCTGTAAAGTAGTCATATCCACAGGTGATATTCATTAGAATCTCTTATATTCCACCTATGGAAATTGTCTAAAGTTGTAGTTTAACCACTCCCTCCAGTAATGAATCTGCGTAATTGATGGAACAAGTATGAAAATCTATTGAATTCAAATCAATAAATTGTGTCAAACTGCTGGTAAATATGATCCTTCTTTTGTGGTTGTAGTTTGAATTTGCTCTTTCATTTAAAGTCCGCTTTCTTTTTCTATATAAAGTGATGAGATTTCATTAATTTATTTGACAGTTGGGGATTAGTTACTTTATGCAGCTATTGACATGATCCTCAGTGGATTTGTTATGCACACGACACTATAAGATGAGATGGACATGACTTGTGAGAAAATAGGAACTTGGAAGTTTGAACTAGATGGCATAAGTGACTTCTGACTTTCAAACACAAATATTAGGCACAACGAGTTCTGACTCGAGCTTTGGTTCAGTGATACGGACATGATGTGTGGATTAGACATACATCGCGGACAAAGTTTAGTAGGATGTATAAGAATAGTGCGAAATAAAGTTGTATTAGTAATGCACATGATAGTAATGCAAGTATTAGTTATGCAGAGATTATTTCTTATTCATTGTTTTGTGTGGTGTATTAAAAATTAAAATTCATTGCATAATTTTTAAGAAAATGATTGTTTTCTTTAGTTTTAAGGGGCTTTAAGGATAGTTTTGTAACCATGCTAATGCATACATTAATAGAGCTATACATAGGATAATACCAAATAGCGTGTATAATTAATGCTTGTATTAGTTATACATAGGTTGGAAAAGTGTACCAAACAAGGTATTACTGATACACAAAGCTAATGCATGCATTATTTTCTCTAATGTACTCTACCAAACGACCTCTTAGTGTTCAAGTTGGGGGAAGGTAGATGTGTGGGGGCTATACTTTCCCAAGTTTTGAACTTGTTTACACACTAGAGTCGGATCAGAAGCTAAGAGGAAATATATTTGACAATAAAAAAAAGTGGAAGAGACAGATAAAGATGGAAAATTAGCCAAAGCAAAAGAGAAACGTGCTCCAATTGGGACTTATCCTTTTTTTAACAACAAAAAAGTAAGAAAATCCAACTTGTCATGTGGTATAATAACAAGTGCTTAATGACCAATTCACTCCCTTCTACTGGTCTACTACATCCACTTCCTATTCTATGCAACAACCAAGAAAGACCCCTTTGCTTTTATATGACTTTCTACTTTCTACTTTCTACTTTCTTTTCTTTAAAGATTTTGTAGCAAAATGGTGGGAGATAGTCGACAAAAAAGAATTTAGAGCTGACCATTACCTACAAGTATTATTTTTTATTTTTATTTTCCTCCAAGAACTCCTCACCTTGCTCTTGCGGTGACTCGAACTCACAACCTATTGGTTGGAAGTGGAGGGTTTCACCTTGCTCTTGAGGTGACTCGAACTCACAACCTACTGGTTGGAAGTGGAGGATGCTCACCACTTGAAACCCACTCTTGTCTACCTACAAGTATTAGTTAATCACTTGAGGGGGTGTCACCTGCTTTTCTTAATTCTGTGTATTTCCCCCTTTTTCCTTGTTGGTTATGATGTTAAGAGGATAAGATAAGTCGTTCTTTTTTTAAAAGGTTTTTTTATGTTATACCCGATGATTAGGGAAGGGGACAGTGAAAATGAAGAACCGATATGTATAATGCGAGAATTTTAAATTAAAAATCTTAACTCAAGAACAATTCAGGATATTTTTATTCTTGAAAAAATGTACCGAAAACTTGAAATTCAAGACGCACTTGCTAATTACTTAATAGCAGCCCTTTAAAGTGGCTACCTGGTGTTATTTCTACTGTGGGAATGACTTGAGCCGAGACACAAGGTGTTGGAAATTAATCCCCTACAGAAATAATATTCACAGTATAAAAACGGAATAATAACGTAGCACCGAGATACGGTAATTAACAAGAATAAAAGAGTGACAACGACACCAAGATTTTTACGTGAAAAACTCTTTTGAATGAGGGAAAAAACCATGGCCCCGAGAGGAGCAACTGATATCACTATAGCAAGGAATTTTACACTTTGTAGATCCGAGTAAAATACTTCAAAGACCACTACAACACTCAAAAGAAATAATCCTCTTTTGATATTCTCACCTCACTACAATACCGCTCACTCTCTATTTTTCTCACAGACTATTTTCTTATACCTTATCTGTGAACCTCACTCTTTCTTTCTCTCTTTGTTGGTGCGTAGAAATGAGAGTCGAAGCTCTCCTTTGATAGCCGAAGCATCACTTTCTAAAGCCTACTATATTTGACAATTTGCACACACTTTTCCTTCTTTTTTTTCAATGTTGACAATTCAACAAAATTAGCTACCAAACCAAAAAAATTCAACAAAGCACATGCCTATTACTTTGACTTTTGAATGAGATGGAACCCATCACAAGGGCCTATCAGAAATAACTCTTCTACCTTTACAAGATAAGAGTAAGGTATGCATATATACTATCTTTTTTAGACTCCATACCGTAATAGTACACTGAATATGTTATTATTGTCGTTTGATGTATAATGTGGGAGAGTCTCATTGGTACCACTAATCTATAAACGTTGGAGGTAAGATATATTAGGGGTGGACTTGTTTGGCAAGATTCGCCTAAACTAAACAAAAATTTCAGAGCACATGCCATAGGAATGGGGCATTCTCAAAATTAATCCATAAATAGGAAATAGGAAATATGAAAGATGTTTGGTAATATTGGACCACCAATTGCACTATCTTTTTCTTTTTTTAAGATACCTATCTCCAAACTCGGACGACTAGGCGCATAAGACCATACTTCATTATTGAGATTTCTCTATCTTAATCTTTTTCTATTTTGGTATTCTTAAGTATCAAAGTATTTATTATGGATGGATTTTCAGTATGATCCGTCAATATCATAACTGAAATCGATTGATCTATATTCTGTTATGATCAATCTTATCTTTTTTTTCTCTCTCTCTCGGCTAAACGAGTATTTTATAAAGAGCCGACAAGAAATTCCATTAATAACTGGTCGTTTTGATCCTTTGGAACAACTCGATGAATTTAGTAGATCGTTTTAGGAGGCCAGGAGTCTATTGATGAGAAGGGGCTGGGGAAAGCTTGAACCCAATTCCTACGGTAATGAATATGAGCGCAATTGAAATTCCTGGGGAGTTATACATTTGTGTATTGATAAGACCGTTTACTATTTCTTGAAGCTCAATCTTTCTGTATAAGAGTAATATATAGTTAGAAGGTTCTACTAACTAAATAAAATGGAAATAAGTATAATGGAAATAAAATCGGATTCTAGTCGATGAATCTTGCAATGAGATATGCCCTACAATAAACCAATAAACAAAGCAAACTAGACTGTTCGATCAAAATGAATTTTTGGATTTTTTTCTACCATTTGAGGCTCTCCCTTCACCACCCCCATGTGGATGGTCTACAGGGTTCATAATTACTCCTCTTACTACAGGATACTTACCTAGCCAACGCTTAGATCCGGCTCTACCCAAACTTTTCTGATTCACCCCAACATTCCCTACTTGTCCGACTGTTGCTGAGCAATTTTTAGATACCAAACGGACCTTTTTAATTTACAATAATTATTTATTTCGGTTATCTATTAAGTGAACCAACTCCCAACTAAACATAGCGTTGTACCTTTTATGTCGAGGGATTTGTGTCTTAGGTCGTAGGTTCGAGCACTATATTAAGCAAGTAGTATTTATGTGAAGAAGATTAGAGGGACGGACTCATTATTCCGTAAATTTAAAGGTTACTATTAAGTCAAGGGTTTGCTTTAGATAAATTTCTTGATGTCAACGTCGAGAAAATAGATCAATTTGGATGTATCACATCCCAATTCCCATGTGCTTGCACTGTAGTATATAATGCCATTCCTTAATCCAACAACTCAGATGCTTTTTAGTCTTTATTGATGCTTTTATTTCATCTTTATCTACTCTAGCCAAAAGATATGTGATGGCTACAAATCAACAAACTCATAATTAAGTACTAGATATGGTTCACTTGGAATATCACATAAACAGGTGACAAAATGGTTAAAGGAAAATAGTTTTTTGCTTATATTACTCATTAAAAAATGAGTTGGATAATAAAAATTTTAAAACGTGTCAAATATGATAAGAATCATATTATTACTTAGAAAATGGATAACTAATGTGTTTAAGTTTAATATTTGTAAAGCCTCAAATTGGGGGTTCTTCAAGTTTGAGAGACTAAGAATTCTCCTAAAAGTGATCATATTCAAGAAGTCAAGTCCATATTATCCTTCGCTTAACCTGTTTTTTTGTCCGTATTAAATATGGTCGGATCGAAAATTTAACTGTTTTTATTTTCGATCGGCTCATATACAACATGATCCGCCTGTTTGCCACCCCTAAATTCGTAGAGAAGAAGCTAATTTAGGGAAGGAAAATCCTAAAAGAGGAAAAGAGAGGTTCGCAACATTGCATTTCAATTAATTGGAAATATAGGCTTTTGTACTACTTCTAGCTAGCTCACTTTAATTTTGTTCTTGGGTCCCCAATCATGTTCCTGTTATTATCATATTTAAAAACTCTTTCTATTCACCCACGATCGTTAAGTTCTGGGTTCGAGTCACGCTGGAGAGAAAGTGCGGAAACACTATAGATCCTCCTAAATTGGGAGGGGTTAAAAAAAAGAAAACTCTTTGTATGGCCTTCAGATGCGAATAAGTTGAAAAGTTATGATTTTAGATAAATTTGATGTTTATAAATTTATCACTCCTTATAAAAATCGATACAGATGTCTATATTAATAACTGACTATTTCATAAAATATTTATAAATATACATGAAATTTTTGTCGAAATTTCCAGATGCTGGTGACACCCTATAGTGTGCATCCGCTGCTAAATAAATGTCTAAGGCCTATATTTACCATAAGTTTTATAATTAATATATTCCTTTCTTAAATTCCGTACTAAATCAAACAATGAATTATGATTTAAGACAAAGTACTTTTCATCGTGAGAAGAGATGGTAGGCTTGATGCGGATACACCTGTTTATTACCCACCTTAGAATCAAGCAGTTCAGTTCGACTATACCTGCCTTAATTCCCTCATTCAGGACAGATGGAAGCAGGTTATGGATTTGTTCAAGTTGGTCGATCAATCCCTCCTTTCTTTCCCCTGCCTCCGGACACCTTAGAATAGATTTGATTGGAAGGAGGATGAGGAACGAACACAGTGGTTTGACTGCTGAGATCCTAATCGGCCTGCATCACTAAAAAATGGAACTATCGAATCACGATGACTCGCTTTGTCGGGATGGGAAGAATTGCACTCTTTTCTACATAGGAAGGATGGAATTTTTGGAAATTAAAAATCATAGGATCGCCTTATAAAATGATTACTTTATTCCACTAAGGTAGTTTTTTTTATAGATTTCGGTATAAAAAACATTTATATAATATGCTACTTATATTAAATGGTAATTTAGTAAATTAATATAATTTATTATTAGATTAAATTATATTAATTATAATTTGTTTCATAGCAACGACGTGAGTCTACCACACAAAATATTGTTGGCTAAACAGTTGCCTATATTTTACTCCTTTATAAAGCTAAAAAGGGCTGAAAATGAAATAGGTTTAAGCACAACGCTTTTATCGTCTCTCCCAATTAGCTCCGCACTTTCCTCATGACTAATACTGATCCTACACCTATTCCCGGCGGCGTTAAACCGTCAACTTCACCTTCTCCGGCGACTTCCTCGTCACGTATTGGCAACGTCGATTCCGACTTCGTCGTTATCCTCGCCGCTCTCCTTTGCGCCCTTATTTGTGTCCTCGGTCTCGTTGCCGTTGCTCGTTGCGCTTGGATCCGACGGATCTCGGCCAGAGCCACCGGAAATTCAGCTTTTTCATCACCTCCGGCGAATAAAGGTTTGAAAAAGAAGGTCCTCAAGTCGCTTCCGAAGCTCAGTTACACGACGGAACATGCCGCGAAATTCTCCGAATGTGCCATTTGCCTGGCGGAATTTGCCGTCGGAGATGAGATTCGAGTGCTGCCGCAGTGTGGCCATGGCTTCCACGTAGGATGCATCGATACCTGGTTAGGCTCGCATTCGTCGTGTCCGTCTTGCCGACAGATCCTAGTAGTGACGAGATGCCATAAGTGCGGTGAGTTGCCGGTGGCGAGCTCGTCGTCGGCTACCGGAGCTGAGCCGGAAAGCCGATTACCGAGAAATTATCACGTAAATGCATTTCTACCTTAAAAAATTAGGTAATTTAGTAGATTAGGCTGTATGTATATATTATGGATGTAAACGTGTATATTCATCCAGCCCTACTATATTAATTAGGGTTACAGAAATTTAGTGTTTGAATTTGTGACATATTACTGTTTCAATTAGTGTGAATTGGTCATTTCGTTAACAACTGATTTATCAATTATCCAATGGAGTTTTCATTAGTTTCTGATTTCTTCTTTAGCTTAAGGGGAGAAAACAAGGCTAGTGTAAAAGAGATGCTCCTTCAGTCGATATGACCCTAATACTTTTTCCCGGCGGTCAATCACCTTTCTACTTTTTCCCGGAGATCATATTGTTCCCACTCAACAAATCAACTACTAATAATTTGGTTAAAACTTATAATTTGTAAATTATTGTAAGTGTCACTTATGTTTAACATAATTTTTAATAAAAAATTGAACGCCTAATTAGTTACACATTGTTTTTAAACAAGAATCAAACAATGTATTAATTTAAATGTTGAACCAGATTACCAATCTGTAGCTCAATCTTTCACGGCTTCTATGCTTCTTCATTCTCCTTTTCTGAAATTTTGTTTATAGTAGCAAATAAGATGTTCAAAGCGTAGTCACTTTTTTTTTAGAATAATCATGATGTTGGGGCTAGTTTGCGTGCACGTCGACTCATTTTATGAGTTATTTGTTATCTTTCACTAGCAATATGTACAAGGTAACTCATTCATCGAATCTTAAACAGATAGGAAAAAATCACTTAGTGATTATGCTTTCATTAGAATTTAACATGAAATTTCATGATTCTCAACTCACTTTATTGACCATTAGACCACACCTTAGACTCCGGCGTATGCCCCGATTTGCATTTGGATATTTCTAGAAGGATTCGACACTAATTGGCGAAAGTTCGAAATTTGAAGGCTTGAAAAGTCATAATTTTGATCGCGAGTTGACAACAATTGCAATGATCTTCCCCATCACGATGAAATTTCAAAGATTACTCGGGCCTGTCGGCCAAGGCTATAAACTCGTTGAATACATCAGTGTAGCGCGCGTGCGGCCCAGAACATCTAAGGGTGAGCTGGCCCTACTGGCTCAACCGCAACTGGAATCTGCTCCCGAGCTGGAGCAACTGGTGGATCTGCAGGTGCTGCTTTAGCTGTTGTACGAGCTGCACCTCTGCACCTAAGGAATATTGGTCACCGATGCGCCATGACCGTTTCTTATTTTTTGACATTTTAGGACCATAAAACGAGAACTCGACTGATTTTCAAAGCATAGTCACTTGAACATGAGGAATTTTATCAAATAAGATAAGATACTACAAGATTTCATCTTATAATTAATGTCTATCCAAGTTGAAGTTGTGAGTTCGATATAGTCGGTAAACCACCAAATGAACTACCAAAATTTGTTAGTTAAACGGGTAACAAGAAGATGCGCGGGTCCCACTATCATTAATTACTAGTAATAAACTAAAGATCAAATGAAAATGTTACAATTCACAAAAATTAAAGCTAGCTCCAAATAAGCTACTAGTATATGATTAACATAATAAAATACCATCTCTTTTTTCTTGTCCTAACCTCTACCATTATAATAATAGGATAAATCTTACTCCAACTTAGTGGTGAAATATTTGTTTAACTTATTTAATCAGGCCATTTATTCCCTTTTAATGGGAGCCGTCCAACGTAGTAACTAGGGAGGACCCATGAAATCCCACTATAGCGTCTACGAGACAATTTCTGAAACGGAAAAGGGTCAAATATATTCCTATGAGATATAATTTAAATTTATTTTTAATTATATGTTGGGTTTAAATATACCCATTTTCCTTTAAATTTGTCCAAAGTAAATATTAAATCCTACGTGTCACTAATATTTGATGAGGTGGATGCTCAGGGGCGGATTTACGTTATCCGTACCGAGTGCTGAAGCACCCATTAACCCCGACTCTGTATAATTATATAGAAAATATAGAGAATACTGGTATAAAGAACTAGCAAGCACCCATTAAACATAAAGTCTTCTGGGTGCTTCGGTTAAGAGGTGAGAATAGAGTGCACAAATATGAAGTGGTTAGGCATTAATTCTTGCATGAATCAATTTTTTTATATGGCCAGAGAGTGAGCACCCATGACCTTAAAATCCTGGATCCGCCACTACTTTGAATCTTTTACAACACAAACAAAATGCAATACTTTTTGCCTTGGCCTTGAAGGACAAGCAACTAATTATATTGTATCATGAAATTTGTCCGTCTTTTCCCGCTGGTGTTTCTGTGATGTTGTGTAACTTTCCTGATCTTTGAATTTTGCAGTTAATATGGCAGAAAAAGAACAAAGGTATTTCATGTTGTTAAAACTATCACTTTTATCATTTTCTTTGAAGGAGGAGACTAAGTTTGAATTTCCACATTTAAAGGGGAGGGGTAAAATGCGTCAAGGGCGCTGCCACCTCATCAAGTATTAGTGTCATATAGGATTTGATATCCACTTTGAACAAACTTAACGAAAGAAAGGTATATTTTAATCAATAACATTACGACAGGAATATATTTGAACCCAAAATATAACTAAGAAAATTTAAACTATATCTCATAATATAAAGTATATTTGGTCCTTTTCCATTCTTGAAAACACTTTCTCATATACTGATATTAATTTCCTTCCAAAAGACACTCTATATATATACATATGCATTCATACCTTTGACCTCCACAGAGTTTTAGCGTGGAATGAACAGACTCCACGTGTTAAAATATTTCGGAAGAAAGTTTCAGATTTAACCCTCTATTTCTTACAATAATTTAAAACTACCCTTCGTTATACTTTGTTCATGATTCATGCTAAGGTTCCTCGTAAGGGTCAAGGCAAATCCGAAACAATTTGCTAAAAATAAAAGTATAACTAACTCTAAAATATTAGGCAAGATAAAATTTTAAATAGTATTTTGTATAATTATAATTATGCTTGCTTGATCCGGGGGTCTATCAAAAATAATCTCTCTACCTGCACAAAGTGTGCAGGTAGAAGTAATGTCTGCATATACATTACTCACCACAGACCCCATTTATAAAACTACACTAAGCATATTATTATTGTTGTAGTTGTAATATTCAGGGGCGAAGCTATGTTGGCCAAGGGAGGTCAACTGAACACCATTCGTCAAAAAATTATACTACGTATAAAGTAAAATATTACTTGTTATTGATTAAAATATAAACTTTGAATACTCTTATATATCCCACTGACAAAGTATATTAATGAATTTCCTGAATTCGCCACTCTTAGTATTTGGTATAATTGAGGAGTGTTATCAGCCTTTTCCCCAATACAGAAAGAGTAGGAAAGATACAAACGTAAGGGAACGCCTAAAAGGGGGAAAACACGACAGACATGTGAATTGTTGGGAAAAGCATGAGATAAGAATGAGAAACAGAAAGAAACAGCTTCAAAAATGGCTAAAAAGGGAGTGATTTTAGGCATGGAAGACAAGAGAGTGGTTAAAAAGGCCTTTTCTTCCTGGAGACATGCAATATGCATGTTTCCTCTTCCAACTGCACTCTCTCTTCTCTCGTTGCTTGCTCCACTTTTACAGACAACTGTGTTTTTTCTATGTTATTAAACTTTTATTAATACAGTCAAACCTTTCTATAACAGTTTCATTTGCTTCTGTTGAGTTGTCTCACTGTTTACCCTCAAATACGAGTAACAATTAAATTTGTACGCGGAGTTAAGGATACGTGAATTTGTCTGATACAATAAAATAAATAGCGATGAATAAAGATTGATTTAAATAAATAAGAGAGTAACCAAACCAATGAGGTTGAATAACTTTTCTGCGATGGAACAAGCAGCAATGGAGAATAATTTAAGCAAGAGATAATTATAAAATGATAGCCTGTTTTACTGATGGTGTATTGTGTCCCTCTATAATGGAACTAAGTACTGCTTTATAGGGGGAAAAGGAATTCTATCTAAGGTAAAAGACTTGATTACAGGGTAAAATATCCCTAAAAATATTGGTCTAACGTTTCATTGGAGCCATGATTCCCGCCGAGATAACTGTACACCACGAGATTTCCGGCCTTTCTGTTATGCAAAACTAAAACTTTTACCATAAGACACTTTTAGCCAGATCGGTCTTGACTGCCTCCTTTCGAATGCTTTGACTCCGATCTAATGATGTCCGACCTCGAACCGTCCTCCTTGAAGCGCTGGCCTCAATCCAATATAGACCTACCTCGGTTTGCGCCCAAGGTCGATATTCCTTATGGGCCCGATTGTATCCACCCCATACACCCACATCAGTGAAATTTTGAGGTCTTTGGTCTCTTTATATGATCTTGAGCAATCCTCATCTCATAAGCTAGCTTTTGAGGTTGAGTTAGGCCCAAGGTACATTTATCATGGTATCAGAGCGAGGCCTATCCCAATTATTATTACCAATGTTGGGCCCCATTTATGTTGTTCACGCTCCAGAGTACAGGCCTGGGCGTGCAATCCGCATCTCATAAGCTAGCTTTTGACGTTGAGTTAGGCCTAAAGTCCATTTATTAGCTTCAACTATTTTTGATAAATATAGTGAAGTGTTAACTGAGAGAATATATATATTATAACGTAACATAAAAAACCGATTCCAAAGAAAACTTAAATGTTATAAGAGAAATTTATACAACATATCTTATTGATAATTATTATTATTATAAGACGAACAATACAAAATTACATGATTAAATTTAGTTTGGCAGGTGAGCTAAACTAAAGTTCGAGCATACTAATCCACCACCATGATAGATATATGATTGTTTAATTACCTTGACATAATAGGTGCTTCTGATGTAGTGATAAGGGTTATTAAAAAAAAAAATTAGGTTAGAAATTGGTATCCCAAAGTTCAGGGTTCCAAATTCAACGATGGCAACTAAACACGAGGGTTGTACTCTTTGCGGGACTTAACCCGACACTTTACGACACGAGCTGACGACAACCATGCACCATCTGTATCCGCGTTCCCGCAAATGATACAAGTCTTGGATAAGAATCTACAACGCACTAGAACGTCCTTGTTGACGATCCTTTACTCCGACAGCATCTAGGGTTCCTCGAATACACCCAATACGTCGAAACTCATTGCCCATGGATAAAGAAAAACCGTTTCAACAGCAAAAACAACAAAAACTAGCCAGATGACGGAACGAGTGTGCATTTTACCAGAGGTTTCTAACTACCCTTGTGTGATTCCTGTTGAAGCATATACTCGGGGGGTGGGTGCAGGGCGGACGATTTTAAAGCATACTCCCAATGTATTATATTTTACTTTTTGAATCCCCACTTGCAAATTCTCGGCTCTACCACTGCTTCGAAAATGGATAATTAAAAGAACAATTAAAAAAGAGAAAGAAAACGACTATATACTACACTACACAAGATAAGGATAATGTTTGCGTACACCTTAAGACAAACCCCACTTATGAGATCATATCGTAAAGAAGACTATACTCTAGCTACCGTAGCAGGCCCAATAAGTGATTGAATATGAGGCTTTATTGTTCTTAAGACCCACTTATGAGATTATATCGTAAAGAAGAAGACTATACTCTAGCTATCGTAGCAGGCCCAATAAGTGATTAAATATGAGGCTTTATTGTTCTTACGGGCCGGGTCATGGGTTGAAAGTGGCCTTGGAGCCCATAATTCGGTTTATATAATTAATATTTATTTCTGATTGAACATATTTCCCAAAGGGCTACTTGACCAGGCTTACATCAAATAATACCAAATTCATAATCCCAGAGAAGACATACTGCATTTGCAAATCAATGGCCCTTTTCATACAGAATGTTAAGGTTTTTCCTTTTCTTCAAAATCATGGCCAACTATTTCACTTTGCAGGTCACAAGATGAGCAAATGTTCCTACCTTTTGGAAGTCAAAAGAAAACAATCAATTTAGAGATTCTACTATATGGAAATTGTCATGCATAAAATGGTATACAACTTCTGAACATATATGAAATGAGAAATCACAGAGCTAGAGGGATATAAAATGAACAACCTAGAGAAATAATAAATCTTATTTTCTACAAGATACTAAATTATCCATTATCCGACTGAAGATGCCTTCAAACTACTCGTGCTTCGCCATAGCAGCTTGTCTTGCACCAACAGCGAAAAACTCTGTAATGACTTCTAAGGGCATACCTTTGGTTTCAGGAACCCTCAAGAAGACAAAAAACCAAGAAATGACACATACAACGGCATAAATACCGAACACTCCAGCTAAGCCAATCGAACTGAGCATCACGGGCAGTGTGTACGTCACAATGACGTCGCATATCCAGAAAACCAGAGCACATATGGCAATGCACAAACCACGAACCCTCGTGGGAAAGATTTCCGCGCAGAGGATATTTGGGATTGGTCCGTAGCCAGTTACAAAGAAGCAAAAGTAGAGAATCACGCAAACAGTAGAAACTACAGCATGAGCCACACTCCCGAGGTTCACAGTATTACCGATGACAAGCAAGATGAGGGATAGTATGAGAACTGGGATAGTGTACAGCAGAAGTGTCCTGCAGTTGAATCAGTTAACAACACAATTTAAAACCATTAAAGAAAGAACAGAATGATGAAGAGTTTGTAATTTAAAATAATCAAGTACATTGAGCAATAAAGTCCATGATAACAGCCAGTCAGGGACAAAAGCAATGTATCTTTCTGAATAGGAGAGATATGAAGCCGCCAAAGCAATTAATTTAGAATGCTTAATGAGATATCAAAACCACCTGAGCAAACAGCGCCAATGCAAAAAGTGACAATTTCAGGAACTTTAGGCCTTGAGATAGTCGTTAATGTCATAGAACTAGGTCAAATAAGACAAAAGCTCCAATTAATCCCTCAAACACTCTTTTAATTAAAAAGTTTATGTTAAACTTTCCTCGTTTCTCGTTTATTTGACAACATTTGACTCGCATGATATTTAAAATGTTATATGGCTTGTGTATTGTACAAGTAGTAATCAGAGAACGTATTGAAGTAATACTAGTTGAAAAGTTAGTTTGACAGAGAACATCCCATCTATATTTTAATAGGATTAGCTATTGAATTTGAATGCTTGAAAGGTGTAAAACTTAATGTAGCTAATATTATTAGTGGAATGATGTCACACATCTTCATCATGTCAATCAGGACAGAAAGAATACTATTTTATCACAAAATAAAACTCAAAATCTAACCAATTTGAATTTTTGGTCTCATAGCATACAGTGCATGGATTTTCCAACTTTCACATATATATGGCTTGGACAAAACATGAGGATATTACCAAAACCAGTATAAAGCAAAAATATCATCTGACATGCAATTGAAGACTCACTGCACATACTGCATGGATTTTCCAGCACCACATTCTGAGGACTTAACCAAAAACCTTAATCTAAAACAGAAGGAAGGAATTGAGAAGACATTACCTTCTGCCGGCAACATCCATGAATCGCATTGCAATAGCTACAGAAGGGAGCATCAGAAAGTTTGTTAATGCACTGATGAGGAAGGATGCTGAGTCTGATGCAATGCCAAAGTTAGAAAGAAGAACTCCTACACCTGCCTGATCAAGAATTTGAGGAGTGTAGTACATCACTCCATTTATACCAGAAAACTGCAAAACAAAATATTAGTCATAAGATGGCGAAATACCGTGCCTTGATGTCTAAAAAACAGTGAGCAATGTCTCAAGAATTTGAGATTAGTTAGGTACAAGGTAGTTCTCCTTATAAAACTATATAATGGAGAGAGTACAATGAAGAGACTCTACAAATGATAACAATAGAAACTACAATAATGAAGAAAATGATTCATCCCCACCCCATCGACAAAGGTTAACTCAGCAGGAAAAAGGACAACACCAGAATATAAAAACTGCAGAGCTATTGGTTGCGTGGTATTCAGACAGACACGCATTGAAGTCTTTCCTTAAAACTTAATAAATTAGATGTATTAAGCTAAGCTACTTTTTATTTGTTTCCAGATAATTGATGAGAGGATTCACCGTGTAGTTTGATCAAGCAACCCTTACATGCTCCTACTCTAACCCCAATCCCGAAATATATATGGTTAAGCAGGAAACAGAATGCTTAACTGCAAAGATGTACTCCCTCTGTTCTATTTTATGTGACATTCTTTCCTTCTTAGTATGTTGCAAAAAGAATAATATCTTTCTATATAGCCAAATAAATTTTTAGACCACAAATTTCAAAAGTTTTGCTTCCTTTCTTTCTTAAATTTTGTGTCCAGTCAAATACCATCACATAAATTGGTACGGAGGGAGTAGCATATTTAAAGCTCGAAATTAAGTCCATTTCATCAGCATTCAAGGACTGCATGCTAAAATTCCAGAGCTATTAAATTAAGCCATAGTAAAACAACCAAAAGAAGCAACAGAATGAGAGAAAGCATAATGCTCCACCTGTTGCAATATTTGAATTCCAATTCCAACAATGAGCGCACTTTTGACTCCTGGTTCGAGAAGAGCAGCCCAACTGGGATCTTTTGATGCAGTTTCAGATGGATGGACCATCGCTGGTCCAACGGGATGCTGACCCATAAGTTCCTTGGAGTAAAGTGCAGGCTGACTTACCAAAGCAGCAGCCTGTATGAATTCACTATCTTCAGGAATATCACCACCAGGAACTGAAACAAGAGACCCACGCCGAGAGCCAGGGACACCCTCCTGATGCAAATATATCCTTTTGAAACCTCCTTCCTTACTTCCATCTTCACCTTCCCTCTCAGACCATTTCCATGCCAACTGCCAACCGCCACCAATTCCCATGCTGCCTACCCCTTCTCCAGCATTGCCTTGCATGAGGCTGCTATGCCGTCTCACGCTCAGAGTGCTGCCATGGGGAGGAGGGACCATGTTTTCCACGGCAGTTGTTTGACGTGATATCAATGGACTTTGTAGATTGTCATCAGAGTCTGCACCGCTACCATCTGAAGGATAACTGTCACCATCTCTCTGCAGACTCTCTTCATCCCAGTGATCATCTTTGATGTGAGGATCCATGGTGCTGATCATGCTTCCGAAATTGGGGAATAGCATGCTTCTCATACTTCCTGTATCAGGGAGCTTTTCATGGATGCTACCAAATAGAGTCACAAGAGGATCCATAAGAGGCACACTCTGCTGCACCATGCTCCCTTGCCTGGACACAAGAGCGAGACTACTCTGTGCAGGAACTGGCTTTGCCACCCACGAGAGGCCTTCCTCTGGGCCATACAACTTAATATGATCTTTATCAGTAGTCAGCTCCTGATCTTCAGTAAGCTCATTAGCTGGACCAATGATATACTCTTCTATTGATGGATCATTACCAACCGCCAAACCTTCAACAAGCAATGCCATCTCCCCTATGCACAGAACAATCAACAAAAAGTCAATATGATGAAATCAGTACCTCTAACAAAATAGGATTCACCAGATGAATATGAAAGAACTTATAAGAGGAGTAGTCTACTGATTAGAGAACCAGAAAAAGAGAGAGCTTTATTTCCCCCAAATAAATAAAACCAACAAGGAAGGAGCCAGGGAACGCGAGTGGCAGCATATGTTGGTAGAACAACTATATATTGTGTACAGATCTGATTTAGTATAGCATATTGGGACATGTTTATGTGGTCATGTGGTGGACCAATGATATACTCTTCTAGTTATGGTTCATCACCAACTGCTGAACTTTCAACTAGCAATGTCATCTCCCCTTTACACAGAATAATCAACAAAATCAATATGATGAAGACAGTGCCTTTCACTGAATAGGATTCACCAGATTAATATAGAAAGAATTCAAAAGAAGAGTATTCTACAGACAAACTCTAATGGGAAGATAGGGGAATGAAGTTTATTAATCTTCACAGTCACAAACAATGAATCCTGCCACCTCCAAGCTAGGTGGCAAAGATTGAACCAGCAAGGCCAAAAGATGGAACGATGGGTACAAAAATTGCTAACCTAGCACCCTTTCTTCTTAAAGAAAATCAAAGTAGAGTGATAGAATATGGTCTTCCCCATGGAAGAATGATATACCCTTGTTCACTTCTCTCCTACTGAACAGAGTAAAAAGAAGAGTGGTACTGCTAGTCTACAATGCAAAACTTTGCTTTGGGTGGAGGATGTCACATGAATACAGTATTCAAACATGTTTCTGGAAGCGCGAAGAGAAAGATAATATGTGTACACCATACCCCTGGCAAGAAATGGATGTGTGGCTCTAACTCCATTTTATCTACGTTCCCAAAGGGACGCTTTAACTCCATCACTACCAAAAATTTCGTCTCGTCTACATTGTAATTGTCACAATTTGTTCAAGCCAGCATGAAGCACATCCTTCTTGAGTCCAATTACATACAGTACCAAAGCATGTTGCACAAGCTTTGTCTAAATAGGCTTTACTTGTCAAATAAAAAATACAACATCAAAGCATAAGGAAATAGAAAAAAGCTAGATGTTGCTTATTGTCCTTGAGAAAGCATGGGACACAGTCAACACTTCCCCAACATTTAAATAGCCAGCTGTCACAAAAGGAAATCGTTTCCCAGGCGTAGCAGATAGCATACCTGAAACATCCTCCATGCCACGCAATTTCTGCAAAACTTGTTTTGCCTCAAGCATTCTTCCTTTACTGACTAGCCATCGAGGAGATTCAGGCAAATAAAGTACAGTTAATACGAAATAGATAAGAGAAGGAACTGAAAGAACACCCAACATCAGTCGCCAACTCGGCGAGGTCATCAAGGACATTCCAAAAATCATGCAGTAGGCCAAGAACATTCCACCAGAACCAGTGAACTGTGGAAGAGTATTAAGTGACCCTCGTATTTCCGATGGAGCAGTCTCAGAAATATATAATGGGACAAGTGTTACCGCTAATCCAATCCCAAACCCATCTAAGAGTCTAGCTATAAGCAGGACATAAACATTAGGTGACCACAACATTATTAAGCCACTGAGGAAATAAAACATGGATGACAGGATAAGCATAGGGCGACGACCAAAGCTGTCAGATATCGTTCCAGAACAAGTTGTGACAAGCGTCGCTCCAATGAGTGACATAGCAACAACAAGTCCTTCCACTGAAGCATCCAAAGTAAGTTCCTTCTTTATGTATACAACAGCTCCTGCAAGTTTAAATAGTTAGAACACCAAGAAACAATGCATGACTCTTCTAATACTTTAATTCTATGCATGTTTGAGAAAAGAATGCCACTAGGAATACATATGGATAGAAAATACTAATGAATAATATGCAAGAACATGTAAAGGTCGTATAGTTTTAGATTCACAATGAGAAGAAAACAATATAATAGCTGAAATAGCAGAAACACTGCATTGAACTATCTGACAACTTCGATAAAATAACAATCATATAAATGTCATTCCATCAAAACAAACTAAAATAATTGGAAAGATAATATTTACAACGAGTAAAGAGTGTGTACCAGCAATAGTAGCATTATCCCAACCCTGCAAAAAGTTTCCAATGGTTGCAGCAAGCGCAACTAAAACAGCACCATTCATCTTTTCCAACACTGCACACAAGTCAATCAATTTTGAACTATACCTGTAAATTTAAAACAAGGAATAACTTAAAACTCAATTTCCACCAAAACCACAGATCTAAATACTAACAATCCTTAAGAAAAACCAAAACTTTATGTACATAGGAAAGAAGTAATTAACATTGATAATCTAAAATACAAAATTGAGGGATCCAAAGTAGAAAAGATTGTACCTTTTGAAAACAGATAGAAAGAGGGAATATTCTAGCAGTGTGGAAGTGAAGCTAAAGCAGAGCACAAAAAAGATTTTCCTATATTATTTAGGACAAACAAAGAGTTTGGTTTGTGATACTTTTATTGTAGGACAAGTGCGTTAAAACAACAGAAACTAACCCAACCGCCTTTCAACATATCCTCAAACAACATTAAAAAGGTTTCTGTCTTTGTAAAAAGTTTGTCAAATCCGTCAATCAGGGAATTAACTACACTAAAATTAGAACCCACCCCACAATCTTAAAACTAGAAATATCTTCAAGAAAATTTTGGTATTTCTTTTTTTCTTCAGGATTTCAGTAGAAAGAGAGTAGTGGTAGTAAGCTATTAGTGGGGGAAAAAGAATAGAGAATAAAAGAATAAAAGAAAAGGAAGAACCCAAAAAGAAATATCTGAAGAATAAAATGGAAAAATAAAGATTAAATTGGGGAGAGGAGACAAAAAAGGACCAACTAAAGGTTGATCCTTCCAGGTTCTAAACGATTCCGACAGGAGTCTTGACTCTTCCCACTTCATAAAAGTTTAGGAGAAAATAGGAGTTAAGTTCTAAGCTAAATTCCTCCTTTCAAGCTTGTTTGGAGGGTGGTTACGTATTGTTTTATATTGTATTGTATTGTTCGTCATCATTTTATCATGTTGTACATCGGTACTATAAAAAGTAAACTATAATATTATAAAAAAAAGAAAAGTATACGATAAAAATATTATATAAGAAAGTAGAATAAAATATAAAATATGATGATTTATTAGGAGTAATAAGGAAGTGCGTGATGAGAGAAAAAGATAAAATACCGATGCGAACGTATCAAATAAATCGTTATATAAAGTGACACTTTTTGCTGTAACGTAACGATAAATTTGATAATACAATACAATAAAATTTAAATAATAATCAAAATAATTATTATATTTAATACAACCATCCAAACAAGTTTTTGGGAGAAGAGTGTGTAAAGTGATATAATTATGTTTCAATAAAGGGTTGGATAGACAGGTAAAAAGGGTTTTATAATTTTGTGGAACCACTTTGCTTTAAAAGTTTTAAAATAATTTTGTGGAACTACTATATACACTCCACGTTTTGCTCTAGACGTCCCTTCCAAATTTTCTAACAAAGTTAAATATCATAAAGTTAAATAGGAAAGGAAATCAAAAGCTTAGATATTCTTAAAAGAAAATCTTTATAATAATATAATATCCTGGAGGTTATGAAATTGGAGCATATATAATAATTGTTTGGAATTTGTGGGTATCATAAAAGAAAGTGTGATCCCTATTTTTATCTAATTTCTCTCATATTGAACTAGGCAAATTAGCCGTAGGAAACTAGCCGTCAACTAGCCGTTGAAGTAACAACTATATAAATATCATGACTTGGTATAGAGCCATGTAGTCGTCGGTTTTACCACCAGAATGCTTATGAGATAGTGGTTGGCCTTTCGAATGCCTTCTTTCTGACTTTTCTGAGAAGCCCTTTACGGCTATACTATATAAAGGACAGAGGGTGTTCACCTTTGGAAACTTAGCTACTTAAGTCCTTCTCAAAGTCAAAGTAAAGGCGAACGGTATTCTGTTCTACAACTACAACTATGAATATTTCGGTTCTAAACCAAAAAAGGTGAAAGCATAGCAAGTACGGGTCGAAGTCTTGTCTCGAAAAAGTAAGGACTTTTGGGCTCTTCTCCTTCTTTCTCTTCTTTCTTTTTGATACTATATTTTTGGAGAACTAAAGACATAATTTCTGACACAACCTTTTCTCAAACTTCTTCTTCCTCCTATACTTAAACACTCTTGTGAACAATGAAAAAGATTTTTCAATTCCGTTCTTTATTGAATTTTTTGCTAGTTTTGTTCCCAGTTTAATAATCAGAAGAGCTTGTTGAATCTTGAGGGATACGTCAAATTTTATTCTTTATTATAAAATTATTTTATAATTATTGAACTAGGGCAAACTAGCGTTACAAATTAATCGTTGAAAACTAGCCGTCAACTAGTCGTTGGAGCAACAACTATATAAATATGTTTTTGGAGAACTAAAGACATAATTTCTGACACAACCTTTTCTCAAACTTCTTCTTCCTTCTATACATGACACTCTTGTGAACAATGGCGGATTCAGAATTTTAAAGTTATGGGTGCTCGCGATAAAGACTCCAAAAGGAGGAAAAATGAATTTATTCGTGGGTACTAATTCAATAGTTATCTAAATATTTGTACAATTACCCATGTAATTTACTAAATATAATCAAAGTTAATAGGCACTTAAGCACCCACAAGTGCCCATGTGCATGCGCCACTGCTTGTGAACAATGACAAAGATTTTTCAACTCCTTTCTATTTATCCTCCTTCTGTGCTAGGTTTCTTTATTGAATTTTCTGCTAGTTTTGTTCTCAGTTTAATAATTGGAAGAGCTAGTTGAATCTTGAGCGATACGTCAAATTTTATTCTTTATTATATAGACAAAATATCTTTAAAGACAGTATCCGTGACACACCTTAAATTCTGATAAATCTTATGCTCTATAACTATTTGTTCCAACAATAACTAAGGAAGAGAATCATGAAACCAAATTAAACTAGTGCAAATTGATACAAGTGATGGGATGTTTGCCAATACAAAAAGAAAACTTTAAAATGATGATTGTATTTGTAGGGACGGTTGTCTAATGGCCGTTGCTTATTGCCTATAATATTCGAAGCTAAAGTAAAATTCCATTACTATGATTATTATTATTATTATTATTATTATTATAACCACCTTATTGATGCTATTTTGGCATTTTCTTAATGAGAAAAAGAAAGACCATTTTTTTACTCTAATCAACAACTTTTTTTGCCTCAAAATTTAATCAGATATTTCGAGCACAAATGAACTTGTGCCACTGAGTTCTCATATCTTTCTCTTTTGTGTTTTAAATTCAACAAGTTCCATCACCTCCTCTTACTTTTGTTCCTTTGATATTTTTTTTTTTTTAGTGGTCTTGTCGTAGAAAGATAGAAATAAATGAACCAACTAAGTGGAAAAAAAAAGAAAAGGAAATATACTTCGGGATAACAGTTAAAACAACATATCATTGATGGATAGTAAAGAAACTACAAATTAAATTCCAACACAAATCAAGAGAAAATTTCAGACAACTTTCACTTTATGTCATATCCCGTTGCAGGCGTGCAACTCAACCCCATTTTCTTAAAATCCTGTTGCAAGCGTGCAACTCGATCCCATTTCCTTATAATCTGTGGTAGGCGTACCACCCGCTCCCATTTCACAATATCTCACAAATCACAAGAATTTCAGTAAGGAAACAAAACAATATTATAATTTCTCAACAAGAGAACAATAACATCAAAACAATCATCCATACATGACCCACGGTCTTGCTTGACACCAACGTAGAGGTACTCGTCACCATGCCTATACGTCGTACTTAAAGTAACAATTTAACAAATAGAACACGACTTCTAATCCCTCAAGCTAAGGTTAGAACGGACACTTACCTCGCTTATTCAAGACGGCTCAATAAAATTTGAGGCCTAAAACAAAAATATAATTGATACTATTTTGGCATTTTTTTAATGAGAAAAAGAAAGACCATTTTTTTACTCTAATCAACAACTTTTTTCCACTCAAAATTTAATCAGATACTTTGAGCACAAATGAACTTGTGCCACTGAGTTCTCATATCTTCTCTTTTGTGTTTTAAATTCAACAAGTTCCATCAGCTCCTCTTACTTTTGTTCCTTTGATATCATTTTTTCTTGTTTTTTAGTGTTCTTGTCAGTACGCGGCTCAATAAGATTGGAGGCCTAAAGTAAAATATAATTGGAGGTCTTTGTTGAAACAAAACCTTTATATATATTTTATTTGAAATCTATTTTTTTAACTTTTTAAAAATATTGTTGATCTTAGGAAATAAAACCAAATCAAAAAGTTAATAACTTGATATCGAAATAATTATTTAATATTTCCCTATACTTGTTGCAATGCTTGAAACTTGCCGAGGAAAAAAAATTAAGAATGTGCCGTATAGCTTATTCAATAGCATTTTTCAGCTCTTATTTTTTATTAAAAAATAATAATCTTTTTTTACGGAATAATATAGCTTATCGAAAACTTGAACTTTTGCAGAAATCAAGAAAGAAAATATAAGAGTGTACACGTTTTCGAAGAGAAATATAAAAAATGAGATTTGAACTATTAAAGATATTAAAATAGAGACTATAAAATTTTATTACACGTTTTCTAGTGAGAAATATAAGAAAAAAATAATGTAGGTATTTCACTGATGATGTTAGTCGTAAAATGTAATAACACAAAATTTTATACTCGGGGTAATAGTTTAGGGGAGTAATTCTCTTTCTTCGATTTTTGTTCAGACGGTTATATCAATAACAAACTAAAAGTTATCTTTACTTTTTATAAAAGATTTTACTTTTCTATTATGAAATACTCAATATTTTTAAAAAATTAACTTATAAATCTATTACTGATAAATGTTGGGTTCCACCTCCAAGGATTGTGGTGGGATGAATATGATTTAACCTACTTTAATCAGATATTTTAAGTTTGAGCCCTATGGACGGTATCCTATCAGAGTATGCTTTCCTTTTTACTAGGCCTTAGGCGGTACAAATTCAAATTAGTTGGCGTTTCAATACAAATACTGAACACAGGTTAAGAAAAAAGAATATTGGGCCCAAAATTGTTGACCTTGTAGCCGCCCCTGCTTGTTAGTATTTTTTTTGTCTCGACTACTTGGGCCGACCTTAGGCGGGCGCCATTTAAAAGTGCAATGGAAGTCACCAACCTAGGTCACGGGCCTTTTTGATAGCCCATTGACCCGTCCAGGTAAGTCTGCTTGTTAGTGTTGGTATTATAGTTCAACCCTTTTGATGGTATATTCCTTTATTTTTCGCTTCATATTTTTTAACAATTCAACCTTAAAGAAAATGTTAGAATCGTGATTACACCTCATTTTTTACGTTTTTCTTTCAACGAGGTAAGAAGAAAAATTAATAAGTTAATTAGAATATTAATAAGGAAAAATAGAACATTTTTTTAATTCCTGATTTTCTTTAGAAATATTTTGAGATTCTCTATTCATTCTTCAAAAAATATAGCATCAATAGAGTAGCATGTGGATTGGTGCCCGGTAACACAGTAAAGGTTGAACTATCAACAACTCTGAGTGCCCCCAAATTCGAGCTAGGTGGTTATAACGAAGTACGTTGGAAACAGATTGCCATAATAGACAGTTAGTATGGAATCATTGAAATGAGGAGACACGTTGACTGCTCGAAATGAGGGAAGTGCCTTTATTTACTAATTTAATCGTGCGGAATTCTTCCTCTGTTGAGGCTTCTGCTGGTCATCTTTACCAGCTCTCATTAGATTCAGTAATATATTAATTCACATAATATCTTGAATGATTGAGAAGAAGAAAAAGTGGCGGGCTTCATCCCATTTTCCTACTAAATTTTGACGCCATTTGGGTGATTATTGATCGGCTGACCAAGTCAGCTCACTTCCTGCCGATCAGTATGACTTACTCTACGGGTAAGCTAGCCCAAATATATATTGATGAGATAATGCGCCTTTCACATAGCCAAATTTGGATGGTAGAAGAATAATTGACTTTATAATATAAGGAATATTTAAAATTGGACAGGAGAAAGTATTAACCGTGCATGCCTTCTTCAGGAAATAGCGTTTAGGGTTCAAAAGTATAAATTTAAAGCTCTTAATGAATAAAATTTGCGATCAACTTTTCTCAGCCAAAAAACTT
Source organism: Nicotiana obtusifolia (assembly GCA_002018475.1). Classification (NCBI taxonomy): domain Eukaryota; kingdom Viridiplantae; phylum Streptophyta; class Magnoliopsida; order Solanales; family Solanaceae; genus Nicotiana; species Nicotiana obtusifolia. The sequence goes on along the minus strand of MCJB01044916.1, from coordinate 19,975 downwards.
TTTCTTCTCAGCAACCCCTTATTGGATTAAGCATTGTTGAAGGCCAAACTAATACAGCGAAAGATCCAGTTGATGGTCATGAAAACAGTAGCGATCGGCCGGGGCTGAAGCATATTATCACCTTCCTCAAGTGAATGTGATACCAAATTGGTATTAAATTGAGTCAATGGAACATTGATTCGAAAATAAGAGAGAAGAGCGGAGAAGAGGATCAGAAGAAAGGATATGATAATTGCATAAGGTCTTTATTACAATCACTCTTACTTATATTAATTGACAATTTGAAAGAAATTCAAAAATAACACTTTGGACGAAATGCTCTAAATTCTAGGAGGACTATAATGAGGAGGACGACAGACCCACTCACGACAATAAGGAGAAGCGATGGTTCAAATCCACATCGAAATGTATAAAGTGTGACTCTCTTAACTAACTTTCCTGCCAAATTAGCTATCCATATCACTTGCAGCTGATATTTGTGTATCAGAATGTAATTACATAGATATTTGTATATTTTTTCCAATGTTGAAGATATTTAGGCTGTGTCCTATGCTTGTTTTAGAAAGCTGCTTAAAAACCTTCGTGCTAATTTGGTACGAAGGATAAAAGATAATTAATTCCGTAATTAAATTTGAAATGAGTTTATCTTAGGCATATGACCATAGTACATACCTTTTCGCCGTTGTCAAATGTGAATTCAGAATTTTAAATCAACAAGTGTAACTTTCTATTTTACCAACTATTCTTTTATTACAATGAGAGTACATGTAATATAAGTAAATATTTTCAATTATATTAACTCAAATCAAGTCAGAAGCAACAATTACATATTTGCTCTAAAAATTATAGGCATGAATTAGCACCTGTATTGGGACTCCATGCGTTGATCTGGCTTCCTATTAGCTCCATTTATGGGCCAATTGATTTTTATGTATTCGAAACGGCATTTTTCAGTTTTAGCCCGATTTATAAATTATTTATATTTCATAACTGAAAAAATATATAATAATAATAATAATTATTATTATTATTATTATTGTTATTATTATTATTATTATTATTATTATTATTATTATAATCACCTTATTGATGCTATTTTGGCTTTTTCTTAATGAGAAAAAGAAAGACCATTTTTTTACTCTAATCAACAACTTTTTTCCCCTCAAAATTTAATCAGATACTTCGAGCACAAATGAACTTGTGCCACTGAGTTCTCCTATCTTTCTCTTTTTGTGTTTTAAATTCAACAAGTTCCATCACCTCCTCTTACTTTTGTTCCTTTGATAATCATTTTTTCTTGTTTATTAGTGTTCTTGTCGGTAAGCGACTCAATAAGATTCGAGGCCTAAAAACAAAAATATAATTGAAAATTTTTGTTGAAACAAAACCTTCATATATATTTTATTTGAAATATATTGTTTCTAACTTTTTAAAAATATTATTGATCTTAGGAAATAAAACCAAATCAAAAAGTTGATAACTTGATATCGAAATAATTCTTTAATTTTTCACTATATTTGTTGTAATGCTTGAAACTTGCCGAGGAAAAAATTTAAGAATGTGCCGTATAGCTTATTCAATAGCATTTTTCAGCTCTTATTTTTTATTAAAAAATAATAATCTTTTTTTACGGAATAATATAGCTTATCGAAAACTTGAATTTTTGCAGAAATCAAGAAAGAAAATATAAGAGTGTACACGTTTCTGAAGAGAAATATAAAATGAGATTTGAACTATTAGCGATATTAAAATAGAGATTATAAAATTTTATTACACATTTTTTAGTGAGAAATATAAGAAAAAAATAATGTAGATATTTCATCGATGATGTCAGCCGTAAAATGTAATCACGCAAAATTTTATACTGGGGGTAATGGTTTAGGGGAGTAATTCTCTTTCTTCGATTTTTATTCAAATGTATATCAATAAAAAACTAAAAGTTATCTTTACTCTTTATAAAAGATTTTACTTTTCTATTATGAAATACTCAATATTAAAAAAAAAATTAACTTATAAATCTAATACTGATAAATGTTGGGCTCTATCTTCAAGGATTGTGATGGGATGAATATGATTTAATCTACTTTAATCAGATATTTCGCGTTTGAACCCTATGACGATATCCTATCAGAGTATGCTTTCCTTTTTATTAGACCTTAGGCGGTGCAAATTCAATTAGTTGGCGCTTCAATGCAAATACTGAACACATGTTAAGAAAAAAGAATTTGGAACCCTTTTGATGGTATATTCCTTTATTATTTGCTTCATATTTTTTTAACACTTCACCATTAAAGAAAATGTTAGAATAGTGATTACACCTCATTTTTTACGTTTTTCTTTCAACGAGGTAAGAAAAAAAATTAAATAAGGTTAATTAGAATATTAATAAGGAAAAATAGAACATTTTTTTAATTCCTTATATTAATTTACATTGGTATTAAGTTGAGTCAACGGAACAGTAACTCAAAAATAAGAGAGAGAAGAGAGGAGAAGAGGATCAGACGAAAGGATATGATAATTACATAAGGTCTTTATTACAATCACTCCTACTTATATTAATTGACAATTGAAAGAAATTCAAAAATAACACTTTCTACGAAATGCTTTGGATTCTAGGAGGACTATAATGAGGAGGACCATAGACCCACTCACAACAATAAGGAGAAGCAGTGGTTCAAATCCACATCGAAATGCATAAAGTGTGACTCTCTTAACTAACTTTCCCGCCAAATTACCTATCCATATCACTTGCAACTGATATTTGTGTATCAGAATGTAATTACATAGATATTTGTATATTTTTTCCAATGTTGAAAATATTTAGGTTGTGTCTTATACTTGTCTTAGAAAACTGCTTAAAGACCTTAGGGCTAGTTTGGTACGAAGGATAAGAGATAATTAATTCTGTAATTAAATTTGAGATGAGTTTATCTTAATGAAATAACATTTCTCAGCAACTCCTTGATTGGATTAAGCATATTATCACCTTCCTCAAGTGAATGTGATACCAAATTGATATTAAGTTGAGTCAACGGAACAGTGATTTGAAAATAAGAGAGAAAAGAGAGGAGAAGAGGATCGAAAGAAAGCATATGATAATTGCATAAGGTCTTTATTACAATCACTCTTACGTATATTAATTGACAAATTGAAAGAAATTCAAAAATAACACTTTCGACGAAATGCTCTGGTGGATTCTAAGAGGACTATAATGAGGAGGACGACAAACCCAATTCAAGACAATAAAGAGAAGCAGTGGTTCAAATTCACATCGAAATGCATAAAGTGTGACTCTCTTAACTAACTTTCTCTCCAAATTAAATATTCATATTACTTGCAGCTGATATTTGTGTATCAGAATGTAATTACATGGATAATTTGTATATCTTTTCCAATGATGAAAATATTTAGGTTGTGTCCTACACTTGTTTTAGAAAGCTGCTTAAAGACCTTAGGGCTAATTTGGTACGAAAGATAAAAGATAATTAATTTCGTAATTAAATTTGAGATAAGTTTATCTTAAGTTTGGTTGGAATATGGCGATAAGGCCATACTACATACCTTTGCGCGGATTCAGAATTTTAAATCAATGACTTTCTATTTTACCAACTATTCTTTTATTACAATGAGAGTACATGTAATATAAGTAAATATTTTCAATTATATTAACTCAAATCAAGTCAGAAGCAACAATAACATATTCGCTCTGAAAATTATAGGCATGAATTAGCACCTGTATTGGGGCTCCATGCCTTGATCTGGGTTCCTATTAGCTCCATTTATGGGCCAATTGATTTTTATGTATTCGAAACGGTTTTTATTTCGGTTTTAGCCCGTTTCTTAAAGTATTTATATTTCATAACCGAAAAAGTATATAAAATTTATATAATATTTATATATAACATACATAATATATATATATATACAAATAATATACAAAAATTATTTTTTTCGACTATTATTTGAGGGTGGCTATAGGTGTCATTTTCCCTATTTGAAATTGCATAAATATGACTCCTTTTGAGGTAATCTTTAACTTTTGATCCCTTCTTGGTCCATGGACAGAAATTTATGGTCAAATATTAAAAGTGTTGCCTATGAGGCAAGCGAAAGACAACACTTGTTAAACTTGAAGTTCTGCCGATGGGGCACGCAAGAACAAAATTTCAAGAACATCCACTTTGAAGGATGTTAGTGTAATTCGCATCAGTAAACTGCTTCCTCTTGATTTTCCACCTGAAACTTGGATATTGAAGCATATTCACTTTACATAACTTAATATCATAAATAAAAATCATAGGAAACAACTTCGGATTATAAAGTTTCGATCTTTAAAGAAAACTAAAAAGTCAACCTAAAAGTTAACCCCGAACCCTGCACCTCTGAACCCGATAAAATTCACAAAATCCGAAACACACATTCCGATACGAGTCCAACCATACCAAAATGATCAAATTGTGACATCAAATCGATGTTCAAAACTCAAAAATTCACTTTAGAAAAGTTTAGACAAAAAATCCCAATTTCTCTTTAAAATTCATAATCCAAATGTCAAAACCGAAGATAGATTCATGAAATATAATCAAAATCGAGTATAAAACACTTACCGCAATCCATGTGGTGAAAATTCTCTTCAAAATCGCCCAAATCCGAGCTCTAAAACGATGTGAGAAAAAGTGACTAAATTTCGGAATATATAAAAAAACGCAGCAGTTGTTATTGCTCGAATTAGATCTTAGATAACCTCAAAACTCACATTTGATAAGTCCAACATAATCCTTGCGAGATTACACCCAAGATATCCTTTTGAATCACCCAATTTGGCCTTACAATGAGGGAGATATGATGTTGTGAAGTTATGAAGGAAGTGTGAAAATTTAAGAGACAAAAATGATATTTTTGTAATTATATTACACAAGAAAATCAGCAACAAAAGAATCTTCGTTTTACAACTCAAAACTCATTCGGAACCTCCCGGACACAAATCATATATACATTTCAATCATAAAACACGTTAGGAACCTGCTCGCGCACTCCAACACCGAAAATAGGTCGTCTTAACCCAATATTGACCATGGTCAAACTCCAAATTCTTAACTAGTTTCTCAACCAATTATCCAAAACACATACGAGCCCCTCGGGACCCTGTTCAATCATACCAACAAGTACAAATACATTATTTAAACTTATCCTAAGCCTCAAAACACCCACGAAAATATCACAACAAAGAATCGAGGCTCAAACCAAATAAAATTTCTCTTAAGTTTTTAAATCTTCATTCTTTCAAAAGAGTGTCCGAATCACACTTAAACACTTCGGAGATAAGTGAGGGTTGCTCAGTTGGTAAAGCACCTCCACCTACGATCGTTAGGTCCTGGGTTCGAGTCACGCTGGAGGGGAAGTGTGGAAACACTATAGATCCTCCTAATTTGGGAGGGGTTTAAAAAAAAAAAAACACTTCGGATTGCTTCAAAATTTTTCACAAAAGTTCAATTCAACTATATAGACCTATCCAAAGTCCCGGAACACCAATTGGTGTCCCATAACATCAAATGCAACTCTTGGTCAAACTTATGAACTCTTAAGTTTTTCAAATTGCTAACTTTCGACAATTAGTGTCGAATCCTTCTAGGAACCTCCAAAACCGAATCCAAACATGCGTACAAGTCCAAAATCATCATACGAACCTATCGGAATCATAAAAACTCGATTCTGGGTCGTTTACCCAAAAGTCAAACATTGGTAAACTCTTCCAACTTAACGCTTCCAAATCGAGAGTCATTTTTCCAAATCAATGCCAAACCACTCGAAAACTAAAATCGGTCATACACACAAGTCATAATATATCATATGAAGTTATCAAAGTTTCAAACCACCGAACGAAACACTAGAACTCAAAATGAACGATCGAGTCGTTACATTGATTGAGTATGGAATTTTTTGAAACACATAATTTTAAATATGATAAAATACTTTTGACTATAAAATATATATATATATATATATATATATATATATATATATATATATATATATATAATAGTATACATTTTTTTGGTTTGAAAAGAAGGGCAATATGTTTGGGCATTTGATCTCCTTGACTTTGTTCATGTGTATGGGCGTCCTTCCTAAAGCAGGTAAAGCAACTAGCTCCATATTTATGGGGGCCTTATTTTTTGTTAAACATAATAAGTTACGTATAAGTTTCTATAAAAAAGTTCTCAAGTGAAAGTGTTTAATTTTTTTCTTTAACAAATATAGAAAAAAAGGATTTGCAATTGTTATGATTTGTGAGGGCACCATTTTTTGTTACACCTAATAACTTTTGTTACTGTTGAAAGAAGTTTTTAAAAATTAAAAATAATAAAGTCCCACCAAAAATCAACAATATCTCAAGAAAGGTTAAATGATTTAGCTATATTAAAGACTTATTAGGAGAAATTAATTATATAAAAAATTATTACCCAATAACTTTGCATCTTAAAAAAGCTAGAAATATAAATATCAAATAACATACTAATAATTATATTTAAAACAAAAATTTAAAGTCTCTCGTAGTGCTTGACTTTAAGCCACAAAATTTATTGGACCGCAATCTAATGATAATTCAAGAAAAAATTTACCACTCAATATAATATTTACATCAACTCCGAATGAACTCGTACATCTTTAGTTCTGCATGCGAAAAAGATAATATAGCGAGGATTATAAAATTGTTGAGTTAAAAGTCATTATTTGCATAGAAAATCATGGCAGGAAGTGACGGGTCGGGTCCCATATACTCACCCATTAAATCTTCCTTAAATCAAATGACATCATCAAAAGTCGGCCAACAGCTTCTATCTTATCATTAGTCATGACTGGAACCCTATTCTGTAGGGGTCCGCAACAGGGGCGGATCTACATGGTCCGCACCGAGTGGTGAAGCATCAATTAACCCCGATATAAACTCTGTATAATTATATAAAAAATACATGGAATACTAATATAAATAACTAGCTAGCACCTATTAAACAAAAATTTTTTTGGGTGCTTTGGTTAAGAGGTGAGAATAAAGTACATAAATATAAAGTGGTTAAGGGATTGAATCTTGCATTAAGCAGTTTTTTTATATGGCCAGAAATTGAGCAACCCACCACCTTAATTCTGAATCCGCCATTGGTCCGCAATCAAAACCCCTGCAAATATATTTTTACGGCCGTTTCCAAAACCCCCGCAATAGTGTTCACCACAATCATTTTGCGGAGGTTTTTTGACAGACCTTCGCTTTTATATAGCGGCAGGTATTTAATAGCGGTATTACCTACGTAATTTGATAGTTTGATTTTTTAAGAACTTACTTATTGAAAACTAGCGGAAGTCTAAACCCCCCGCAATATTTTTATTCAACCCCGTTAATTTATAACCCAGTATTATTATAGGTGAAATAGTGACAGTTATAACCTCCGCTATTCATGGAATATATATATATTTTTGCAATGTTACTCCATAAATGATCCTATTTCAATTATATTAATATAATGAAGCATCAACATATTGTAGAAATTGCTTTCTAGAATCAACTAACATCAATATATTAATAAACCACAAAATACATTAAAGTAAATTATCATTAGTCTCAAAATTTTGCTTTAAACACAACTACTCCAACAATTAAACACAAAATATTAATATTATAATTAATCTTAAAACTAATTTTAAACAGAACATCCACTCTTAACCATTATGGACAAAATATCTACTATGACCATTCATTAGAGTATAATACTTAATTATCTAATATATTTGCAAGCAACTTCAATGATTGTCCTTATGATTACTTATCGGATAATCTTCTTATATTCATGGGTGAAATGGATCTACTAGCCGCATCACTTGGCTACACCACATATGAACGACCTGATCGGTTATTTTACCTTCTAGATCCCCGTTTTATTAATTAAGACTACTCGTATGTGCTTTGACTATTTTATAACTTGCGGGGATGGTTAGTTCGGATTTGGAAGGGTTCGAGTTGAAATCGAAACACTTAGTTTCTTAATAGTGGCTTATAATGGTTAAATTTGACTTGAGCCAACTTTTTAAGTAAGCGACCTCGGAACCGGGATTTGACGGTCCCAATAGGGTTCGTATGATGATTTTGGACTTGAGCATATGTTCGGATCAGGTTTCAGATGACCAGAGAGCGTTTCGGTGCTTAATATTGAAAATTGGCGCGTTGAAGGTTTTCAAGTTCTTTAAGATTGGTTTGGAGTAGGCTTTGGTGTTATCGAGGTCCGTTTGGAATTCCGACCCTAGGAATAGTTCTGTATGGTGATTTATGACATGTATGCAAAATTTAGGGTCATTCTGAGTAGTCCAAGTATGTTTCGGCGCGTTCGGAGTTAGTTGAGAAGTTTGAAGTTCATAAGTTGATTCAATTTAATTTTGGGTTACGAATCTTAGTTTTAATATTGTTTTACGTGTTTTGAGAGTTCGAGCAGGTCCGTATTATGATTATAGATTTGATGGTGCATTTGGATGGGTTCCCGGGTGGCTCGGACACGTTTCGGACCCCCCGGAGATAAGTCCCAAAAATCTGGTGTGTTGGTTCTAGTTTCCTTCTTTGCGATCATGAGCGTTGTGTTGCGTTCGCGCAGAAGAAAAATTTGAGGGACTGAGATTTGCTCTACGCGTTAGCAATCCCTTGACCGCATTCTCGAAGGCCTGGGACCTGTGGCCTTCGCGTTCGCGTGAAGGGGTCCGCGTTCTCATAGGGGGAAAGGCTTGGGGGTGTGAGCTCGTTCCTCTTCACGTTCGTGAGCTGGACCTCGTGTTCGCGATAACCTTTTTCCTGGGCCTTGGGCAGCTTGCCTTCGCGATCGAAGTGACTCTATCGCGATTGCGAAGAAGAAATTCCTGGGCAGTGTGTTTTAAAAATCCGGACTTAGGCTCATTTTTCCTTATTTCTCTCACTTGTTGGTCGGATCTAAAGCTCTTTGAAGAGGGATTTTAACCTAGCACTTTGAGGTAAGTAATTTCTAAACAATATGAGTTAAATACATAGATTATGGGTAGGTTTTAATGGGTAAAATGTGAAATTTTTGGTAGTTTATTTAAAAACCTAGATTTTGATAAAAATGAAATATAACCACGAACATGATTATGGAATTAGGTAGAAATTATATATTTGAGTTCGTAAGGTTATGTGTAATATTTATCTTCAAAAATTTCCGGACTTCGTACACATGGGGCCCGAGAATGAATTTTAAGAATCTTCCAATTTAGGTTGGGTAATTACTCTAATAGCTAAATTATGAATTTGTGAGTGTATATTGATTACATTATATAATATTTGGCTAGCTTCGGATTGTTTGGCACCAAGTTGAGGCTTTAAAGTGAATTTGTGGGCTAGAAAGTGAGCTTTGGGACGAGGTAAGTCTCTTGCCTAACCTTATAAGAGGAAATTTACCCCATAGTTATTTTAAATTACTATTTGCTTCTGATTGTAGGGGCTACGTACGCACGAGATGACGAGAGTTCGTGCATAGCTACAAATCATGCTTAAGTCCGGGTAGTTTTAGGACCCAATCATGAAATAATTATATTGTTTGCACTCTACTTGTTAATTTAAGTGCTTAAATTATATTAAAACTTGATAAAGGATTCGCAAATATCGAATTTCAATTATTTTGAGTTTTGGCGGGTTACTTGACCGTCAGTATAAATTGTGCTTCCTTGTGTATTAGTCTTGTGATAGCTTTTAAATCGGATGTTCGTAGAGTATTCTCTGTTCTTGTGGAGCCAGTGGAAACCCTCGGCGGTATAAAAGATGCATCTATGAGTCAAGTCATTTGACCCTTGGCAGTGCACATATTATTCTGGATCAGGTCGTATGTCCTCAGCATAAATCACGCGTGATAATGCTTAGAGTCTGATTACACTTGATATTATATTTATGACTTGAGAGATTATAATATATTTATTGGCCCGAAATTTTTGGAGTTAGTACGTGTCAGTTGGAGATTTTAAATTGACTATCAGTTAAAGAATTATTTTTTCACTGTTTGCTATTGTGTTATTATTATTATTCACATATTTCACGCCTATTGAGAATTTTTATATTTTATTTGTTGGCTCATAGTAAGTATTGATGTCGACCCCTCGTCGCTACTTCTACGAGGTTAGACTGGATACTTATTGGATACATGTTGTTTATGTACTCACGCTACACTTCTGCAGTAAACATGAATGATCTGAGGCAGGTGCATCTGGCATTCATTCAGGCACACATCACCATTATCCTGAGGCGTAGTGGTGAACTGCTCTTGCAGCAACCGCAATCTCTCTTTTGTATTTACTTTTTGTCTACCTTATTTCAGATAGTAATATAGATGTTTTGTATATTCTACTAGTTGCTCATACACTTGTGACACCGGGTCTTGGGAACATGCTAGTAGACACTTTATGATACTAAGTATTTATTTTTCCGTATTTTCTCTTTCATTAGTTCACGTTTTACTTTACTATTATTTTCTACTTCTCACCTACTTAATAAACAAAAATCAACTACTTTGAAATTATTAAAAAAAAGAATAAATACATGACTAGTTCACCATTGGATTGCCTGGTGGCGACGTTGGACGTCATTACGGCCTATAGGGGAAATTGGGTCATGACAATTTGGTAGGTTCATGTATGTCTCACAAGTCATGAGCAGGCCTAATAGAGTCTTATGGATTGGTGCAAAGACGTTCGTACTTATCTTAAAGGGGCTATAGGGTGTTAGTAAACTACTCTTTCTTCATCTCCTATCATGCCGTTGATGTTGTATTAAGTATCTTTCTTTTATTCTCTCACAGATGATGAAAACACGCGCAACAGATGTACCCGACAATGAAGGGGCTGCTCCCCTGTTGCTAGAGGCCGAGAGAGGGTTCCAACTCATGCTAGAGGGTGAAGGCGTCCTAGAGTTGCTCTAGTTGTACCACCAGTGGGTCCAGTAGAGGATTCTGTTATTAGGGAGCAGGGCGAGATGCCTGCAGCGAAGCGGGACCCAATTGATTCATGTCCTCACCAGGATTCTAAGATGTCATGGGCCGTATGTTGCGGTTCATGGATTCTATGACGCGGGCTGGTTTATTTCCAGCAGAGGAAGCCACATCTCAGGCGAGGGGGAGCACAAAACCCTACCGCTCAAGCTCCAGGGCATGCAACCGCCGTATATCAGACCCCGACATATCAGTTGAACAAGAGTATTTACTATAACCTACAATATTTCCATGAGAAAGGATGATTTACTAGCCTATCAACGCGATAACGTTATAAAATTTTGTAAGAAATAAAAAGTGTAGTTGATGTTCTTATAATTATCTAGGATGGCAGTTTACAGATATTTTATAGTTTAGTTAAGAAAATTATGGCTCTCTAGTATATCCAACAAAATATATGCAATAATAAGAACGACAAAAATATTATCTAGTTTAATTTTAGTGTTGGAATGAAAACAATGTTTACCACAAAGATTAATACAAATATTCCTAAAGAAGATAATAAAAGCAAGCACGCACTTCATTATCTATGTAAGGCTTGAGATCACATGTGAGCAGGATCACTCAACTACTCTGTCCAATCTTGATTCTAGCTCTTATGGAATCCATGTAGAATATTTTTTATTTAGGGGTCGTTTGATACGAACAGAAGTAACGTAGGAATTAATAATGCAGCGATTGTAGTATTAGAATTATTTTTTATCAAGTGTTTGATTCATTGTATTAAAAATTAGCTTATATTTGATTTAAAACTGTACAAAATCTTCTTTACAATTATAACCTTGAATATTCTTCTTTCTATATATAAAGAAATTTAAGAAAAGGATTTGAGAGGCGGTTTAGTAATTTTAGGATCTTATCCAGGTATAGTTAATACAGAGATTAGTAATCCTTTAGTTTCCTTGGTATTAGCTAAATCCTCCTATGAGGTACAAATAATCCATGTATTAGGTATGTATAAATTAAATTGAGCAACGCAATATTTTATTAGACAAATTAAATTTTTATATAGAAATTATTTTATTTAGTAGAGTCTACCAAACGATCACTTGATGGTAAAACGCTTGATAATATAACAATCAGCAATTGCAGCATCATACAACACAGTTAAATTGACTTTTCTACATTGGAATTAAATCTCATTTATCAAAATCATCTAAATGAAACTAAAGAAGACTTTTGCAGTTGGCCGGTCCCACTTATTTGACCCGTTAAGTAAGGGACCGTTTGATCCGGAATCGCTTCAGTACAAACCCATTTGACCCATTTAGGCCTGGGTCCGGACCACAATACCACCCTAACCTCAGCCAAGTCTATTTAGTCCTCTTCTAGACTAAACTCCATGGAACCTCAGCCATGGACGGAATTTGTTCCCTCTATTTTTGTGCAAAACGTACTTCTAACTGAGCTCGTTGCTACTCACTTTCTCCTCTATGCCTGTCCTTGAGAAATCAGATTTTTTCTTCTGAACAAGTAGGATCAGTTTTCAGAGTTCTTAAATGGCTCTTTGACCGTTTGAAATTTGAAATCGCGCTCAAACTTTCATCCAAAACCCTAATTTCTTCTATAAATACTCTCTTTTACCTTCTGTCAAAGACCAAGTTTTTTGAGCCACCTACACTAGACACATGAACCAGCAAAACACTACTACTCTGTCACTGTCACTACTGTTATAGTCTCTCAAACTCGCAAAACTCTTTTAGGTATTCAAACTCATTCGGCTGGAGGTTCGGATCTGACGTGATTAAGGGAGTAGATCCAAGGGTCACGCCCTAGTTCACTGCACCCAACAAGGTTTAATTTGTAGGTAACATACTTGTTATTTTTCAATGGAGCCGCCGAAACGTACTGCCACTGAAGAGCTCGCTTACACTGCTAAGAAAGCTAAAGCAATTCTTGAATCTCCTGATACAGCTACTGCCGCTTCTACTGCATGTAATGAACTCGCTCTCGTCACCGTGAATGCTCAGAATAATGAAGCTGCTGCCGAGGCTGTAAGATTGATTTTGTGCCCCGGACCTTTACTTTCTTTGTCGATCGATGCTGATTATATCGAAAAGCTGCGATATGCCAACGTTATCAACCAAGCATAATTGACAGAAGTGACAACTGGAGCAAAAACTCCAAAGTTCTGAATTGCATCAGCAAGCGGCAAAGGGAGCTCAACGTCCATAGTGTAGGAAGGCTAGCTGTAAAGCGGCCTGAGTAGGTCTGAAACTAGGTGTGAATGGTGCGGAGCTTTGCATATAATATAGTCGTACACGCATTCGCAATAATGGGTGTCATAGGGGCAACTTCAGCCATACACGCATTGTCGATCGATGCTGATTACATCTGGTACCATGTCTTTCATCCTTGTTGATGCTAAGTTGCCACTATGGCACCCATTATTGCGAATGCGTGTATGGCTGCATTATATGCAAAGCTACACAATTCACACCTAGTTTCAGACCTACTCAAGCCGTCTTACAGCTAGCCCTTCCTGTACCAAGGACGTTGAGCTCCTTTTGCCGCTTGCTAATACAATTCAGAACTTTGGAGTCTTTGCTCCAGTTGCTACTTCTGTCAATTATGCTTGTATCCCAGTTTACCTTGAGAACGTGCAGAATGAAGGTCGTTCAACTCAACTTTGGTCGAGTCTTGAATATGAGTCATATTTGCCATTTCTGAAGCAATTCGGAATTCCTTTGAAGTCCGCTGATACTCGATTGAAGACCGGATCTGCCGGTGGACCTACAAGATTGAACTTCATCAAGATTGTCAACACGAGCAAACATGGCAGCAAGCATAGCAGTATGATCTGAGTAATTAGACGGTGGGTAGATACAACGGAAGTCAAAGTGACCATCATAGTGGGTGACCTTGTAGGTCCATCAGGCAGATCCGGTCTTCAATCGAGTATCAACGGACTTCAAAGGAATTCCGAGTTGTTTCAGATATGGCAAATAGGACACATATTCAAGGCTCGACCAAAGTTGAGTTGAACGACCTTCATTCTGCACGTTCTCAGGGTAAACTGGTATAGACTACCCAGTCCGTCTGCGTGAAACGCTGGCTGAATATCCATATCAGGCGTTTGGCGCACTATGCCATGCACCTTACGAGGATTGGAATCAGTGCTTACTTAGTAGTGACTAAGTCCTGTTGTCTTATGTTATCTCAACTTGTAATCTACAAACTGCTATTTTGTTTGTAAGTTACTTTGCGTTAAATCGCAACCCTATTTAATGACTACTACCTTATTTTAAAAAAAAAAAAAAAAAGTAGACTTGGACTAACAAATTGCAAACACACTTTCCACCAGAAGACATGCTGAAACGGAATTTTTTTTACCAATCTCTATGCTACACTGACAGAGACATGTCTGAATCTGGTGCTGAATTTACTATATATGTTGCCCTTAAGTGAAGGGCTTCTCTGTTCTTTTCAATCATGATAACACAATCTCCATTTAGAACTTCATAGATATTACTACTATAACATCACTTGACAAATAAAATAGAAAATATGCTATTGATTCATAAGCCTTTTGAATGAAAACAGAATTGATGTTCAGGCAACCTAAATCTATTGTCTGCACATTTTGTATTACAAAACCTCAAAAAAAAAAAAAAAAATTCAACACTACGAAAGAAAACTAAATATGTTCTTCTCCCTATTGAAGGAGAATATTAACTTTTCTTGGACCCCGGAATGCCAACAAGCTGTAGATACCTCAAATGATACCTTTAGATTCCTCCCTTGCTCCACACTTCGAAGGCGGATGAATAGATGTACCTTACTTGGTGGTATCCTTTTCCGGGAAGAGGAAGGTACACAATTTCCTATTTACTATGTCAGTAGAACTCTGGGCGAGGCCGAAACAAGATACCTCACCTGGAAATATTGGTGCTCGCTTTGGTAAGAGCCTCCCGAAAATTAGAACTTCATAGATATTGCTACTATAGCATCACTTGACAAATAAAATAGAAAATATGTTATTGATTCATAAGCCTTTTGAATGAAAACAGAATTGATGTTCAGGCAACACGTAATTTGTCCCCTCTATTTTTGTGCAAAACGTACTTCTAACTCAGCTCGTTGCTACTCACTTTCTCCTCTATGCCTGTCCTTGAGGAGATTTGGTCAAAGCGAATGCCCAAACAACTTTTGAGAAATCAGATTTTTTCTTCTGAACAAAGGAGGATCAGTTTTCAGAGTTCTTAAACGGCTCTTTGACCGTTTGAAATTTGAAATCGCGCTCAAACTTTCATCCAAAACCCTAATTTCTTCTATAAATACTTTCTTTTACCTTCTGTCAAAGACCAAGTTTTTTGAGCCGCCTACACTAGACACATGAACCAGCAAAACACTACTACTCTGTCACTCTCACTACTGTTAGTCTCTCAAACTCGCAAAACTCTTTTACAAACAAAACTTTTCTTTTCTGTCTCGGTGAACTTTGGCCGTAATAGAGGTATTCAAATTCATTCAGCTAGAGGTTCGGATCTGACGTGATCCCATGTTTGGTTGGTAGAAAATTGCGGTATAATTAATCCCGGGATTGTAGTATTTTTTTATTCCATGAAAAGGTGGAATAACTAATCCCGGGATAATTAATCATGGGATCACTTCTTTCCAACCAAACGACCCCTAACAGTACAATTCTTGGAATTGATTCAGGCGGGAACTCAACATCTGATCCTTGCAAGGACAGATGGTCTGGTGCTATATGTGATGCAAAGACACCTTCTGTGCACAAATTCATTTTTGATGGTTACCATTTCTCTGGAACTTTTGATGCCAGCACAATATGTAACGTGGATTCAATCGCAACAACCCTTTTCGTCCTCAGTCTAAAAGATGACCTACTTCAGGAAGAAAACATGGACAGTATAGACAACTGCAAGCATCTAACACACCTTATTCTTGGTGGAAACAGGTTCTCGGGTAGACTTCCACAGTCAGTAGCTACATGGACTCCTCCATTGTGTGGCGCCCCGTTGGCAAACACAACATGCTCATCCTGGCCTGAAGAGTCAGAGATTTACAGTCAAGACTGAAAATTGCAGGCATTAGATATGCCTTTGTCAGCACTAGTTATACCATTTTCAGCAGGCGAAAGAAAGTATACATGAAGATTGAAGAACTTTTCAACATGCAATTTTTCATAGTGGATGTCCATAAAAGCAATAAAATGAAAATAGGAAAGGACCGAAGGAACGTGTGACAGCGACCCGCCATGATCGTTCCTCATTTTTTGGTACTTTTAGACAATAAAACGATAACTTGGCCCGATTTCTATATTTTCGTGTGCTATAGCCCACGCCTTTGGCGTGGCCTCGAGAATCCGGATCCGGACCCCATAAAATTTATCCAGACATTAGGAAAGGACCTAAGGAACGTGTGACAGCAACCCGCAATAATCGTTCCTCATTTTTTGGTATTTTTAGGCAATAAGACGAGAACTCGGCTAGATTTCAATATTTTCATGTGCTATAGCCCACGCCTTTGGCGTGGCCCCGGGAATCCGGACCCGGACCCCCTAAAATTTGTCCGGACATTAGGGAAGGACCTAAGGAACGTGTGAGAGCGACCCGCAACGACCGTTCCTCATTTTTTGGTATTTTTAGGTAATAAAACGAGAACTCGGCCCGATTTCTATTTTTTCGTGTGCTATAGTCCACGCCTTTGGCGTGGCCTCGGGAATCCGGACTCGGACCCCCTAAAATTTGTCCGGACATTAGGGAAGGACCTAAGGAACGTGTGAGAGCGACCCGCAACGACCATTCCTCATTTTTTGGTATTTTTAGGCAATAAAACGAGAACTCGGCCCGATTTCTATATTTTCGTGTGCTATAGCCCACGCCTTTGGCGTGGCCCCGGGAATCCGGACCCGGACCCCATAAAATTTATCCGGACATTAGGAAAGGACCTAAGGAACGTGTGACAGCGACCCGCAATGATCGTTCCTCATTTTTTGTTATTTTTAGGCAATAAAACGAGAACTCGGCCGAATTTCTATATTTTCGTGTGCTACAGCCCACGCCTTTGGCGTGGCCCCGGTAATCCGGACCCGGACACCCTAAAATTTGTCCGGACATTACGGAAGGACCTAAGGAACGTGTGACAGCAACCCGCAATAATCGTACCTCATTTTTTGGTATTTTTAGGCAATAAGACGAGAACTCGGCTAGATTTCTATATTTTCGTGTGCTATAGCCCACGCCTTTGGCGTGGCCAGGGGAATCCGGACCCGTACCCCATAAAATTTATCCGGACATTAGAGAAGGACCTAAGGAACGTGTGACAGTGACCCGCAATGATTGTTCCTCATTTTTTGGTATTTTTAGGCAATAAAACGAGAACTCGGCCGGATTTCTATATTTTCGTGTGCTATAGCCCACGCCTTTGGCGTGGCCTCGGGAATCCGGACCCAGACCCCATAAAATTTATCCGGACATTAGGAAAGGACCTAAGGAACATGTGACAGTGACCCGCAATGACCGTTCCTCATTTTTTGGTATTTTTAGGCAATAAAATGAGAATTCGGCCCGATTTCTATATTTTAATGTGCTATTGCCCACGCCTTTGGCGTGGCCCCGGGAATCTGGTCCCGGACCCCATAAAATTTATCCGGATATTAGAAAAGGACCTAAGGAACGTGTCACAGCGACCCGCAATGATCGTTCCTCATTTTTTGGTATTTTTAGGCAATAAAACGAGAACTCGGCCCGATTTCTATATTTTCGTGTGCTATAGCCCACGCCTCTGGCGTGGCCCCGGGAATCCGGACCCAGACCCCATAAAATTTATCCGGACATTAGAAAAGGACCTAAGGAACGTGTCACAGCGACCCGCAATGATCGTTCCTCATTTTTTGGTATTTTTAGGTAATAAAACGGGAACCCGGCCCGATTTCGATATTTTCGTGTGCTATAGACCACGCCTTTGGCGTGGCCTCGGGAATCTGGACCCGGACCCCCCAAAATTTGTCCGGACATTAGGGAAGGACCTAAAGAACGTGTGAGAGCGACCCGCAACGACCGTTCCTCATTTTTTGGTATTTTTAGGCAATAAAACGAGTACTCGTCCCGATTTCTATATTTTCATGTGCTATAGCCCCCACCTTTGGCGTGGCTTCGGGAATCCGGACCCGGACCCACTAAAATTTGTCCGGATATTTGGGAAGGACCTAAGGAACGTGTAACAGTGACCCGCAATGATCGTTCCTCATTTTTTCGTATTTTTAGGTAATAAAACGGGAACTCGGCCCGATTTTGATATTTTCGTGTGCTATAGTCCACGCCTTTGGCGTGGCCCCGGGAATCTGGACCCCCTAAAATTTGTCCAGACATTAGGGAAGGACCTAAGGAACGTGTGAGAGCGACCCGCAACGACCATTCCTCATGTTTTGGATTTTAGGGAATAAAATGAGAACTCGGCCCGATTTCTATATTTTCGTGTGCTATAGCCCACGCCTTTGGAGTGGCTCCGGGAATCCGGACCCGGACCCCATAAAATTTATCCGGACATTAGGAAAGGACTTCAGGAACGTGTGACAGTGACCCGCAATGATTGTTCCTCATTTTTTGGTATTTTTAGGTAATAAAACGAGAACGCGGCCCGATTTCGATATTTTCGTGTGCTATAGCCCACTCCTTTGGCGTGGCCCCGGGAATCCGGACCCCGACCACCTAAAATTTGTCCGGACATTAGGCAAGGACCTAAGGAACGTGTAAGAGCGACCCGCAACGACCGTTCCTCATTTTTTGGTATTTTTAGGCAATAAAACGAGAACTCGGCCCGATTTCTATATTTTCGTGTGCTATAGCCCACGCCTTTGGCGTGGCCCCATGAATCCGGACCCGGACCCCCTAAAATTTATCGGGACATTAGGGAAGGTCCTAAGGAACGTGTGAAAGTCACCCGCAATGACCGTTTCTCATTTTTTGGTATTTTTAGGCAATAAAACGAGAACTTGGCCCGAGTTCTATATTTTCGTGTTCTATAGCCCACGCCTTTGGCGTGGCCCCGGGAATTAAATATAGCTACTGAATTAAATATAGAATTTGTTAAATTAAAACATAATAATAATTTTTAAGTAAAGTAAAAACATCAGATAGGGTAAGGAGTTTAAGTTGAGAAATCAATTAAAATGAAATATGACAACTATTAAGAATAATAAAATACCGAATGAAACAGCGAGTTTTAACTTAAGAGTCATATAATGTAAGCATGTTAATAATTTTTTTATTTAAAACGTCATGTTACCAACAACTCAGCAGGGTATGAGATAATGACTCTGCGCAGTAAATTGATCTTGAAAATTAATTCACTAAGTAACCACATAAGCACAAATTGACACTTTGAAGTACTACCACAGTTCAAGTAGGATGCATGACTCACACAAGACATAACAACAACAATAAGTACAACACACACAATCCGTTGTAGCGCACAATCGTCACTTATCATTATCATAATCCTCCCTTATTCCACCATAGTATCAATAAGCAATATCATGTATTACGTACACAAACAGTTGCGGTGTGCAACCCGATCCCACCGTATCATTTATCAATAACACAATCCTCCCTTATTTCAACCGTTGCGGCGTGCAACCCGATCCCACCGTATCATTTATCAATAACACAATCCCCCTTATTTCCCCTGTTGCGGCATGCAACCCGATCTCACCGTATCATTTATCAATAACGCAATCCTCCCTTACTTTACATATGAAGCTATTCAAAGTCTCAAACCACCGAACGAAACACTAGAACTCAAAACGAACGATCGAGTCGTTACATTGATTGAGTATGGAATTTTTTGAAACACATAATTTTAAATATGATAAAATACTTTTGACTATAAAATTATGTCACTAAAAGTAAAATAACAAACCTAATATATATATATATATATATATATATATATATATATATATATATATATATATATAT